>CM018031.1:21650414-22250414 GCA_008638375.1 Nyssa sinensis
AAAAAAAAGGTCAAATGCGCTCTCACACGTCACCTAGAGTTTATGTCATGCACCCATTTTGCAGCACGCGTTGCCCACACGCCAAGCAAGTTTCAGCCGACCACGTCAGCCTAGCAGTCGACGTGGCAGCCACATAGTTGCCACAACATCATAATATGCCATGTCATTAGCAACACGTGTCTACAACACCATCAACGACACATATCTGCCACGTCGACTACTGCATCATCAAGGACGCACCCCCAAATAGCCACGGTACTAGCCATGTCATTAAATGCTCTGCCACGTGGCTCCACGCTAGCATTGTGTATCACGCCAGCTAGGGAAACAATTTTCGACCAATTCAACTAAATTGATTTAGCAAAGTTTTTTCTTTAACTAGTTCATGTTTATTTTGATCGGTTCCTAGTTTTTTCAGACTTGTTCTTTTAGTTTTGAGATTTGTTTTGTCTAGTTTTGCTTCCAAATTTGAGTTTTCCTTATATTGTTTTTATTGTTGAGGTTTATTAGCGCTGCTATGGATAAGTCTAAGATTGTCCAAATCATTAACACCATTCTAGATGGGACCAGTTATAAAATTTGTTCTCAATCACTGCGCAACTTTTTAAGGGGCATAAATTTTGGCTCTATGTCACTGGAGATATCAAAAAACAACCTAAGGATCTCCTAAAATCGATGAGGCCTTTCGTACTTGCTTGATTGATTGTGATAATAATCATCATCAGATCATTACGTGGTCTCGCAACACTTCTATCCCTTCCATTGCAGCATTGTTTGGTAGTTTTAATAATGCTAAAACTATTTGGGATATGTTTGTTTCTCATTATTATTTAGTGGATGTTTTTTGTGAGTATCAACTTATGGTGGATCTCTATAACCTGAAACACGAACATGGGCAAACTATCAACAATTTCTTTGCCTGCGTGCAGTTCTTGTGGGATCGACTCTCTTTTTTAGATCCATCTAGGTCTATAAGATTAAGATTCGATCTGATGGAACAATTGACAGGTATAAAGCTTGACTTATGGCCTGAAGCTTTACTCAAGAGTATGGTCTTGATTACAAGGAGACATTTTCTCATATTTCTCGCCTCTCTTCTGTTCGTACACTTTTAGCCTTTATTACTTCTCATCAATGGTCTCTTTTCCAAGTAGATGTGAAAAATGCCTTCCTTAATAGTGATTTAAATGAAGAACTGTATATTCAGCCTTTTTATAGACTCTCTCATTCTTCTAACAAAGTTTGTCAGTTGTGTCGAGCTTTTTATGGCTTTAAGCAAGCTGCTCAAGCTTGGTTTGCCAAGTTTAGAAGCACTATCTCTTCGTTTGGCTTCTCCAATAGCTCTTATGACTCGACTTTCTTTATTCGCTACACATCTCAGGGCACCATCCCTTTATTGCTATATGTTGATGATATGATCATCATAAAAGATGGTCTTAGTGGAATTCAAGGGTTCAAGCACTTTCTCAGTCAACAATTTGAGATGAAGGACCTAGGTCTTCTCAATTACTTTCTTAGTTTAGATATCTCTTCTTCCTCTAACGAATACTATTTTGAAATAGGCCAAATACACATCTAATTTTCTCTCACAAGCCAATCTAACCAACCACAAGATCATAGACACTTCTATAAAACCCAATGCTCGACTTACTCCTCACAAGGGTGAACTTTTTTGTGATCCTACATTGTATCGATAGTTGGTTGGTAGTTTAATATATCTTACTTTTACCTGTCCTAAGATCTTGTATGTTGTTCATAGAATGAGTCAATTTATGATAGCACCTTGCTCAACTCACTTTGTTGTTGTGCTTCTCATCCTTTGCTATCTTAAAGGGACACTGTTCCATGGTCTGCATTTTTCCTCAGCCCCTTCTTCAGCTTCATACCTACACTGATGTAGATTAGGCAAGGGACCCTACAAATCATCACTCTATTACTTTACTATTTTATGCTCTAAACCTCTCATTTGAAAATCAAAATTTCATCAAATTATACTATGGATCGCGGATCTTAAATAAATAGTTCAATATAGAAAAGTATTCTATTTTATGTAGGGTTCGTTCGAATGAAGCATTTGGTCATTCGAATGAACCTTTTCATTCGAATGACTATCATATGAGAGCTTGCAGTTGCTCGTTTGATTAAGATCAATCGAATGATAAACGAATGAGCAAAAATGACCAGCCTTAGTTATTCGTTCAAATAAGCCCGATAGTCGTTCAAACGACCAATAAAGAGTTGGTCTTTTTTGTATTTATAAAGCTAATTTTCCCAAGTGTAAAAACATAAGGTTTCTCAAAGATGAGTTTTGAAAAAATTATTTCACAAAACCAGACAACTATACACACAATGAACAATGATATATACAATATGCAATGTATGATATCTGTGAGTGTGTGAGATCCAAATCATAACAAAAGTCTTAAATACCTAAAATACCCTTCATGATCAAAGGTGGCTCATTAACATGCATGACAATGAAGCTTGGACCATCTTGGAGTAGAACGGGGGCTTGAAAGACTCTAAGTCTAGGATTATGTTACAATTACAACCAAAACACGCTTTGTCAAACCAGATTATCCAATTACAATAAAGGATCCCTGGTCCTAACATTGTTGGCTTTTTCAGGTTATTGGGATAGTGGGCTTAGAGCATTAATTTATGGTATCAAAGCCAGTTCCCAGAGGGCAAACACCCCTAAAGTGTCTGCTTAATCGACAGTTAGGAGATTGAGACCCACCCCACTAGGACGTGTGGTCCTAAGGGGTGGAGAATGTGATACTCTTGTGCCATATCGGTTGGATGTAAGTAATATGATTGGTATATAAGATAACACAAGTCTTACTACCAACAACTTGAGCTTAAACTTTGGAGGCATAATGTTGTGAGCTCTTTCAGGTTATTGGGACAGTGGGCTTGGGGCATTATGAATAATACTCGCCACGAATTATATTCTCAACCAAATACCTCAAAAGAAAATCAATAAGACCCTTTATGAATTATGGAAAGTCCAAAGACTTTTGTACAAATACTTAAAAGTATGGGGGTGTTTGAGCAAAATGATAGTTATTGCTTCTAAAAGGATTTAGATAAGATCTAAAATAATTAATTGTGTATTCATTGGCTATGCTCATAATAATGGTGTATATCGGTTTCTTATTCATAAGTCTGAGATACCAGATATGCATGTTAATATTATTATTAAGTCAAGGAATACATCGTACTTTGAATATGTATTTCCTTACAAATCCACACAACAAATGAGTTCTTTTAAAAGGACTCTTAACATCGCAAATAGCATTAGTCCAGACCAAGAGACATAACAAGATAATAATGAACCTAAATGCAGCAAAAAGGTTAGAACATCAAAATCTTTTGATCCAGATTTTCTAACTTATTTGTTAAAAGATGAGCTGCAAAGCTTTAAGGAAGTAATGTCCAGTCCTTAAGCTGCATATTGAAAAGAAGGTGATAAACAGTGAAATTGAATCCATTTTGTAAAATCATATATAGGAACTAGTGGATCTTTTATCAGGTTGTAAACCTTTGGGAATAAGTGAATCTTTAAGAGAAAATTGAAAGCAGAAGGATCAATTGACAAATACAAGACCAGGCTTGTTGTCAAAGGATACAAGAAAAAGGAAGGCATGGACTATTTTGTCACATATTCACCAGTTACAAGGATAACATCCATTCGTATGTTAATAGCTGTTATAGCTATATAAAATCTTGAAATACATCACATGAATGTTAAAGAAACTTTCTTAAATGGTGAATTAAATAAGAAAATATACATGGAACAACTAGAATGATTTAATGTTCTAAGACAATAGAAGAAAGTGTGTCGGCTTGTTAGATCACTTTATGGGTTAAAATAAACACCAAAACAATGACATGAAAAATTGACATTATAATGATGTCAAATGGGTTTAAGATCAATAAATGTGACAAGTGTGTATATGTCAAGGACATTGGAAATGACTATGTCATTATTTGTCTCTATGTTGATAATTTGCTTAATATGGGTAATAATAATGAAGTAATTAAAGTTACCAATAAAACGTTGAACAATAAGTTAGACATGAAGGATTCAGCTGTTATCGATGTCATACTAGGGATAAAAATTTATAGAATATCGGATGGACTAATATTGTCTTAATTGCATTACATTAAGATAATACTTAAGAAATTCAATCAATATGATAGTAGTCCAGCGAGAAAACTTGTAGATGTAAATTTACATTTATCAAAGAATAATAGAAAATACATTTCTCAATTATTTATATATAAATAATTGACAACTTAATGTTTGTAGTGAACAACACTCGTCTAGATATAGCATATGTTGTAAAAAAATTGAGTCGATACACAAGTAACCTGGGGACAGATTACTAAAAGGCAATAATTAGGGTTTTTAAGATATTTGAAATAGATCCTAAGTTATGATTGAAGGATATTGTGATGCCAATTGGATATCGGACATCAAAGATTCCAAGTGTACAAGTAGTTATCTTTTTACACTTGGTGGTGAAGCAGTATCTTGAAAATCTTTTAAATAAATGTGCATTGCCATATTCATGATGGAATTTGAATTTATTGCACTAGATAAAGTTGGCGAAGAAGTTGAGTGGCTTTATCAATTCTTAAAAAATATACCAATGTAGTCAAATCTTGTGCCAATAAGTTGTATACATTTCGATAGTCAATCTGCAATTAGAAGGATAAAAACTCAGATGTATAATGGTAAGTCTTGACATATTCATTGAAGACATAATACCATAAAATAACTATTCTCTAATGGTATTATGGCTATTGAGTACATAAGGTCAAACGACAATATTGTGGATCCGTTAACAAAAGGTTTGACTAAAGAGCAAGTAAATCATTCATCGAGGGGAATGAGTTTAAAACCTATGCATTAAGAGTCGCCATAATGGCAATCCAACTTAGTTGATTGGAGATTCCAAGATCTAAGTTCTAAGGGACAACCAAATTTTATGTGACTCAACGAAATCACTATAGAGATAAAATCTTTTGCTCATTTTTATGATAGAAATAGTGATGCCTACAGTGTTTGGTAGGATAAGTTAAGACTTTAATGACATGAGAGGGGTATAACAAGATACTCTTCATAAGAATTACATATATGAGTGTGAACTGGGCTGGTTCTATGAGAATGATAAAGCTGAATTCGCTAAAAGCATTCATGAAACCAGGAATTGTTTAGGATCAAAATAAACACAATCATGAAAAGCAATTGTGTTCGGAAAGATTTTGTGTGAATGTTACTATCTTGATTTACATAAATAGTTAAATATTTTAAGACATCATGTTTACCGATCAACCTTTAACTCTGATAGTATTTCACAAGGGAATGTTTAAGGCCATAAAGTAACCTTTCTCTATACAAGAAATTTCCAAATGTACTCTCTTAGTGACTGCATATCATTTGCTTTGCTTTCAGTCAATTTCATTCATGTGAGGGATTGTTAGCAAAATGGGTTTAGAGCGTGGGTTTTTAGCCAACTTTTAGCTAAAATAAAAGTAGGCCCCACACATCATTTAAGGGGGGTTCACATAGAAATATTTTATCCTCCATGAGGAGATTAAGAAAATATATTAGGTTGCTCAAAATCATTAAGGAGTGAATGAGAAATTGACTCCAGATATCACCACTTGAACTTGGTAACATGGTAACATGAGCTTGTGAAAAGTTTGTGTCCTACATTGGTTGGGCACAAAACTTTAAGTGAATATATATAAAATTACCTTGAATGAGAGTTTGGGCCCCAAGGAGAACCCCACTTTTATAAAAGGGAGATGACCTAGCCCATGGTGGGTTCACCACACATGTACGCGCGGGTGCGCGCACCACCACCCCGTATTGAACTAGGCCAAGCCAGGTCGGACTTAGGCTTGGGTTAGGGCCTTGGCCCGCTGCATATATTTATTTTTACTCAAACTTTATTTAATAATTTTATTTAAATTTTTTCACAAAACATTATCATTTCCAACAATCCAAAAACGTTGTCATGTTGAATTTGACTGAACGATCATCTCTTTCAAACGAACAGTTGTGCACCTATTTGCCATTAACAGAAGCATCACGCCTGGCCAACATTAACAGCCACGACCATTAGAGGTTGTGACTGTTTAAACAATCATCAGATTCTCTATAAATATACACCATCGCCCTCATTGCATTCGCAAGTGTTAGTATTTATAACCACGTGAGAAAGTACTATACAAAAGTTTAATTTGCTAGGCATATAGATCGTTGTGCTTCTTCTCTATGCAAAAACATTTTATCCTGGGAGGTAGACGTCAACATAACTCATAAGCACCCAAGTACGAGGGCGAATTCTGTCTTCAAGAAATAACGTCAAACGCTAGACTTGGTTTATAATGTTCTTCCCAATTCTACTAAATATAGTAAGTTCCAGTAACTTATATTTTCAATTTATTATTTTGTAAGTGTGGTTATTCTACTTCTTTGTTTTAATTTCAATTTTGGAATTTTGTTTCAAATTCTATTTCAAGTTTTTCTTAAAGAATATTACTGTTTTGGAAAAATTGTTTCCTAACAAATAGTAACAAACAATTTTTGTTTTCTAATTTTATTCTTTATTTGATTTAAGTATTTGTAAAGGAAAGCTTGTTCATTATTTTTATAACAAGAGTTGCGAGGAGCATGAAATTTCTAGGGCTTTATGATATATGGTAGATGATATTAAGGGTATTATTGTCATTTAGAAAAATATATAAATGCCATATGGGAGGGTATTAATGATTGTAACAAAATGAGAGTCTCTATTTTTTGTTGAAATAGAAACAATCTATTTCTCTCACATGAAAGGGTCTCACAAGTGGTGAACTTAATATGAAGGGAATTAGACTCTTTTCATTTATGTTGAAATTGAGAGACATTGTACCCAATTGTAAATTTACGTCTAAGGGTGACACTCCGCATAAATAAGAGTTAACTGACTAAACTAACCTAGCAAGGTAAAGTCACTATAGAGGAGCTCGAGTGGGGTCACACAGGCAGGACCCTCGTAGTATCCCCCTCATCACGAGAAAACTAGCCAGCTCACTCGGTAATTGATTCCAACCATTAGAACGTGGGCTAATTGAGCGAGATTCCACTATCTCAACAAATCAAGGAATGATTGCCATGCACAATGCCAACTGCATTATAGGGGAATTAGCTGAGATCAAGGGAGTTATCTCTGGAACTCCTCCTACTACTTAAAGACCAGAACCCCATGGTTCAAAGGTATAAACAAAAAATACAAGCCTAAAGCTTGATGTTCGTTTTCCTGCTTTATTCTTACTCTCAAACTAGCAACATGCTAACTTGATCATCGAATACTCTTTAACCGGCACCACACCAGTGCCTACTAACTAATCTCTGGTAAATCTTTTCCCTTCTTTGTAGGTAGACACTTATTCGTGAAAGATTTTTCCCTCACAAAAAGTTAAAACTGACTTAAGTTGACTCAAAAGCTTAAACGTTTAAGTCTCACACTCAATTATGTATATTAGTCCATATTTATTAAATTAATTACTTGTTGTGCCAAGTGAAAATTTAATACCACTTATTAAAAAGAACAAAAAGTTCTCGACATACATGTTAAAACCCAACTTAACCCAAAAAATTGAACTTGCAGGTATTAGTTCCCTCGAATCATATGCATTATTCATCATTTATTGCACTAATTAGGAGCTCTTATCTCTCACATGTAGGGGTGTCAATTTTTGACACGACACGATAACACGACTCGAACCCGACACGTAATTAGCGGGTTTGGATTAAACTTATATGGGTTTGGGTCATAAACGGGTCAACCCGTTTAACACGTTTAATAAACGTGTCGTGTTCGGGTTGTAATCAGGTTGACCCGTTTAACACGAAATAACCCATTTAATTATTCGTGTCAACCCGTTTAATACAAACCCGCCTAACCCGTCTAACCCATTTATTATCCATATAAGTAAGGTTAGTTTTGCAAATTACATCCAAACAAAAACCCTAATGAATATTAGATTTTAAAACTTACTCTCAGTTAAAAATAATTATTATTACTATAATATGTTAAAAAATGAATAAATTAGAGTTTATCTAGTAATTTTATTATAAAAACAGGTTATATAATTTAAATGGGTCGTGTTATTCGTGTTTTAACATAACCTATTTAATAAACGGGTTATACGGGTCATGTCGTGTTATTCGTGTTTTAACATGACCTGTTTAATAAACAGGTTATACGAGTCGTGTCGTGTCACCCGTGTATTAGACTGGTTGTGTTAGGGTTGAGCAAATTGACACGATTAATTAATCGTGTCGTGTTCGGGTCGACCCATATAGTATAATACTCTTACCTTAACACGACACGACACGACACGATTGACACCCCTACTCACATGTACCTCGACAAATACATAGTTCAAATTTGATCTATTTACTAATTTATGATATAACAAATAAAGAGAATTTGACTAATCTAGTATAAGAGATTACGCTTAATAATATGCTAAAGATGTGAACATACTGAAAGAAATTATTTCTCTCTCTCTCTCTTGTCAATTATGTTCAATCTACTTGAGAGAGAGAATATTTACCACTCAATATGGATGGAAAATGTGGGGACGACTCTGTCTAAAGTAGGGATCTTTATCATCCCACTTTGGCTTAAAAGTTAATTAATCATGCAGCCCCCAAAGTTGATAAACTTTTTTTTTTTCGCACGGATGACCTTATATTATTAAATAATTATGTTCAAACCCTTCCTTAATATTTTTTTCCCTCCTCTTTCTCTCATTACATGGATTCTGTTCGCTTGTACCCTTCTATAAAATGAAGTCCATTGAGGGTGGGATTATTTCCCCACTCTAAAGGCTATTTGTCCTTCATTCAAAATTAAGTTTAAAAAGTGTTATTCAAATTATAAAGTGGAAAGTCAGGCTAAAAACACTGAAATTTGGCCGTAATTTTAGAAAATCTTGCCCTGTAATCATAAAAGTTGTCATAAGTGGCTTATGTTTGATATTGAAGCCAAAAAAAAAAAAATGAAAGAAAAAAAAATGAATGATAAAATAGTATGAAAAAATTACTTGATTATTCAAATCAAATTATGACTATTTTAAATTAGATTATCGGCATGACATTATTTATGTCAAATGTACGAAACTGATTTGAATAATCATAAGATTTTCCCATTCTACTTACCACTAAATTTTTTTTTTCCAACCCTGAAAACCCAATACAATTGGGGCAATAATACATTACGTTTTCTAAGCATGTCATATATTTTATAGAGTGATGTCTTTGAATGCAATTGTGACATGTGAGAGAGCATGTAGAACCCATTTGGCCTCAGCGTCTCTATTGTGAAGTTGTGAGTCCCCTCCACCCGTTCTGCAAACACCCTCGTGATATCTTAACTTTATATAAATTTACAATATATCCAGTTTAATAAAACATTATTTGGTTTAGCAAGTTTATATAATTAATTCTTTCAAAGAGTTTTCATGTTTGTTAGTGTAATAATGTATCATGCAACCGCCATTTAAAATTTTTAGTGTTCATGTGAGTTCAATACAATGTTAAAATTAAAATGAAAATGATGGTCGCACTAATTAGGGGTGTCAATTCGTGTTATTGTGTCGTATTCGAGTCGTGTCAAGGCATATATATTCGAAAATATGTGTGAACCCAAACCCGACACTATTAACTAATCGTGTCAAGTTTTAAAACCCAAACTCAATTCATTTATTAAACAGGTTAAACGTGTCGACACACTTAACTTGTTTATTTTAACTTTTTTATTTTTTAAATAAAAAAGTTTACTTATCTTTTAATATGTATAGATAATTTTCAAGTTTAGTAACTTTGGATATGAACCAAATCAAAGTAGAAACTTTTTTTATAAATAAAAAATCTCAAAACCTTGATAAATATTTGATATGAGATGAATTACCTTAACTCATAATATATTTTATAATTAAACATGTTAAGTCGTGTTAAACGGGTTGACACTAGTAAAACTCAAACTCGGCCTGTTTATTAATCGTGTTATACGTGTCAACCCGTTTATGACTCAAACTCATTTATGCTAAACCCAAACCCGTTAACTTTGTATTGTATTCGAGTCGTGTTGTTTTGTCGTGTTAAAAATTGACATTCCTAGCACTAATACCAAAACAACCATTGCACCAAAAAAATTTCTACTAGTACAAACTAAAATGTGTGCTACCATTTTCATTTTTATCCCCATCCTAATCCATACCGATAAATGCTTAACTAGGCATTTCAAATTTTAAATTCCATACGATGTTGGATCATTTAAAAACTTAACTCAAAATTACTTTTTTTAGTAACATAATACCATTACGAATAATTAATGGAATGTTATCACATTTTATTTATGACTCAAAAACTTTGAATAATATAACATTTCAATTTGTCCCATACTTTGATACAATATTAATAGTATAGGGTTACATTCTTTGAAATAAACAAATTCCATAGATTTTAAGCATAAAAATAAACGTCAAAATTGCAAATTCATTGATTTTACCTAAATTTGAACCTATCTAATCATCATTTCTTTGCTTTTCTCATCAACTAAAGTTGATCAATTACCGCAGTAAATTTGCGGTCTTAGACCCACAAATCCTCTACGGTAAGTTTCAAAAGTAAAGCATAAAATCATTTTACCCAATGTCGTACATTAGAAATGAATTCATAATTCATCCTAAATGACACCAAAATTTAACCTGCATTTCAAGGATTTTTATTTCTATAATCAGGCGTTGTGCGTTACGCGTTAACAGCGGCGCGTATCTCAATATCCATTTATTTACAACACATCTGTATATGTATAACTAACAATTATTTTTTAACTAACGCCGTTTAACGTTCTACAGTTATTTTATTTACACATTAGACCTAAAGTATATTATATATCTAATTAATCTTACACGTTATCAGAACTCCGTTAGTGAGACGTTATGCTGGCCCTCGTCTATTGACGGTAACGGCGACGACGGAAAGGATTGTTGTACCGTCAATCTCGTGAAATAGTCCCTGATGTCAAACCCACCGTCAGTCAAACCCTCCGTCGAGTCTCCGTCCTCTCTGGAGGGTAGAAACGGCGGCCGTAACACCTCTGTCAAGAGGTCCCACCTCAATCCCCGAAAGAACTCGTGCTCTTTGATCTCACACGCGCCTCTGTTATAACCCAAGCGCCTAGTCGGGTCCTTCTCTAACAACCGTCCGATCAAATCAATCAGGGCCGTGCGTCTCCCGATGAATTCCGGAGGCTTCATCAGGACGTTCCGAAACGTTTCTTTTCGATTCTTCCCCCGAAACGGCGTCTTGCCGTACAGCATCTCGTACGTGAGAATTCCCAGCGCCCACCAATCGACGGCGAACTCGTGTCCGTCCCCACGTACCACCTCAGGGGACACGTATTCCTCCGTGCCCACAAACGAGTTGGATCGTTCGCCACTCGCGAAACTCTGTTTGCGTCGACTCACTGGCGAGACTCGTGCGCTCTTCGCCTTCTTCAACCCCATCTTGTCCACCGCCGCCGTCTTAACAAATCGACTCAGGTTCCGGCAGTGTCTCCGGCAAACCACCGGGGGATCAACGTCAATGGGTTCCGAAGATATGAAGGTTTTGATCGTCCTGGGAGTGAGACTACGTGAGAGGTCGAAGTCCGTGAGTGTCACGTGACCCGACTGTTGTATCAGAATGTTCTCCGGCTTTAAATCACGATACACGATGCCCATGCTATGAAGATGCTCCAACGCGCACACGATCTCAGCTAGGTAGAACCGAATGACCGCCGGCGAGAACACGTGGTCGGTTTGATGATAACGAAGGACGTTGAGGTCACCGCCGGGGCAGTAGGGCACGGCCCAGCCCAGGAACTCCTGGGTCTCGAAAGATCCAATTAGTGCTGGCAAAAACGGGTGTGTAGGATTTGTTAGACGGGCCAAGACGGAGACTTCCCAGCGGGCACGACGATCAGTGTCGAGCTTCGTGTGAAGAGATGTTTTCTCGACCACCTTGAGGGCGAACGGAGAGCGGGCAGTCGGGCTAGCTGACCGGTCGTATACAAGGAACACAGTGCCCATGGCTCCTTTGCCCAGTACTTTGATTGCTCTGAGATTGTCCAGGTCCAGTTCAGGCGACGTTTTCTCCATTTTTGTTAGGGAGAGAGAGAGAGAGAGAGAGAGAGAGAGAGAGAGAGAGAGAAGTGAGGGGGAAGGGAGTGGAACGAGAGAAGGAGAAGGTGGTGTTGAGGTTTGGGTTTTGGATTTTATACTTTTATAGCTACTTTTGTTTTTATTCCGTCTGAATTGTCGTTTCATTTAAGAGGTAATGCTTGTGAACATTGCATTAGTATTGTTGTATGATACGTGTGAAGATAAAGATCTCATAATTGGGCTTTCCTTTTTCTTTTCTTTTTTTTGAGGAAATTGTTCCAATTGAAAAACTTTGTGCTTCTGTTAATCTGATCATAAACTGTCACATGCTATACTTCAGATTATAGGGATTAATTTTGGAAATTTAATTAATGAAAATAAATTTTAAAAATTTATTTATAATATATATATATATATATATATATATATACTCAATTTATTATTTGATACTTTTTTTTGTTTAAAAGTTAATTTATATTATAAATTTTCTTTTAAACTCTTTATTTAATAAACATAGTATATATTGAATAATGTATATCAAAAGAGTTTAGAAGTGTGACCTGTAAAAAATTTTTGATTATCTGAAAAAAAGAAGCATTTTACTGAAATAATATATTCAGCGTTTCCCTTCCTCTCCGTGTTTTTTCAAACCACATAATCCAAGTTCTTGGTTAATGATTTTAAGTTGGAGTATGGAAGCAATGTCTCTGTCGTGGCCGTTGCTCTAACTGTTGCATTTTGTGATTAATTAGTAGAGAGTATTAACAAGGGGGAATTATGACGGAGGCCTACTCCCACCATACACATCTGCGAATAATATAAAATGATGATGTATTTTGTTTTCTAACACTTTTATATTAAAAATACGGATTAAATCTTTTTTATTACATTTTTTTCTCATTTTTTTAATAAATAATGTATTATGCATCTAAATTATTGTGAAAAAAGTTAAAATAATGAGTAGCAGAGAAGAACTAAGTCCTAGAAACACTACTAAAAGATAGCATTATGAAATAATGTATTATGCATCTAAATGATGAAATATGAAATATAAATTATATTAATTTGTTTTTCAAACATAAAAATATATCAATTTATCTAAATTTTAAATGAGTAATTAAAAAATATCATTATAAATATTAATTACATAACATAAAACTTTTTTTTTTATTTTATTTTATTTAATCGAGACAAAATGAGATAAAAGCTGTCACAAACTCTAACAGGTAAATATAACTTATTTTCAATTCATTTTCTAAAAAATGAAATATGACTGATTTCAACAAAACGAGTTGATTGTTAATTTGTGATCTCTGACCATCCGGATGAAGCAATAGAAGAATTGCTTCTACACCGTGGCATCGCACCGACAATTAATGTTGCAGTTCGTGATTATCAGCAGAAAATGCTTATACATTCATACAGCATATACACCGACGTAGTATTGTACTGTAACTTGTTTGGCTTTACTGTCAAATTAGCTTTTTCTTCGAATAATGGTTGAAGTGGGCACAAATTGGATGCACGATGCCAAGGGGACCCACCAAACACCTGGGAAAAAAAGAGTTCATTTTGTTGTTCCCATAACCATTTGTAAGAAAATCCCATAGGTGTTGTGTTATTATTAATGATGGCTTGAATTTGAAATTTATATGAAGTATCATATCATTGCCTTGCCATATATTTCAATTCTTCTGTAAAACACAAAACCCCAGTTAGTACAACAACCAACCATGCATTTGAATTTAGAGATCATTTTTTTCTTCATGATCATTTCACGGGCCAGCTCTTGATTACCACAGATATTGCTGTTGCAGTACTTATGATGGTCTTTTTGGGCTCTTCTAAACTCCCGGCCGGTTTGTCGGAGCGTCACCGGAGATGGTTTTTTTTTTTTTTTGGCAGCTATACATATATATATATATATATACATACGCACGTACATATATAACTTTTGTGCTGTGTGTGATGCTTGAATCCACTTACATATCCTTCCATGTCATGATGGTGGTGGAGAAGATAACAAGAGATCTGAGTATAATTTCTCTGTATACTTTTTATATTCAACAGAAAGAAAAAAAAAACTTTATATTTTTAATTATTATTGTGATGATTCAACATTGATGACATAGAGGAATTCTAGTATACAATAATTACGATGGATTACAAGCAACGTAAGTTGTTACGGGAATAGTGAGGTTTAATAGCATACATACATATATATATATATATATATTTGTGGAATTATTATGCTAATTAATTATTTTTTATATTCATTTTTATTATTGTTGTTGAAATATTCATCTTTTCATTTTTATTACTCTCTCCTTAGTGCTTTTTTCTTCTCTTTAAATTTCTATTGGTCAGCTATCACTTGTTGAAGAGGAAGAAGTTCAATTTGTTTGTGAAAATTTGCAATTTTTTGTATCCAACCTTTTTGATATTTGAATGACAAAAGAAAATGAATTTATTGCTTAACTCCTTCATTTACTATTATTATTAGTATAAAAAATCTCTTCTCACTGAATCCTTAACTATGTCTTTAAGAACAAAGCTTTTTCTAATCCTTAATTATGTCTTTAATGTTGAGCCCCCGTGACCATTCAAGTGCTAAAAAATCCTCCTTTCTATGGCCTTACCCTATTACTATTGATTGGATACACATTCATTAAGGAATTATATTTGCATTGCCATTAAGTGTCCACTTGATTAGAAATGAAGGGTCATTGGCATTGTAGTTTTTTCTTGTTACATTCATGGAAGTCTACTTTCTTCTTCTTAATTTTCCTACTTATACATTTTTTCCTATTTTTCTTTTATTCTTGATTTTTGATAAAATTCATTTTAATTAACCCAAAAACATATCTTTAAAAGAAAAAAATTTAGTATTCTTTTCTCGTTAAGTAAAATTGTTTTGAAATGATTTATTGTAAAATGTCTTCCAAATTAATGAGTACGTCTAGTGTCTCTATATTTTAAATAAAATAGAGAGAGAGAGAGAGAGAGAGAGAGAGAGAGAGAGAGAGAGAGAGAGAGAGAGAGAGAGAGAGAGAGAGAGTTTTCAATTTTGATACTAGTGTGAGAGGGAGACCCTTCACATTTGAGGCCACTAATGTGATGGACCAACTCCATCCATTTGAGAAAGAGAGAGAGCCATCCCTAATTAATACCAATAACAGGAAATATTACCCAAAAATAAAAAAAATGTAGGGAGTACTTGGGACTCTACACATGCATTTATTTCTCTATTTAGCTATGTTTTTCTACTTGTATTTATTAAAGAATAATGTTACATATTCCTAATTTTTATTCTCAATTGTATCTATTGTGATATGTAACTATGTGGTGTTTTTAAAAATCGTATCATGTAAAGTTTTAAAACATGACACGATACCAAATTACATTAGAAATCTAAATAGGGATACAAATTGAAGATACATAGAATATTAATTCTGTTACAAATTGATTTTTGATTTCTCATTCTCACTGAAAAAGGTCATTATTTAATATTGATCGTGAAAGTCGAGCCATATTAGAGAATTAGGAGAGTGAAAATAAATCTAACTTTTGATATTAATTACTTGAAAATAAATGGCCACTCTAATAATTGAACCAATCAACGACCCCATAAGAATTAGTAAGGCATTAGTCCTAAATTAGATGTGAACTATTCACTTGTTTAACTAAATGTAATTCAACCAAAACTAGCAAAAAGTTATGCTCGAATTATCTCCTTCTCCATTACTTTAATTTTCCTTGATTTCTTCTTACAGGAATGAACGAACTCGGTAAATAGATTGAGGGTTAGTAATTTCAGGAGTCAATATAACAGGGTATGTTAATGTTTTATAAATAATTCTTATTACTTATAGTATAACTTTCTTTTGCCAAATAAAGTATACAGAAGCTGCAAGACACCAATTTAGAACTGGGGAGAAGAAAGAGTTCCCCCCTGCAAAGAGAGATATACCAATGCTTAATAGAAAGCCACCTGTAGGGGACTTTTTGCATAGGGACGATCCTCATAATCTCTTGCCAGATGGAAGAGGATAAAGAAAGGTGCTTGATTACATAGGGGTGAAAATGTTGTGGTTAATCACATCCCGTTGTACTAACTTATCTCTAATTGGGATCCTTTGCTTCCATAGCAGCCAAAGAATGAAAGCTTGTCTAGGAATGTCATCAGGAAACCAAACTATGTTGTGTCATTGCGCTGTGGGAAGCTTATCCCTGAAGGCCGACCAAGCAGAACTAGCAGGAAGGTCCAATACACAATGTCATTAGCTCTAGGATTGGGCAAATTGGAAGGTTGCTGGTCACCTAACCTTCTCAAATATCTCAGTCACACCCATCTGTCTTCTTGAAAGATCTCAGTAACTTTTATCTTGGGGTTGTACCATGCTAGAATGATAATGAGATCCTTAAGGATTCCACTAGGATGTCATGAGTCAAGCCATAAAAAGGTTTTGAAACCATTACCAATTTTGTGTTTAATGAAACCTTTAGCCAAGCTTCTAATCTGCAGCAGTGTTCTCCAAGCCCAATTATAATTTTGAGGAATGGGAACCTCCCAGAAACTAGAATCCTTTATCTCATAAGCATGAATCCATTTGACCCACAGAGACTCTCTATCACTACATACAAACCAAACATGTCTTAGAACAAGAGCTAAATTCCAATCCTTCAATCTTTTGATGCCCAACCCTTCCTCTACCTTTGGGTTGCGTAAGGCAAGCTAATTAACCTTAGCATCCAAGGACTTTTCAGCTGAAAATATTTCTTTCAATTTCTTTATGCACTTTTTTGGGGAGCACAAAGATGATGCAACAATATACCTGTACATACTGCATAAAACTGACTTAATAAGTTGGAGCCTCCCTGCATTAAGATAGGGATTTGTTGGGACTATTAATTCTTTTGGCCAGTTTCTCAACAAGGCACCTTGTAGTCTTCAGCTTTTAATTTAGATGAGATGAGATGAGAGGCAATCCCAAGTACTTGATTGGGAGTTGGCCTTAATGGAATCCCAGAAGATTACAGATGATTTCCTTTCATGATGAAGAAGACCTACAAAGAAAACTTGGCTTTTTGAAGTGTTCGATTTCAAACTTGCAGTCAACTTAAACTCATGAAGAGTCTTACTGATAACTTGAATGGAATCATGAGTGGGGACTGCTAAGACAAATAAGTCATCAACAAAGATAAGGTGGCTGAGATTAATAAGTTTTTCACACTTAGGGTGAAAGTTGAAGTTGTCTTCTTGTAGGCTTTTGGCTAGAAGGCATGAAAAAGCTTCCATGATGAGAAAGAAAAGGAAAGGGGACATAGGATCCCCTTACCTAAGACCTTTAGCTCTAGAAAAAAAACCTTCTCAGGCCCGATTTATGACTACAAAATATCCAGGAGAAGTAACACAGGGGAGGACCCAAGTTTGAATTTGGGAGGAAAGTTGATAGCTTCAAGCACATCACCAAGGAAACCGCACTCCACTGAATCATAAGCCTTCAGAAGTTCTACTTTGATGGCACATCTGGGGGAAATGTGATCTCTATTGTAGTCTCTCAACAACTCTTGCATCAATAAGACATTGTCTGCAATGGATCTATTTTTTATACAGACTGATTGAGAAGGGCTAAAGAGATGTTGTATTTAAGGTTTCACCTTGTTGGAAATGATTTTTGATAAAAATTTGTAGAGAACATTGCAGCAAGAGATGGGTCTAAATTCTCCAAAGTTGGAGGGGTTTCTAGATTTGGGAATAAGAGCAATAGTTGTATCATTCCACTCTTTTAACATTTTCCCAGTTCTAAAAAAAGACTTTACTGCACCAATCACCTCTTCACCTGTAATGGACTAAGTTTCCTTGCAAAGTTGGAGGGGTTTCCAGATTTGGGAATAAGAGAAATAGTTGTATTATTCAACTTTTTTAACATTTTCTCGGTTCTGAAAAAAGACTTTACTGCACTAATCACATCTTCACCTCTAATGGACTAAGTTTCCTTGAAAAAGTAAGAATTGAAATCATCAGGGCCTGGTGCCTTCTGACTGTTGATGGAGAACATGGCATCTTTGACCTCCTAGGATTTAACTTCTCTTTCAAGACCCTCGCAATGCTCTTCTGAGAGTTTGTGAAGCATAATCTCTTTGAGAGTTTGAAGAATGTTCACTCTATTAGGGTTACTAGTTATGGGAGTGCCACTGTCGAAAAAAAAAATAAATATAAGACCGGTTATTCCCTTCCCTGAAGGTGGGAAGGGTTGCCCTAAAATATAAAAAAGGAGAAGAGGCGTCACTAACTTAGGCAAAGAAACAAGCAAACACGTTTCAACCTATAGACATAATACACGTAAAAAGGACATAAGAAAGAAAATTAAGAATTACATCGATTTTGGTCCTAGTTACATTCTAAACCCCCAAAATTGGGTCATAAAACAAAACATATTGTTCTACTATAAAATCAAAAAGATCCTAAGTTCAGGAACTCAGGTATAAGATGAGAAGGTATTGGACACTCATTCCGCTTGGTCCGAATAGACTGGCCTCAAATGTTCATCCACAAGGCTTTTCTTATTAACAATAGAAAAAGAGAAGAGGTATAGAATAAACAAACATGCTTGCAAAACTAAAGCACAAATGTTAAATAAGACTGAATGTGAAAAGGAAATAAAACTATAAGGAAGAAACAGGATTTGGGGAAGGGGAATCAAACTCGAACTCGAAGGCTTCCTACGTATCCATTTAGATAACAGAATCAGAGCCAACATAGTTCTTCCGATTCACCCACTTCTATCAAGAGTGATAGAAGGTGGTGGACCGGACCGTGAGAGTGTCAAAAGGCATACCTGGTATTGTCGTAGTAGGATGGGTAATACTTCGGTTTGAACTTGTTGATTCAATGTTTTCACTCGAGCAACACTTCAGTTAGGGATTTTTGGATGAAGTCCTTTGTTTTGGGCAAGGCTGTAGTTAGGACTCTTTAGTTCAGGACCATTTAGGCAACACTCCAATATTGTGCAATGGCAAGGGCCTTGGAGGTTTTATGAGAGGGAATTGAGAGAGAATAAATAGACTATTCTAGTAGCATTTGGCTATCAAATTGAGTTCCCTTAAAATGGTTGTCTACAACTTGTAGACCAATCACAATGCACCTAGCACGAAATTGACTAATGAAATTCTAAATGAGGTGGATCAACCACATGAATGTCTACCATTCACGAACCAATCACACCTAATGGACTAATGAGATTTAGGATAAATCTCATTTAGCATATAATAAATTCTAAAATAAAAAATGGTAAATCCTAAAAATAAAAATGATAATTATCATTTAAGATTATCAAATTGCCTCCAATTTGGTAGAAAATTTCTAGATTGCTGCTATGGTATAGAAATCACCAAATTGTCCCCAAGTCATAAAAAAATGCCCAATTTGTCTTTAAAAGGCTCAAATTACCAAATTACCCCTCGAAGGAGTAAAATGATGTAGAAATTATAAAAAAAAGTGTCATTCAAATGATTAAAGTGACCTACCAGGGTTAGGACTGTGCCAAAATTACCAAAATGTCTTCCAAATGGTAAAATAATGTCAAAATTACTGAAATACCCCTAGAAAGTGAGAAATCTTTGCAATTTATCAAAATACCCCTAAATGGTAAGGAAATACTAAAAATTTTCAAAATTTTCTTAAAGGCCAAAGACGTGCAAAATTATGAGAATGCTTTTAGGGATCAAAATGTACAAAATGACCAAAATACTCTTAAGGTCAAAAATGTATAAAATTACTAAACTACTCATAGATAGAAATATTGTAGCAACTTCTTAAAAAAAATTATCCCTATACAATCAAGCGCCTACTGTGAACATTGATGACATGGTAGGATTCTGGTATAAAATCATTTCAAATGATTACATTCCATGTCAGTTCTCATGGAAATAATGACGCTTATTTGTATGCATACTTGTGAACTCGCTATTCTTATATTTATAATTTTTCTGTATTTGTATCATATTATTATTATTATTATTATTATTATTCATTGGATTCTCATTACTTAGGAAATTTTGTATTTTTTTTCATTGTGTATCCACTTGGTTAGAAAAGCAGTCACTACAACAAAACTTATTTTTAGCGACGCCCATTATTAGCGACGCACACTGTGCGTCGCTAATAATTAGGCGCGAAAAGTAATAAAAGGCGCAAAATTATTAGCGACGCACTTGTGTCCATTAGCGACGCACTTGGATGTCGCTAATAATTGATTCACTTAGCGACGCACACCTGAGCGTCGCAAATAATTTGCTAGACAATTAGCGACGCTAATAACTCCTTATGTTTGTATTAATTTTTTTTTATAATTTAATGATACTTTTTTTAAAAAAAATAATTTTGACAAAAACAAATAAAAATAAACTTATAAAATTATTATTATCTCTAACAACATTAGGCCTATAAGTTTAACGAGAGAGCGGTACAATTAATTAATAGTGTAAAATGCTATATATTGTTGTCAATTTTTTTTTTATCAGTTTAATTTAAGTAAAATAAATTTAAAATAGAGAAAAAAATGGTCTATAACCCAACTAACTTTTATCATTTATGACATTTCCTTGAGAACCAAAAAAAAGCTAGCATCAGGGCATTTTGGTACTTGGAAAAAAAATCTTATTTTTTAAATTAATTATAAAATTAACTTCTTGTGTGGGTTTCTTATTTGTTTCACAAGTAAATTTAAGGGTAAATTATACTGATTTAGTCTGAAGTTTATGACAATTACAATAACCTCTCATATTTTATAAAATAATATACAACTATTTTTTCTAGTCAATTTTTTGGATCATTTAAAATAATATACAAATATTTTCATTCCAATTAAAATAATATACAAACATATATTGTTTAATTGGATCGTCTACTTAAAAGTTAAGAGAAAGTAAAGTATATAATTTATCATTAAATCCTAACTTAAATCAACTAACTCGTCAAATTTTTCATATATAAAATGACTAAAATATTCTTAAATTCCTAATCAGTTTATTACTTTAAAAGAGCAAGCGTATGAATAGGGTGTTATGAGAGTCATTTACCCAATGAGATGGTCTCATATAATAATTTTTCAAATAAAAAGGAATGGATATTTTATAATCTATTCAATTATATCTCAAAGGGAGAGCTGTAAGAATTATTGACTCACCAAATCAATTATTGACTCATTCTATTATCACATAATAACTAAGTCAACTCTTTAACTAAATTATTTTATAATATTCTTAAAATTAGAGTGATAAAAATAAAATAAATACCTCTATTCTAAAATTTAAAAGTAAATTAATATAAATTAATTGTAAATAATAATAATACAATTATAAGAGAGAAAAATGGAAATAGAAATGAACCTATTAATTACTTGGATTGTGGTCGGGTAGGGAAAAATATTAATGATAAAATTTAAATATTTTAAGTTTGAATTTGAATTTGAATTTATTTACATTGATTATTAACAGTTTAAAAGATATATATGATAATTATAAAAAAAAAAATTAATACAAGTAAATTAATTCAAAATACCTCTAATCGATAAAAAAAAAATAGAAATGAACTCCTTGCCTTATTTTATTGGATTAAATTAGATAATTAATTAACTTTAAAATATAATTAATTTGAAAAAACTAACACTAATCAATATCAAGTTACTTGGATCGTTTATAAATTCTCATGATCGATGATTAGAGGGGTGGGAACGAGTTTCTTGTCTTTCTATTTTTTGAAATCCTTTAACATTAATTCTAACACGTAAGTCTTTTCAAACTCGATATAAAGAATAAAGCACTAATTTTCAATAATAGGTATTTTTTTTAGAATTTTTTTTGTATTAAGTTTTACTATTGTATTAAGTTTTGTACTCATTTTAAATAAAATAATAATAAATATTTTTAAAAAGTGTTACTTAAATAGTGTCTATAAATAATTTTTAATCTATTCTTAATAATAAGATATTAAGAACATAAATAAATTATTAAAAAAAAGATATAAATTCATTTATAAAGAGCTTTAGGATAATAAAGTTTTAATCTATTCTCACATTTTTCCAATATACAACATTCACAAATTTAATGAAATTAGCACACTTTTTAAGCATTTGTTAATTAATTAAATTAAGAAATTAAGCATATAAAATTATTTAAAAAATCTTAATGATGGCAATGCAAATAAAATTTTTTTTCTTAAAAATATTTATATATTTTCACATGTGGCACTAATCTGAGGTGGTAAAATAACAGGCATTGGATGGAAAAAAAATATAACAGCCGTTGGATGAAAAAATATATAACAACCATCACAATTTATCAGCCTGCCCTAAATCTTTTCCCCTTTCCACGATACCCGACCAGCCGCGGCGCCGCCTCCTTCGAGTTGATCTACGGTTTCTTCGTCTTCTTCATCAATCTTCGGTGGTTTTGAAGCTGGTTCTCTGGATCTACGGTTTCCAGGTTAGATTTTTTTTTTTTTGTGGGTCATGGATGATGGATCCTCAAAACTGAATCTTGCTTCTTTTTTTTTTTTTTGCCGCACGATCTGAATATCCTACGATTCACTTTTTTTTTCTTTCGGGGTTGTGTTTCTATGCCTGCTGATAATGAGCTTTCTGAGTAGGATTAAGCCTTTCTTTTATTTACAGTGCAAGTTATTGTGATATTGATGAAAATGGAGTACAAAACCTGGTGTTTTGTCATGTCATATTGGGAAATATGGAACTTGTTCATCGTGGATCTAATCAATATAATTTGAAAATGTCTTTAGAGCATCCCAATAGATGTGTTAAATGTGTGTGTTAGTGTCAGCTGCTAGGAAGTGAGGAAAGAAATTACTCTAATAAAAATGTTATTTCATGTGTTAACTGGGAGGTTTATATGACTTGTTAGTTTATTTGCTAATTGTAGCCAGTTCTTTGACTAGTTACAGTGATAAAAAATATAATTTTTTTAATATTTTGTGAGAAAAGAAAGAAAGAAAAAAACAAAGGAGAGAAAAAGGGAGAAGAGAGAAAAAAGGAATAATTAAAGAAACGTTTGGTTTATGTAAAAAATGTATTTAATATGTTTATTGAAAAAATTATCACCAACTAAAAAATAATTAACAAATTTATATAAACAAGTTAACATGTGAATTTTAATTAGTATTCAGTATGAATGTTCTTAAAGAAGCCAACCAGCTAAATTTATGACATGCATGCAAACGTCACATGCATTCAAAAAATGTGTACGAAGGCTAAACTTGGCAAAGCATGTGAGTGCATTCAAGAGATATTGTTATATAAGCAAGAGCACCCTTGAATCTAAAGATATATATATATATGTGTGTGTGTGTGTGTGTGTGTGAGTGTGTGTAATTTAAGTTAAGCATGAGTATTTAGATAAATGTATTTGAAACGAAATTAAATGATATAATTTTTTTTTTGTTCGAAAAATGATGAAATAGTTTCATTGTTTATTTTTATTTTTAGAAGAAAATAAAAAATTAAATCCAAATAAGTAATATATCTTTTACTCTTTTTTTTTTCACTTTTCTTTCTCATGCTTTTGCTTCTTGCTAAACAACACTATTTTAAACCATAATTAGGATAATTAGGATAAAATTATTATTTTTCCATTTATATTTACTTAATAAAAATTTGAGAGAAAAAAGAGGATAAGTGAGGATTAGGGAACTGAATGTAAGTGGCTAGTTGTCAAATTATTAATTTTCCATTTATAATTACTCAATAAAAATTGAAAGAAAAAAAAAGGAGGAAAAGTGGGATTTGGGAACTTTGGAAGGAAAAAAAAAAGGAAAAGTAGTAGAGTAATCATGTTTTTTAAAACAAAATTTTAGGATTATTTCCATAGAATTACACACACACACACACACATATATATATTTATTATAATTTGAAAATGATACAAAGTTGGTAAATTCTCTTGTCAAATAAAAATTGCTTGTCTTAAAATGACGGTTTAATTTTGAAAAATAGGGTAAAATTGTTACCATGAGAAGTCACAGTTGCGATTAAAATAGAATGAAAATTATATATTTTATCCACTCATATCATTTTATTATAACAAATATAAAAAAAAAAAGATTATTCAAAAAATTGATAAAAAATAATATCTTTTTTTTTTACTTTTACTTTTACCTTTACCTAATATCTCCCACAGGCCATAGCTGAGGATAACAAAAAAAAAAATATATATATATATATATAATAAAATAAAATAAATACAAAACAAATGCTAGAGTGAAACCACACAATGTCCTAATATATATAAATAAAATAAATACAAAACAAATGCTAGAGTGAAACCACACAATGTCCTAATATATATATATATATATATATATATATATATATATATTTTCCGGACTAACAAAATTTAAACATGAGATATGTCCCAAGTGAAATCACATAATGTGCATATTTTTATATCTTTATTATTTTCTAAGGGTGGGGATTTACATGTTATTGGAAATCAGATTGTCATGAATTTCACGATGCAAAATGTAGATGTCTTTGTCAACTTTTAGTGTTTTCCATGTTGCATCTGTAAGTGGTGATAAGCATTTTATGAATGTTTTAACTAAAATGTTAACCTTGGAACTTTATACTGATCCACTTTGTTCGAATTCTGGAATGTTCGAGTGAAAATAAGCCCAGACCAAAGCTTCTTGTATATCTTTAGTAGTTGTTGAACAAAATCCCTTCTCCTTGGAAAAAGTCCTTCAAAACCTATTCAGTTTAATATCCTATGATTAATATAATTGCTTGTTGTTAAAGAAATTAAGCGAAGATTAAGAGATTAATTAGGATTTACCACAGGGAGTTCCTTGTAGACACATCTAGATCCCAAGTTTTCAATTATGGGGAAAAGAAAAAAACATAAAGAGTATATTATAATTATAGGAGTTGCTAAATGAGATGTGTGGACTAGTTGGGAGTCTCATATACAATGCAATGCACCTGACTTGCCTTATGCGTGGGCACTAGATGCAAACATCTAATTATTTATGGTCCTGATCACCAAACCTCTTAATGATTGGGAATCTTATCTATGCTCTGTAATCCATTTACTTTGTATGTCTTGTTATGGTTATTATAAGCAAATATTAGAGATTTTGTATTCCAGTTAACTAGCTATTTAAAAGCAATCTGATCTTAGAAAAACCTGTATCATGCTTTACATTGGCCTGTAACATTTTATTGTGCTACCATTTACTTTGATGTCTCCCATCGGTTAAACTGGATTGGTATTAGTAGCAAGATTTTATCTACTGCGTATAGATTCATACTCCCAGCTTTGAGTAGGCAAGCTGGTGCCAATAAAAGTTTTGTGAAACCGTAATTATGGAGTCTACAACTCTAGCAAAATGTTTTTGTCATTCTCCTGTAAAACCTTTTGGAGTGATTGAAATGGAACTGACGTTTTAGAATTACATAAGAAATGTTTTCAATAAAATGTGATATAATCATTAACCCATTCAGTTGAGAACCGCTGTACTTCGCTTTTAATTTAATAATATTAAATATTTATAAAATCTTATGTTTGTTTCATGACATGAATATATGTTTTGCTCCAATTTAAATGACTCATTATAATCAAAACTGTGAGTCTGTAAGTTGTATTGATCAATTTTGTCGTTAAGTTTGCACAATGTACGAACACTAGTATGTGAATAGCTATTAAAAATTTGTTTATGCACATGTATGGTGTTTGTTTCGGTTCTGCTTTGATCACTTCATGAACTAAGTCATGAACTAGCATCAAGGATTTTATCCATTCGAGAATTAAAAAGAGTTCTTGAGTCCTATAGATTGAGAGATCAACTAGATACACCTGACCTATTAAGTCAGTTAGTGGTTTTAGGTAGCAATTGATTTGCTTTTGTTGGTTAAGTTGTTGTTGGCAGATGCCAAGCAAATAATTCTTGATGAATGACCTTAATTAATAGATAAAAATTGAAAGCTAGGTGCTTTTACTTGTTATCAAACAAGATCAATATATTTTGTATTGGCATTTTCAATGCTATTGTTAATGTTTTTTAAAGCAAAACTCTATCTGACAATCAGAGTTTGCCTTTACACTAATGAATTTTTTAATTGCATTCATATAAGCCTAGCCCCGTTCGGGAGTCATTTTCATCACATGTGAATCTTGTGGCGAAATTTATTCGTGATTGGGCTCGTGTGTATGAAAATCGATTCTTGAATTGTCTAGAGAGGACAGTTCGGGAATGCATAAATCTGCATTGCAATCAATAGCGCATATGCTTGAATATTTCACTATGATAAAATTTCAGTACGGTCTCCTATTGTTCTCTGGGTATATATTTAGGCGTGCTAACGTCTATCTCGTATACTTGGAGAACCGTGGGGAAATGCTGCCGAAATTTTGTCCGAGTGGAATCAAGCATTTGCTTTGCTGCTGATTGCAATGTAGATTGTGTATTCACGAATGGGATAGGATCACCTTACCCTTTAGAGAGAAGTTGGAGGTGATAGGATTCATGTTTCATATTTATAACGAGTATCATTTTTGACTTGTATTAGGTAAACGAAAATGGATAAGAGTTAGATGGACTTGAGGGACAGGCATTTGCCAGGGTATGTGAAGGGGATCAAAGATTTTATTGAGTTTGCTCGTGCATCTACAGATGGGAGAAATAGGATAAGATGTCCATGTAGGAGGTGCAATAATAGGGATTATATGTACATAGATGAGGCCAAAGAGCACCTACTCGAACACGGGATGGACAAGAGGTATACGTGTTGAGAATTTCACGGGGAATGCCGTGACGCACGAGTGGTATTTGATGATGAAGAAGAAGACGACGATGATGACTTTGGTGATAATGTTGGGGTTGGTTACGAAGGCTTGCCACAAATGCTGGTAGACTTGCAAGGGGCTACAACTAGGGCGAGTAGTCACAGGAGTGACACGGGACCATTGACCGCGTTTGAGTCGTTGTTGAGGGAAGCAAGGCAGCCGTTATACCAGGGTTGTGATAAGTTTTTGAAACTGGACTTTCTCATGAAACTCCTTCATCTTAAGACCATCAACCGTTGGAGTAACAAATCAGTTAATATGGCTATTGAATTGATTAAAGTAGCGCTTTCTACTAGGGAGACCCTTCCGAAATCATATTACGAGACGAAAAGAATATTAAGAGATTTGGGCCTCGGGTATATTCCCATACATACTTGCAAAAACGATTGCATGTTATTTTGGAAGGAGACTGAACAATGTAAGGAGTGTACGGTGTGCCACAAACCCATGTACAAGCTGAATGAAGGAAAGAGCAAGACAATTTCGCACAAGGTGCTGAGATATTTTTCCTTAAAACCGAGGCTACAAAGGTTGTACATGTCTCAGAAGACGGCAGAAGATATGCGGTGGCATAAGGAGAAGCGTGTTGCTGAGGAAAATGTATGTAAGCATCCAGCCGATTCACAAGCTTGGGCTGAGTTTGATACAAATCATGAATGGTTTGCAAATGAGCCGCGTAATGTACGACTTGGGCTGGCTAGCGACGGTTTCAACCCGTTCGGTGACATGAGTAATGCCTACAGCATGTGGCTAGTGTTGCTTGTGCCGTATAACTTGCCACCGTGGAAATGTATGAAAGAACCATTTATTTACATGTCATTGCTTATTCCAGGGCCGAAGTCTCCTGGTAATGAAATTAATGTACACTTGTGTCTTTTAGTGGACAAGTTGAAGGAATTGTGGGAGGTAGGAGTGGAGGCATACGACGTCTCTAAGAATGAGACATTTCAATTGCATGCTACGTTACTATAGACCATAAATGACTTTCCAACATACGGGAACTTGTCTAGGTAGAGCACTAAGGGGTATCTGGCATGTCAAGTTTGCAATAAGGATGCATGTTCCCTACATTTGTCAAATGGGAGGAAGATATGTTACATGGGCCATCGTCATTTTCTACCGCCATCACATGGCTGGCAAAATCGACAGAAGCATCTGTTTGATGGACAAATTGAGCGCAGATTGTCACCTCCATTGTTCTCTGGCAAAGACGTGGTGACGCAATTGGCAGTCATCCAACCAGTGATGTTTGGAAAAATACCGGGTAGTAAGAAGAGGAAGTGTACTGATGTGGAATTAAATTGGACGAATAAGAGCATATTTTTTGATTTGCCGTACTGGGAGACCCTTAAGTTGAGGCACAATTTGCACGAACTTACGGCACTCGGTTCGGATGCCCGGTTTGACACTTATGCAAGTTTTAGCTCCAAAAAGGTCCATTTTGGGGTTTTGACAGACCAAAATGCCGGATATCTGCTTAACTACATCGAAACCACATCACACACCTCACAAATGATAAAATAGACTTGAACGAACTTACGGAACTCGGTTCGGATGCCCGGTTTGAAACTTATGCAAATTTTAGTTCCAAAAAGGCCCATTTTGGGGTTTTGACAGACCAAAATGCCAGATATCTGCCTAACTACACCGAAACCACATCACACACCTCAAAAATGATAAAATAGACTTGCACGAACTTACGGCACTCGGTTCGGATGCCCGGTTTGAAACTTATGCAAGTTTCAGCTCTAAAAAGGCCTATTTTGGGGGTTTGACAAACCAAAATGTCAGATATCCACTTAACTACACCAAAACCACATCACACACCTCAAAAATGATAAAATAGACTTGCACGAACTTACGGCACTCGGTTTGGATGCTTGGTTTAAAACTTATGCAAGTTTCAGCTCCAAAAAGGCCCATTTTGGGGTTTTGACAAACCAAAATGTTGGATATCCGCCTAACTACACCGAAACCACATCACACACCTCAAAAATGATAAAATAGACTTGCATGAACTTACGGCACTTGGTTCGGATGCCCGGTTTGAAACTTATGCAAGTTTTAGCTCCAAAAAGGTCTATTTTGGGGTTTTGACAGACCAAAATGCCGGATATCAGCTAACTACACCGAAACCACATCACATACCTCACAAATGATAAAATAGACTTGCATGAACTTACGGCACTCGGTTCGGATGCCCGGTTTGAAACTTATGCAAGTTTCAGCTCCAAAAAGACCTATTTTGGGGGTTTGACAGACCAAAATGCCGGATATCCACTTAACTACACCAAAACCACATCACACACCTCAAAAATGATAAAATAGACTTGCATGAACTTACGGAACTTATGCAAGTTTTGAAACTTATGCAAGTTTTAGTTCCAAAAAGGCTCATTTTTGGGTTTTGACAGACCAAAATGCCGGATATCTGCCTAACTACACCGAAACTACATCACACACCTCAAAAATGATAAATAGACTTTCACGAACTTACGGCACTCGGTTCGGATGCCCGGTTTGAAACTTATGCAAGTTTCAGCTTCAAAAAGGCCCATTTTAGGGTTTTGACAGACCAAAATGCCGGATATTCGCCTAACTACACCGAAACCACATCACACACCTCAAAAATGATAAAATAGATTTGCACGAACTTACGGCACTCGGTTCGGATGCCCAGTTTGAAACTTATGCAAGTTTCAGCTTCAAAAAGGCCCATTTTGGGGTTTTGACAGAACAAAATGTCGGATATCCACTTAACTACACCAAAACCACATCACACACCTATGATAAAATAGACTTGCACGAACTTACGGAACTCGGTTCGGATTCCCGGTTTGAAACTTATGTAAGTTTTAGTTCCAAAAAAGCTCATTTTGGGGTTTTGACTGACCAAAATGCCGGATATCCGCCTAACTACACCGAAACTACATCACACACCTCAAAAATGATAAAATAGACTTGCACGAACTTACGGCACTCGGTTCGGATGCCCGGTTTGAAACTTATGCAAGTTTCAGCTCCAAAAAGGTCTATTTTGGGGTTTTGACAGACCAAAATGTCGGATATCCACCTAACTACACCGAAACCACATCACACACCTCACAAATGATAAAATAGACTTGCACGAACTTACAGCACTCGGTTCGGATGCCCGGTTTGAAACTTATGCAAGTTTCAGTTTCAAAAAGGCCCATTTTGGGGTTTTGACAGACCAAAATGTCGGATATCCACTTAACTATACCGAAACCACATCACACACCTCACAAATGATAAAATAGACTTATGCTACTTTATGTCATTCTTACTATTTATGCATGCAAAAAAAAAAAAAAAAAAACTATTCACATTCTATGTTCATATATATTTAATAATTGTTCTAATATATGTCATTTGATCTTTATTTCAGATTGATCGGGGATTATTGCCGCGCCGTCTTTATGTTTTGCATCGGAACTTGTTATTTTTATTTTTTTATTTTCATGGACATCTGTAGTAACATTTTGGAGACAATTTTTAATTTTTCTATTTATTGATGAATTGTACTTTTACAATTGTACATAATTACTTTAATATATATATATATATATATGAATGTATTTTTCTTTTTTAATATATTAATTTCAGAATGCTTGAATTTTATTGTATATTAGGATGGATGATTGATACAGGTTTAAACATGAACAAAACAACAAATAAAACAAAGCAGATATGGTTCTAAAAAAAAAAAAAACACTTTTAGCGACGCACACCAGAGTGTCGCTAAAAGTCAGAATTCAATTTAAAAGGTCAGTATTAGCGACGCACAGAGGGCGTCGCTAATACTACGTATAGCGACCTAATACTGACTTTTAGTGACGCACACTACACCCTTGTGTATTATTTGCGACGCCCGTACCCAATTATTAGCGACGCGTGTTGTGCGTCGCTAATAGTATTAGCGATGGAACTATTTGTGACGCCTTAGCGACGCATGTTTGTGTGTCGCTAAATGTCTTTTGCGACGCACAATTGCACTATTAGCGACGCACGCGAGCGTCGCTAATAGTGCATTTTGTTGTAGTGAGTGTGTGTGTGTGTGTGTGTATATATATATATATATATATATATATATATATATTATGTGTGGACAAGACTTTAATCTAGTGTCTTCTATTTAGATTGTGAGTATAAAACACATGTAATACATGTATTACAAACTTTCCCCATACAAAATTAGAATATCGAACATAGAAAAAACATACAAAATCAAAAACCCATATATCACATATCAAAGAACTCTACTACTAAGTATAGAGGCCTTTTTGATATGGATAAGTCCTGAGACAAACAAGTCCAACCTAATATCATGATTAAGAGAGACAAACTAATCCTATATTCTCTTTGAGAATAACGAGACTTGAACTCATAACCTCTCCATAGTTTGAAAGGAGTTATGAGTGTGAAGTAGCGTGTTATACACATGCTGTGATATACTCATAGAATAAGTATGGGAGATAGAAAATTTATTAATTCTTCAAATTATTAGTTATTAAGTTTTCATATATTTTCATTATTCAAAATGTGTTCCTTATATATAATACTTTTGGTATAAACAAAAACCTTATATGAAACTTTTAAACGGCGTTTCAATCTTTCAAAGAAAATACTTATAATGTTTCAACTAAAGTTATTAAAAAAAACTCTTAATATCCTTTTTGCTAAATAAGTTGTATTTCTAACGCTTGTTATGTCCTATTTTTTTTTTTCACTTACAATAATTTGACTCCAAATATGTAAAATTAATAAATAAAATATATATATATATATATGACTATTTTATCTCTCTTATAATTAATATTATAAAGATTTTTTTAAAAAAATATTAATTATTAAGTAATAAAATTATTAATTATTTACCATAAAATCAAGTTGATTCCTTAAAAATTTATTAAGTATTAAAGATTATTAACTTATTGAAGGTTAACAACAGAAGACATTGGACTAAAGTAGGCCCAATATATGCATACCTCTAGTGATGCAAATTCACGGAAATGTAAGAGTGTATTGCCATTTTCTTGGTATTTTTATTTTTTGGGTGAGGGGAGGGGAGGGGAGGGGGAGGTGTTTAGGATGACAGTTTAATCAAATTTAGATAATCTTACTAAGAGCTCGTTTGAAATAATTTCTTTATTAGTGGGTTTTTTAAGAAATATGTTTTTATTCATTACAATCATTTTAATTTCTGGAATCCAATTCCTTCACATATGCAAATGACTTATTAGTAGCATTATCCTTAAAACCTAAGAAGCATTGTCACATTGTCTTTGATATTAAATTCTCTTATAATCACTATGCAAAAATGATTTATATAAAGGCAATATTATTCTAACCTCGAGTTTATAGCGACAAATTGTTTTAATTATTGAATAATCTAAGAATTATAGATAAAGTGATTAAGATGAATTAAAATTCAAACCCTAAATCAATGAGTGATTTAAAACACTGTATCTCATATAAAGTTCAAACTTCTTTTTTGAAAACTTTTATTTTATTATGAAATAGACATAACCAACAAGGAAAACCCCAACTATACATCAAGCCTTGGCCTAACAAGGCTAGAGCCAAAACCAAACAAAACAAAGCACAATTAAGAAAATATAGAATCAGAAAAATCAAAGTTCCTGCTAATGTCCCAATTGGAAAAGGATCTATCAATAGAAATGCTGGTAGACACGGCTTCTCTAATAGCATTAATGGTCTCCTTCAGCACTATGTCTGCATTCTGCTTCATGTCTCTAAAAACTCTGCGGAAATATTATTTTTGTGAAAAATATATTTAAAACAAGGAAAAATATTAAAAAGTCAAAAAATATATTACTATGTGAAAAATATATTCAACACCACTCTAAGATTAAAAAAAAAAAAAAAAAGGAAATTTATCGAGCCTGCAATGTTGAGAAAAAAAAATATTGGTGAAATATTAAAAAATAAAAAATACTAAAAAAATCATTGATGACAAAGCCAGTAAACAACAAGAGAAAGGAACCTGCAATCACAAATAAGTGACTCTCCAAGCCCATAGTTCAGTAAGAACACTGTTGGCTTCATCTATTCTTTAGCCCAAAAATGTCAAATGAGCCCCCCCCCCCCCCCTCCCCCCCTCCCACTGGGCCAGGGTTTCTTTCTTATTCTTTTCCTCCTTTTATGATTTTTCCTTCTTCAATTTTTATAAATTATTTTTAACCTAAAAAAATAGAAAAAAGAATTCTAATTTCCATATTCTTAAGTTAAATTACATTATAACCTAAAAAATTCGACTAGAGAGAGTATTTATAAATTTTCAAATAAAATAAAAAAGATCAGTATAATTTTAAAATTCTCAAAAAAGATTAGTATAATTTATTTATTATTTTAAAATGACTTACTGTAAACTATCTTCTAGGAATCTAGAGGTATGAATGAGCCATTCTAATTCTTGATGGATCTAATAGACTAAAACAGTAGAGTTTGGACTTTGCACATTTATTTGAATCTTAATAGACTTTTTTTTTAGAGCTAATAATTAATGTTTTTATAAAAGTTTTAATTTACATAAAGATTTTGAGAGGCAAAAACTCACTTAAAAATGTCAAAGCTATTTTTCCGCTTATTTAAATATGTTGTGATAATAGAATATAAGAAATAAAGATAACTCTTACATAATTTTTTAAATAAAATGATTATTTTCAGACTCGAATCTATGTTGTTAACTCTTTAAGAATTTGATTATTGTATCAAATAATAATCCCAATTCAAAAATTGAAAAGTTAAAAGTTGAAAATTTTGAATTAACCCATTAAAAAAAATCTTCATTGCAATTTACAATTGATAATAACGTGCTAATACATATATTTTTTTTTCAAAGGAAGTGGTGTCCTAGCTTGTTAGACAGATATCACATACTAACTTGTGAAGGGATTTTAAATTTTTTGGCCTTTTAAAATTTAGATAAAAATTTTCTTTTGTTTTCGTAGCATTAATATAAAATTTTATGCTCTTGGTTCAATTTTTCAAACTTTCTTAAGAAGATAAACTTCTTATTCGATTGCTAAAAGGGTCACTTGCCACAAATTATAGTGCAGCTTAATTCTACTTAAGCCCAAATTTGTCTGTGAATGGGCCTAAGCCCATCCCATATTTTTATATTTTGTGTATGACAATATAATAAAAATCAAACATTATGTTAATCAAAATTAGTATAAAAATACATAAATTAAAAAAAAAGTTATTAAATAAAAATTTAAGAAATTCTTTATTTAATTATTCATGTCTATTATCCAAGTTTCAAAACAAATTTCCTAATTATTACAAAGAACTAAAACCTCCAAAACAAAAAAAAAGTTGAAAAGAAGAGGAGAAAAAGTGAAAAAAAAAGAAAAGAAAAACTGTCCCAGACGTGTCATAACGTACGAGTCTTTTATGTGTCCAAAATTTAGAAAAAAAAAAATCTGACATTCTTTTTTTGTATGTCTAGCACATGTTTATAATGTGTCCAAACGTGTCTGTATTCAACACATGTCAAACTAAAATACGTGAGCTAGCATGGAGTGTTCGTGTTCATAATTTATCACCTAAGGGCTCATAAGTCCGATAAATTTTAAGTAAGAACAATGAGTCCTATTTTTTCTCATATATGATTCCACACATGAATATAATTTGTATGACTTCCAATATTAATCTCTTGGTTTAGAATTATAACTTTTCTATTTAGTTCCTACAATACAATTTTTTTTTTTTTTTATCATGAATTATTAAATGATATTTAAACAAACTTAGATTTTTTTTTTATTTTGCAAATAAATTATATAGAATTTTTTAGTTTATTTATCCATTCATTTCAATTTGTTTAAACTTAATCAAATTATATGAACTTATTGCTTAAATGTTATCCAAATAAATTAAAATAGTCAAATTATATATTTCTAAAGATATTTTGCATAATTCAACATTTTCCGAACTTATATTTTTTTACCTTTTGAAATCTTGGTAAATTTTGTATTTTGTTTTAGTAGCACCAATATAAAATGTTAAGTTGTTGATTCAGTTTCTTTTTAACCTTCTTAAAATGATATAGTTTTTTAAAAAACTTTCTTGCCAGAAAATCCTAGCGCAGCTTAATTCTACTTAAGCCCAAAGCAGTCAGCGAATGGGTTGTTTGGGGCCAGTCTAGGCCCAGCCCAACTAAAAGTAGACAGAAGCTATTCAAAATGAAATCCTGATTTGGTATCTAAATTCGGTTGCTTCAGCTTGAAAACCGTTCCAGGAAGCATAAACCGGGAGGAGGGGGGTAACTTAGCCCTTAATTCTAGCGCAAAAAAACCGAGAACTATAGAATCCAACCGAACCGAATGAGTTAGATTAGGTTGGTTCTAAAAAAGATTTGAATTGGATCGGTTCTAGAACCAATTTTTTTTGATTGATTCTTGTTTAAAGTTCGGATAAGCTGATTCAACTTGAAAATCGAATTTTTCATAAAAAAATATTTTTTTTGAAATTTTTATATACACACCCACACACACAATAGGCTCCGTGTGTATCATATTGTCCGCTTTGGGCTGAAGAGCCCTCACGGTTTTGTTCTTCATGGGCGGAAAAGGTCTGATGCTAGGGAAAGGACGACTGGGGCTTATAAGCGACGCCAATATCTGACTTCTATTCGATGTGGGACTCAAAGTAGCACAACAATATTCATATTTTTATGACTAGCTTGCCCTTTTTCTTTTTTGTTTCCTTTACGTTACTGGATTCTATTTTTATTGTTGATGATTGAGCTTATTTTTAGTTAGAGTTTTGATTTGTTTTTTGAATACCAATTCATTCCTTATCTATTTTAGTAATATTTCTTTCATTTTTTTGAGTTGATTCTTATCAAGTATTTTTTTCTTTTTGTATTCTTTTCTTCTTCACTGCTTCTCACCTCTGGTTAGTTATTAGGTATCTGATTTTTTTTTTTTTTTGTATTATCGTTTACGTTAGTTTATTTTTCATAATGATTTTGTGTTTCATTAATAACCAATTGTTTTGCACAGAAAATTTGTAATATTTATAGGTTTTTTTTTTTATATCATTTTCATTATTTTTTTAGTTTATATAATTGTAAGTTAGTTGATATGTTAATTTTGTTTTGTATTATACAGTTTTTGTGACAACTAGATCATTGTATCTAATCGTATGATGCTCTGTAAACTTTTACAGACCTTCCTTCTTTGTTTTCATTTAAATTTTAGTATATTATAAATATCAGTGTTTTGTTTATCATAGAAATGCATATGTTTATATTTTTTTTACGTTTTATCTTTTTATTTTTTATTATTTGTACAATTAATTTCACAGTTTATTGACCAAGTAATATCTTTTTTTTACACTATGTTTTTTGTCTAGAGTGCTATGGATTCTTATGGCTGTGCCTTCTAATGCTTATGGCTGCGCCTATATTCAGTCTTCTTTGAATTGATTTGGGTTTATTCAATGATAAGGTTTTCTGTTAGAATCGAAACAAATGGATGAAGCAGAATGTGATACTGTCAATTTGCTAACACGATAATCAGGTTGCTGAAAGTAAAGTATAAAGGTTTGCAATATAGAATTTACATCAATGGTGTTTTTGAGATTTGGGATGGTTATTGTGATACGTTGAGAGAGGATTCCATCCATTAGACAAAGTGAACTATTGCTTCAGGGATGTGATTAAAGAGGTGGGGGTTTGTTAAGTTAGACTGGAATTCTGTTTGTAAATATTTGGATAATTAGTTGACTTCTTATCAACAGTTGAGTGTTTCATGGAGCCTGATAGTTTTCCTTTTTGTTTTTCTTATTGATGTAAGCTTGGTATCCTCTTGTACTCATTTTTGCATCAATATATTTATTCTTTGCTTATGTATATAAAAAAAATAATCAGGTTGCTGGAGGATGTTGGTGTGTCCTTGCAATACAACGTGTATCATTATGCCATTATAAGAATTATTATTTTTTATTTAATTGAAGAATGGGCTGCCGTCATAAGTTTTTTGAATTTTATATATATATATATATATATATATATATATATATAAGCTTCAATTTTTATCTTTCTTAAAATTCATGTGCATAGAATTGATTAGGATTGGTTTGGTTTGGTTGGACATTTTTTTCTTCCTCCTTTTCGTCTTGTTGAAATTTTTATGGACAAAAAGTGGAGCTACCAATAATTGAAGTTGATGATTAGTGGAGTGTAAATTACACTTTTGACTACTAGTAAGTTTTTTAAGCATATTCAGGTCAAATTTTGTGCAAGTGTAAATTTTTATACTTTTCGTAACTAGTGAGTTTTTTTAGGCATATTCAAACAAGTTGTTTGAAAATGTGAAATTTTACACTTTTTACAATTAGTGAGGTTTTAAGCTCGTTCAGATAAATTTCTTAAAAGTTTAAATTTTTACATTTTCACAACTAGTGAGTCTTTAAGCAAATTTAAGCGTATTGCCTGAAAGTGTAAAATTTCACATCTTTCATAACTAGTAAGGTTTTAAGCACGTTCATGTAGATTTCGTGGCAATGTAAATTTTTACACTTTTCATAACTAATAAATTTTTTTGGCACGTTCAAGCAAATCTCCTGAAAGTGCAAATTTTGACACTTTCAAGAATGACATGTGGTTCAATCCCAAGCTGGGAAGGCATTACCAGCCATGGTTACTAGAGAGGTCCTCTTGGCTTCACTTGATCCGGTCAATAAGTAAATAATATTTGGATGTCAAAATGTATAACATTTTTATGCATAATCTATAAGAATGTTTCATGATCTTTGAATTTTGAAAAAGAGAATAATAAAACTGGTAAAAATCAAGAAATTCATAGCAAAAATTAATTTTCACAATCTTCTTTTTCTTATTTTTATGAAATTGTTCAATTTTACACTTTTAATTGAAATTTTACAGTTTTGGAGTCATTTTTTTTTTTTTTCAAAATTTCATATCCAATATGAATCTTGTTTAATAGATACCAATTTTTAGAGCTCAAATATATAAATTTTATTGAAAATGAATTTATATATTTTGAGTTATTGAATTTTAAAATTTTGAAAAGCTCTCTTGAAAAGTTAGGCATATCTCACCGCCATTCAATTAGAGTATTTTAGAGAAAAACAGTAAAGGGACATTTTTGTCCAATAAAAATGATGGACTTGTACTTGTTGATAATTTTGTTACTTTTCATGAACTTGTAATTGAATGACCCTTTAAAAAAAGCTAATTAGTTCCTGCACTCGGCAAGGTCTCACAGTGTCGGCTCTAGCATAAGATCACTAAAGTGATTGTTTTAAAGCCCCACTTACGATAAAGATTTTAAATTTTGTGTATATCTAATGCTATTGTATTAGAAATACAAGTATAAAGTATATAAAACTCTAAACTTTATAAAAGAAAATGTCGCATATTCCATAAATATCAAGCCAATGAATTTTTTTTACCAATAATATCTGGTACAAAAAAATAGAAAAAATTTAAAAAAATAAAAATAAAAAGTTGAATAGTCATCTTGGACTACGATCGTCATATGGTAATAAAAACAACCTACTCACTATCTCTTTTACACACCTACTCACTATCTCTTTGTCTTTCTTTACTATAGGGCTTTCTTTGTTTCTCTAATCTGTCTCAATCTTTCTAATCAATTTAAGCATCATATAACATTATCTCATTCTCTCAACTCTAGAATACTAAGAGAACGGGAATCAAATTACTATCTGTCCCAATTTTTTTTTTTTTTTTTTCAATCGAGGTAAGTTCACCATTTTTATTTTTATTTTTATCATACATTATTTGTCTCATTGTAATTAATAATAAATAAAAATAGTTCTATTGTGAATAGTTTTTTATTGTCTATTATGTAATTTTTAACTCTGTTTATAATTTATCTTATTTTTATAATATATTGTCTATTATCATATACATTAACATGCTAATGGATTTATGAAAAAAAAATTTTAAGGAAAAAAGAAAACAAGGACTACAAATGCAAGCGGAGACCTTCATAATTTCAATTTGATTGAAATTTTGAGTAAAAGAATATTACAATTTCGTCAAACTAAGGGAATGACTTTACATCGAAATTGAATTGCCAATCTTATATGAATTTGCTAAGTATGAAAGGTAATTAATAAAAAAGGGGTTTTTTATTTTATTTTTATATAAGTAGAATTATGATTCAATTGAAATAAAAATTCCTAAATAGATAAAGAAATAAAGATATTGTTTTTTTCACTCATTTTACTGGATATATTATAATAGAATTGTAATTGAAATATGTTATGGTATGTTTCCTATTTAATTGTCCTGTAATTAGAATGTATATATTTTAATATAAGTAATCAATGTTATTAGTAGGTGATGTTGTAATTGGAATGAAAAAATATATAATATTTTATTCCAATCACAACTAAATTATAATATGTATATATATCACAAAAAATTGTGAATAAAAGAAAGAGAGAAACAATTAAAAAAATCTATATAAATTGAAGTAGTGTCTCTATAGAAACTTATTGCAATACAACAAAATTTTAATTATATATATTAAATAAACATGAAAAGAAAAAAATAAAAATGATAGCACATGGAGAAAACGGATATCTTAGCAATGAATATGAAAACTTAATTAATAATTATGCATGTCAAGAAGCGAGAAGAATAATTTTTAAATAAAAAGTATTCTAATATTAAAAATAAAAATTCTTATTTAGAATTGTTGTTTTGGCCTTACATTCTCTGAAGTAGGCCCTAGTCTCAAATTGGCGTTTCCAGGATTCACCACTGCACTGGCGGACAATTTAATATATATCTATACAAATATATAAACATTAGGTGCATATTATATATATATGTATATATATATATATATATACACAAATCAGGTGCATTTAGCACATATATATATATTTATATATTTGTGATGGAAATGCATTATATAAATACATACATCAAGAGTTTTTTTTTCGAGAGAAAGAAATAGTAGATTTAGTATTTGTTAGCCAAAAGAGCTAAAACATTTCAGGTAGAACTAGAATCGACCTGACCCAATCTGAATATTTTTGGGTTGGGTATGTTCAGTTCTATCATAACTTCGGTTCGGGTCCGATTCTTAATTTTTAGAACCATTTAAGGTCGGATCGGTTCCAATTTTTTCATAAAACGATCCATATGCACCCCCAATCCTAGCGACGGTTGTAAAAGTATATAAACTTAGGGTCTTTCGGTCAAAGGTCTAAGAAAAATAGTAATATTATCTATACATTGAAGCCTAAAAAAAATTATTTAGAGGTATCACAATTTTTTCTGTGAATAAAACACCACTCAATATATAAAATTTTCATGTCTATTAACTAACACCTATGAAATCAGGGAGTACTTGGAAATTTTTTCTTCACATTTTAAAATTCAATAACTTATAAAAACTTTTTAAAACATGTGAGCTATTCATGTGTGAGTTTCTTAGACAATTCTAGAGAGAATCATCGAAGATGCATATAGGGGTGATTTTATCACAAAATAATTGAAGGACTTTAATTTGGGATTAAAAATGAGCTTGAACTTAATCCTAATTTGACTTGAATGCCCCATAATTGAATGAATTGTGCTTCGATAGCAAGGGTGCTATGACAAACTCCAAGCATTTGGATTGTGGATTACCTAATGGTTCAAGAATCTACAAATTATAAATTTAGTTTTACTAAAATTTATATACTTGGACTCTAAAAATTGAAATTTATCAAACAAGATTCATATTGTATATGAAATTAAAAAAAAAACACACCAATAAATAGTAAAATTTTAGTCAGCTACAGAACAATAATATTGTACTATTTTGCAAAACAGAAAAAATTCTCAATTTGTTACAAGTTTTTTTCAGCTTTTGAGCCACATTTTGGATGACCAAAGAGAGTTTTAAAGTAGTAAAAATTAGTCAAAAAATTAGAATTTTTGAATAGCAGTGATTAAAAATTTTACTAGTTGTGAAACAGTGATTAAAAATTTACTGTCTCTCATACAGTAAAAGTTTACTGTTTTGTTGGCTCATCATTTTGATCCTTCATAAATTGTACCACCAGCACCCTCACATCCTCCACTACCCCAACACCCTCCACCACCATTATCGCCTTTATTTTACTTAAAGCTTTACCCCTAAAGTAAGGCAAAATGAGCTGTCTATTCCTATATCTTTTAACATATATATGACAATTGAGAAATCAATAAATTTTAAAAAATAGATTTGTAGGATTGTAAAAATATACCTCACAATTTTGTAGTGACTGAGATATCCAAAGCATACCAACTACTTGAGTGTTGAATTACCTTTGAGCACATTAAAGGACCGATCTTAGCTTCATTTTCGACATTACTAGTGCATTAGTACTAGTTTCTCAACACTTGAACATTTGTGTCATTTTTAGTGCTTTAGACACCAAATTTGTTGTTAAGCATTAATTATGTACCAAACCCTATGATAATCTACAATATATGATATTATATGAAACTGTAATAACATAAATAAATAAAAAAGGCGACTACATCCTTTTTTTGCTCACTGCACTTTATGCACATTCTTTCACATTTTTTTTTTATATATATTGTACAGAATCGTATGTAATAATTGAAAGGGCTAGGATGATGGTCGTTGGTGGCCGAGATAGTGTGCGTTGTTGCCCTCGATGATGGTGGAGACATTGGTTGACGATTGTGCATGAGATAGGAATTAATTTTTTTTTTTTTTTTTTATGAATAATTGTTGAATTTATTACATGCAAAATTTCGGATATCATTTTATTTAGTTAATTTTTGACGTGTTTTCAATTATTTTTGTACTTATAGATATGATAGGTCTTAGTGCATGTCGTCGACTATCCACCACCCTAGGGTTATACCCACTGATCCCTGTTGCTACGATAGGTACTGGCCTTTCCTCGATAGGCTTGACTGCACCTACTCTTGCTATAGCTGTTGCTATTGCTATTGCTCTTACCCCTACTCTTACTGATGGTACTGCTACTGCTACGGGTATGTAATAACCTGAAATTTTTTTTTTATATATATAAAAATTTTCAGTTATTATTATTATTATTATTAATACATGTATGATGTGTGTATATGGATATGTGTATATTTAAAAATATTTACATATGTGTGTGTATTATATATGTGTATTATATATACATGGATCAGATTGTGTGCATGTGTGTGTGTATGGGTGTGTATGGGTGTGTGCAGTGAGTGGGTGTGTGATTGAGTGTGCCACACTCAGGGTGGCATGGTGAGGTATGGTGTGTGTAAGTGAGTTGGTAGGTTAGGTAGTGTGTGAGTGTGGTCTGTATGTATGTATGTGTGGAGGGAGTTGAGAGATGCAGACCAATCGTGGGATTAGAGAGAGAGAGAGATATACAGAGAGAGAAAGTGAAGAGAGAGAGAGAGAGAGAGAGAGAGAGAGAGGTGTGTGATATGTGTGAGCAGATTTAGTTGGAAGAGGAAACAGAGGGAGAGACCAAGTGAGGGGCTGTGAGGTTAAGAAAATCAGAAGCCGAACCAAGAAGGAGAGGAGGACAAAGGTTGGGCCTACACCAGAAAAAAACCAAAAAATTTGATGAGTTATTCTGACTTTTGTTTTTCAATTTCAGAGCATGATATTTTAGTTTGATTTTAGAGTTTTGTAGTGTATAAAGTGTGAGTCATTTTGCAAGAAAAACCACTTGAAATGGGTGAGAAATGAGAGAGAAAATAGAAGTTGCAGGTGAGGGTTGATAATCGGTTGGCTAGGAAAACTTGTTTAAAAACTTGGTTTGGATGAGGAGGAATTGTTCCACTATGATGCAGAAAAGTGTTGGGATCAAAATGGGGGTTGAATAGTGACCAAACAGTCACGAAAATGAAAAAGGGAGGGCCGACAAGAGAGTTGACCAAGGGGTTTGACCCTTCTATTCGTGATAATCTAATGGTTTAAATCCAAAACCGAGCCTACGAATGAACTCCTTGAGAAAAACCGAAGGGAACCATATTTAAAAACCAGTGAAAAATGGCTGGAAAATTCTCGCCGGCGCCAAAGAAGGCGCTGGAACCCGGCCGGAAACCTACCGAAAAAACGAGGAAGAAGACACTGTGTAGTCGGGTCTGATTCGGGTCTCGGGTCGGGTCCGGGTTCGGGTCGGGTCAAGACCGACCCACCCCTACCACGTGTCAGCTGCAGGTTTTAAATTAAAATGGGGATTGGGGTTGTTTGGCTACGGATTTATAAAATTAAAAATTGAAATTAAATCAGGAACAGGGATATTCTATCCCTGTGTTGGGCTTAGCCACTATTTGGCTATCCGAATTAGGAATAAGAAAAGTTAGAAATTACAATTTGACCCCTGTACCTTTTTGAAATTAAGTTTGACCCCCAGAACTTTTGAAAATCCAACTTTGACCCCAGAAATTTTAAGAAATTACAATCTGACCCCCACTGAATAAAATATTAATTTAATTAATTAATTAATTAATTAATTTAACTATTTAAATATCACAAAATAGTTCAGAGTCCAAATGGGACAAGTCATTAGTATATTTTGACTATCTCGACCATTCTGAGGCCAATGGTGAGGTCCATTTTATAAGACGAAGTCCCGACAAATAAAAGACCCGTAATAACATTAAAAATTACCAAAATGCCCCTGAGTTGAAACGCAGTCAAACGAACTCCGAATTAAGTAAACAAATAGTGGAATTTTATTATCTCGACCATTCTGGACTCAACCGTAGAGTCAAATTTATGAAAAGAGGTCTCGAGATGTAAGGACCCGTAAAAAGTGCAAAATGACCGTTTTGCCCTTTTTAGCTCGGATGTCCAAATTAAATTCCACGAAAGCCTAAACCTATTTTCTTCGACGTTCCAGACTCAACAGCAGAGTTTAATTTAGAAAATTAGAAACTCATAAAATAAAGACATAAAATTTGATGAATAACATAATTCAAGTAGCAATTGAACTGAGTTGTATTTCATGCTTTTAGGAACACGGAAAGGCAAGGAGAAGGTGATCTGACCTTCTGTATTTTCACTGCAGTCCAGCCACACCGCGAGTACGATTTATTAGGGTTGAGACCAACCCATCAGGTACGATATATTGTGCTAAGTAAGAAATAGAATTAAGTTTAGGAATAACTGCCATGTTGACTTGATGATTCACATGTTTATTTGATTGTTCACATGCCTATGTGTTTCATGCTATCTTTCTGAAAGTTGGGTGATGAATGTGATCATGACTATGTGTATATCGCATGTGTTAGTATAATGTGTGGATTATATCCTTTGAGATTCGTTTGATGATTATGAAATATGTGACTTAAAGCATGCTTCATGTATGGATGTGATGCTTTATTGAGATTGCATTGTGGCATGGTAGAATCAAGAGCATATTGGCATAGTGTGATTCCTTGGACATGGTGTGAGTTGAGCACGTGGTGCTGTGCATTATGAGGGTGTAGATCCTATGGTGAAAAACCCAAAATTGGCCATTAGGTACTCGCATGCCTGACGGGTTTCGAACCGTGAAGTGAGACATACATGGTACTTGTAGGCCATCGGAGAAGGTCCGTAAAGCGAGACATGGGTGGGCATAGAGTTGTATGGGTGTGTCACGCATACTTCTCATATACTGCATACTATTCATATACTGCCTTGATGATATTGAATGCCATATAGATATAACTGTACACTTGCACATGCCACGCCCTTAATTTTGTTTCTTGCATTAGCATTATATTGTACCAGCAGTTGAGCTAACCCATTCGTGGGACACCATTTCAGATGACACTCCGACTACGCGAGACTTGGAGATGCTTTGATTGAGAATTATATTTGACCTGTGGAGTGTGTTTTGATGTTGTACAAGGGCATAAGCCCTAGACTATTTCCTATTTTTGTATGTTGTGAATTAATGGACAAGACCTTATGAATTGTATTAGAATAGGAATTAGGTTAGCATATGGAATGCATGTGATTGTCCTTGATTGTCCTTATTTCTTTATTATTTTATTTCCTTTTTGTCTTGTCAGTCGCGTCTCGGGTTCGCTTGAATTCGGGGCATGACAACTTGGTATCAAAGCCTAGGTTCGAATACCTAGAGACTGTGGGGTGTTGTTGAACACTATGAGACCCTAGAGGAAAGAGTGAGACTTAGTGTGAACGATCAATGGCATGCGGTAAGATCTTGTGTGCTATGTGATTATATGCGTCGAGGCATGACTTGTTGTGATTACGTGTTAATTTTATAAATATTTGTAATATAGATAACATAACACTTATCATTTTGTAGGAGGAGATGTTGGATAGACATGCGCAACCGACCTCTGAAGGAGAGACCCCGATGAATGATGACTAGATATGTGTGGCCATTTTGGGCTGGAGACGTGGAGGGGTCTAGGTCCTAGGGGACGGGTGTCTGGCTGATACCAATATCATCTTTAATGGACAGCGACTCGAGATTCAAAACGACCACACAAAGGAGCGAGGCATCAGAGCATCGTAACACTAAGTTGGAGTAGAGATTGTCCCATCTTGAGGACATTGTGTAGACAACTATAGCAGAAGGGCGGTCCTTTTCAATCTTGGTAAGTTTAAAAGCCGCATCATTTGTTATAACTAAAAATTTTTACATATCCGGTTTGCGCATCTCACAACTAATAAAATACACTTTCTCAAACTTATAAAACACAATTCAGATGCCCAATTTGCAACTTATGCAAAAAAAGGGACTTAATTATCAAAATGGTCCCTTTTGGTCATTTGACCACCCAAAATGCCCGAAAATGGTCAAACCACCACAAAAATAGCTCACACACCTCTAAAATAATCAAATACACGTGCTCAAATATACGGAATATAATTTGAATTCCCGGTTTGCAACCTATGCAAAAAACAAATTGGGACTTAAGTGTTAAAAAGACACATTTTGACCCTTTGACCACCCAAAATGCCCAAAAATGGTCAAACCACCACCAAACCAGATCAAACACTATTAAAATAATAAAATACATGTGCTCAAAATGACGGAACATAACTTGGATGCTCGGTTTGTAACTTATGCACAAAAAAGGAACTTAAGTGCCAAAATGGCTCATTTTGGCCTTTTGACTGTCCAAAATACCCAAAAATGGTCACACAACTACCAAACCAGCTCAAAAACCTCTACACTAATAAAATACATATTCTAAAACTTACAAACATAATTCGGATTCCCAGTTTGCAACTTATGCACAAAAAGGGACTTAAATGCCAAAACGAGTCCCTTTTGGCCCTTTGACCGTCCAAAATGCCCGAAACTAGTCAAACCACCACCAAACTAGCTCACAAACCGCTAAAATAATCAAATACATGTTTTTAAACTTATAGAACATAATTCGGATTCTCAGTTTGCAACTTATGCAAGAAACAAGGGACTTAAGTGCCAAAACGACCTCTTTTGGTCTTCTGACCACCCAAAATGCTCGAAAATGATCAAACCACCACCAAACCAGCTAAAAAACCATTAAAATTATAAAATAAATGTGATCAAACTTACAGAACACAATTCGAATTCCCAATTTGCAACTTATGCACAAAAAAGGAACTAAAGTGCCAAAATGGTCCATTTTGGCCTTTTGACGGCCCAAAATATTTGAAAATGGTCAAACTAACATCAAACCAAATCACACACCATTACATTAATAAAATAAATTTTCTCAAACTTATGGAATACAATTCGGATGCCCGATTTGAAACTTATGCACAAAAAAGGGACTTGAGTGCTAAAATGGCCAATTTTGGCCCTTTGACCTACCAAAATGGTCAAAACACCAAAAAAACAGCTCACACACCTATAAAATAATCAAATACATATGCTCAAACTTACGAAACACAATTCAGATTCTCGGTTTGCAACTTATGCAAAAAAATGGTTTTAAGTGCTAAGATGGCCCCTTTTGGCCTTTGACCACCCAAAATGACCAAAAATGGTCAAAACACCACCAAAATAGCTCAAAAACTATTAAAATAATAAAATATACATGTTTAAGATTACATAACACAATTTGGATGCCTAGTTTGCAACTTATGCACACAAAAAAAAAAAGAAAAGAATTAAGTGCCAAAACGAGCCCTTTTGGTCCTTTGATCACCCAAAATGCCTGAAAACAGTCAAACCACCACCAACCTGCTCACACACCATTAATAATATAAAATAAATGTGCTAAAATTTAATTCGTATGTCTGGTTTGCAGCTTATGCACAAAAAAGTGACTTAAGTGCCAAAACGATCCCTGTTGGCCCTTTAACCACCCAAAATGCTCGAAAATGGTCAAACCACCACCACAATAGCTCACACACCTATAAATAATCAAATACACATGCTCAAACTTACAGAACAGAATTCAGATTCTCAGTTTGGAACTTATGCAAAAACAAAAGAGACTTAAGTGCCAAAATGGTCCCTTTTAGCCCTTTGACAACCTAAAATGCCCGAAAATGGTCAAACCACCAGCAAACCAACTCAAAAACTATTAAAATAATAAAATACACGTGTTCAAACTTATGAAACGCAATTTGAATGCCCGAATTATAACTTATGCATAAAAAAGGGACTTAAGTGCCAAAGGAACCCTTTTTAGCCCTTTGACAACCCAAAATGCTCCAAAATGGTCAAACCACCAACAAAATAGCTCACACATAATTAAAATAATAAAATAAACATTATAAAACTTATGGAACACAATTTGGATTCTCGGTTTTCAAACTTATGCATAAAAAAGTGACTTAAGTAACAAAACGACCCCTTTTAGCCCTTTGACCTCCCAAAATGCCTAAAAATAGTCAAACCATTAGCAAACCAGCTCACACACCTCTAAACTAATTAAATACATGTGCTCAAACTTATGAAACACAATTCAGATTCCCAGTTTGAAACTTATGCAAAAAAAAAGGATTTAAGTGCCAAAACGGTCTATTTTGGCCTTTTGAGCCCCCAAAATGCCCGAAAATGATCAAACCACCACTAAAATAGATCACACACCATTAAAATAATAAAATACACATGCTCAAAATGACGGAACACAATTTGGATGCCCGGTTTGTAACTTATGCACAAAAAAAGGGACTTAAGTGCCAAAACGGTTCCTTTCGGCCCTTTGACCGCCCAAATGTCCGAAATGGTCAAACCATCACCAAACTAGCTCACACACCTTTAGACTAATAAAATACATATGCTCAAACTTACGGAACACAATTCTGATGCCCGGTTTGCAACTTATGAAAAAATAAAATTTAATTTAATATTTTTTTACTCACATCTAATTTTGAATTTCTTTTTTTTAGATTACTGGACTTTTGTGTTGGTGTGGAGGTGCACCAGGTTGGGGCTGACATCTTCTTTCATCTTTTTTTTAGACATTATGTATATATCTGGAATACTTTTTAATTTATTAATTAATTATATTTGGAATTATTTTGTAATTAAATTTGGTTATGTATATGGCAAGAACTTCATTTCTCTATTGTCTGAAATGCGATTGTATTATAGTATTGATGACACAGGTCTAAGCAGGTGAAATAAAAATTAGTTGAATGTAATAATTACAGGTGCAAAAAATTACAAAATCATTATTAGTGGTGCACATTGTGCGTGGCTAATAATGGACTATCAGCGGTGCACACTGTGTACGGGTAATAGTTGATTATTAGTGGCGCATACTATTTGTCACTAATAATAGTGGACTGTTTGCGGTACACACTATTATTCGCGTAAAGTATGCGGCACTAATAGTCCATTATTAACCATGCACATTTTGTGTGTTGCTAATAGTCCACTATTAGTGGCGCATTCTATATCCATTTTGTTTTTTTTTAGTGATACTTATTAGAGGCATTTCTAAATGCCGCTACTAGTACTTTATTAATGGCATTTTGTTTTGACCGCCTCTAATAGTATTTGTGACACTTCTATTAGCGGCCTTTAGAGTGGCGCACAGACAAATGTCGCTAAAATACATTTGCAGTATTTCTGGGAGTATTAGCAGCACTTGTGAACGTTGCTAATACTCTTGTTTCTTGTAGTTGAACTTGAATTCTTGTAAATACATGCATACTTGTAAAATTGAATTCTTGTAAAGACATAATAAACCATATAGAGTTCTTGCTAACAAATCTTGCACTTAAAACATACTTTATGGTTCTTGAGTAATCATGTATAAAATGATTTCATGATTGAGCTTGTGAGCTTGGCTTGGAAATCCCCTGGCTTGCATGAAATCGTCTAGCCTGAAACCCTAGAAAGGTTTTTGTCTAGCTTATTAGAAGCCTGACTGACATAAAATCCTCAGTAAGGTCCGTGTAATGGCTTATTGGAAGCTTATTAGCTTGAAACCCCTGATAAGGTTATAAGTCTGACTCGCTCAAAGCCCACTGACTTAAAACCCTCAGTAGAGTTATTGGTTTGACTTGCTTGGGGCTTATCGGTATAAAACCCCTGATAAGGTTATGGTGTCATGATGACACATCATGGAATGAAAATATGTTTGTAAATACTTTGGTTATCTTGGAATGTAGAACGTTTATGATGTAAGCAAGAAAGCATGCAATGCTCAAAACATGATTCATGTATCATCATCAAAACATATTTTTTTAAGTAAGAAAGCAGTTACAAAAATGTGTTTGATAAAAGGCACCGGTTCAAGGTAAATGGTTATTCACCTGTGGTTCAGAGTTCATCGATACTTGCTTACTTGTCTTGCCTTCATACTCATTTTATCCCCATTTCCTTGTTTGTGAGCATAAATCACGGATCAACATACATTGATTCTTTATTAGCACTTATTATAGTTTAAGGTATCTTTCTACTTGATGCTTAGTACCTTTTTAACTTAGTCTTACTGTTTAGGATTCCCTTAGTATTTCAATTTAGGGTTCTTAGTGTTTCTTAGTTCATCTTATGACTTACCTGAGCTGTTAAGAACATTTTGGTCATTTTTTCCATTTCATATTCCATACAGTTTGGCACGTCATTTTCCTAAATAGACTTTATTTTTTCTAGTCCAGAGGGTTTTTAATACATTGGTATAGGTCCCTTTATACTGCTTATACTTTTTGGTAGCTTAATTAAGTCTTAGGAATGTAATCATCATTTTATAATTTGTTTTAGAGTCTTATTTTTGTCAAACGAACATCACCGTTGGGTTTGGAACGTAAAAAATACTAAACTTAGTCTCTTCCAGATCTTAATTGGCCTTTTTGTGGCTTATTTTAGGTCTATGGGCATTTTCATAATTTTATACTTACATACGGAACCATCTTCGATTTCTCGAATGCTCAATTAGACTTCCCCGATAGAGATCTTGCATCTGATAAGAGTCAAAATAACAACCCCATTAGAGATTATAAATCATGGATGGTTAAACGGTACAAGGTGTAGGCATGTGATAGGTGTAGTGTCAAACAAGTGCCTATATATATGCATACATACATCACACAATCAAGATATTTATAACATTATCAACAAGTCGAATGATGATTCCAATCATGCGAGGGATACAATAAATAGCACGTGTAAATGAATACCACATAGTTCACAACAAAAAAGTCACAAAAATCACAGAAGTAACTTTAATTTTGTTGAATGAGTCATACATGTCACCAAACACTACAAGAAATGGCACTATTAGCGATGCCCATGTGCGTTGCTAATAGTCTCTCTGTGCGTTGCTAAATAATATTAACGACGCACATCTGTGCGTCACCATGGGCATTGGTAACAATAGTGTTGATGATACTTTTAGCCACATGACAGAAATAATGTGTTGTAAATAGTGACTATTAGCGATGCACAAAGTGCGTCGCTAATAATAAAATGAAGCGTCACTAATAGTACATCGAAAATCATTGGGCGTCACTAATAATAAAATATTAGCGACGCATGATATGGGCATCACTAATAATATACTTTTAGTGACGCACAAAAAGGCGTCGCTAAAAAGTCCCACATATAGGTGTTAGCGACGAACAATGAGTGTCGCTAATAATTCATTATTAGCGACGATCGTGAATCGTTCCTAATGACCCATTATTAGTAGCGCCAATGGTTCATTGCTAAATATCATATGTAGCACTTTTGGCGAGGCCTTTCGGGCGTTGTTAGAAATTTTTTTTTTTTTTTGGCCTTATTTTACACCTGATGTTTCCTATTTTTTGGGTTTTTTTTCTTGTTTAAAACATGTATCAATCCTATTTAAAACCTGTATCAATCATCCTAATATAACACAATTTCATACATTATGAAATAATTTATTAAAAGAGAAATGCATTCATATATATATATATATATAATTACTTACAATTGTAAGAGTAGAATTTCTTAATAAATACAAAAATAAAAAATTGTCTCTAAAAATGTGAGGTGTGTGATTGGTTTTCGGGCTCCTTAGGCTGATATTCAATATTTGGTCTATCAAACCCCACAATGGGACCCTTTTGAAAACTTTAGTACCTGAATTTGGGTTTTGAGGTGTTTTGTTATTGATATCACCATTTTTTTAAATTATAAAGCCGCCAAAGTAATTTTAAAAAATTACCAATGCTGAACATATTCCCCCTGCTGGTTGAGGAATATCTGCATAAGAGACTCTAGCTGGGTCGTGCAAGCATTGAGGTCTGTCATATATGCTCCAGCTTTACATTATATGTCTCTTAGATGCCTCAACTCTTTATGTGGTTGCGTGAAACCTAGCATCGCTCTTGACGGTAGAGGAAGATGCTGTTGGCTGCATCCCATTCCTTAAGCCATGCACATATCTATTCCTCTTGCCCAAAACAGTCTCCCGTATCTGGTCATCAGTCGGTGGATCCTTACCCTCAAGGGTAAGTTGAGCACGCAGATAGACCATCTCTTCTTGTAAAAATGTAAATATATGTTATACTATTACAACTTTAGATTAATATTAAATTAGTAATACTAGTATATATACGTAAATAACTTACATAAAGTCTCTGAGCTTCAGGCCTAGCCCAAGCCTTCTCGGTATTGTAGTGCATCTTGTGCCACAAATCAATTAGGCTAGGTGGTGCACCAATCTCTTGGTCTCGCTGCAGCAAATCAATAGTAGCTTGTGAAGATTTATTTCATTAAAAACTAATATAATAATGACTTGATACATTTATTAACTTACCATCTCATAACTATACCATACAAAAAATCATGATCCATTATAGTCGGTCACCTTTTGCTTGTTTCTGCAATCTTTGTTTTTCTTGTTAACTTCCTACACTTGCCCAACAAAGAAGGTTAGTATAAAATGACAATGATTTATCATACAAGAAAATTAATTATGATAATATTTACTTGAAATGCATCACTAGAGAACCAATCGCATAATAAAATCTAATCTTCCACCGTCACCCCCTGTAGGTTTGTTGCGAGGATTTTTGTTTGATGCTACCTCCATCTGGTAGTGCACTTGAATTTTGTGTCGATAGTCTCTGAAATGGACTCCTAAGTAATGGTCCATTGCCTTTACCACATGTAGTAGGTGGAGATCGATGTTGTCATGCCCCGAATTCCAACGAACCCATGGCGCGACTGACGAGATGAAAGGAAAATAAAATAATAAAGAAATAAAGGACAATTTAACGGGTTCACTTAACTTACATTCACTTCTGTCAATACACATATAATACATCATTCGAGCTTAAGCCCGTGCATCACAAAACATGCCTCAACGGGCCAAATATCCTCCTAAGTTCATATCTCCTCTACTTTGCAAGACTTCCTTAAGTCTCAAGTGTCGGGAGCGTCATCTGAAATGTTTGTCCCACGAATGGGTCAGCTCAACTGCTGGTACAATATAATGCTAATGCAAGAAACAAAATTAAGGGCGTGGCATGTGCAAATGTACAGTTATATCTACATGGCATTCAACATCATGCATACAATGTACTAGCAATAATCTACATGTCATCCAACTCGTGAACATAATCTAAGGCGTGGCATGTACAAGTGTACATTTATCTCTACATGCATTCTAAATCATCCATGCGATGTAATAACAATAATCCACATGCTTTCCAAATCGTCCATGCCACATAATAGCAATAATCGACATGCCATCCATATTATCCATGCAACGTAGTGACAATGCCCATGAGACACCCACACCACTCTATGCCACAACCATGTCAAATCTATGCCATGTCCATGTCAACTCATGTAATGTAATGTAATGTCCCTTCACGGATTGCTCCCGTTGGTTCGGGTACCAAACACAATATCATGTCCCTTCGCGGATCGCTCCCGCTGGTTCGGGCACCAAATGCAACATCATGTCCCTTCGCAGATCGCTCCCGCTAGTTCGGGTACCAAATGCAATACCATGTCCCTTCGCGGATCGCTCCCGCTGGTTCAGGTACCAAATGCAATATCATGTTATGTCATGTCTAAGGAATCATACTATGCCAATATGCTTTGATTTCACCATACCATAATGCAATCTCAATAAAGCATCAGATCCACACATGAAGTATGCTTTAAATGATGTATTACACAATAACATTCAAATCAGAAGATCCTTTCATCAAGGTCACACGTCATGCATAATCCATTTAACACATGCTTCAAGTCACATATTTCACAATCCCAACAATTCTAAAAAAAAAAAAAACATAATCCACACACTATGCTAACACATGCGATATACACATAATCATGATTCACATTCATCACTAACCTTCAAAAAGGTAACAGGGAATACATAAGCATATAAGCAATAAAACAAACATGTGAATCATCAAGTCAACATGGCAGTTATTCCTAAGCTTAATTCTATTTCTTACTTAGCATAATATATCGTACCTGATGGTCGGTCCCAACTCGGGGAGATGTACTCGATGTGTAGTGGAATGCAAAAGATTAGATCAATTTCTCCTTGCCTTTCCGTGTCCCTAAAATCATAAATGCAACTCAGTTCATTTGTTACTTGAATTATGCTATTCATCAAATTTTATGTCCTTATTTTATAAGTTTCTATTTTGCCATATTAAACTCTACTGTTGAATCCAGACGTCGAAGAAAATAGGTTTAGGTTTTCGTAGAATTCAATTCAGACATCTGGGTTCAAAAGGGCAAAATAGTCATTCTGCACTTTTCACGGGTCCTTATATTTTGAGACTTCTCTTCACAAATCAGACTCCACTGGTTGAGTCCGGAATGCTCGAGATAATAAAGTTTCACTATTTGTTTACTTAATTTGGAGTTCATTTGACCGTGTTTCAATTCAGGGGCATTTTGGTAAATTTAAAGGTTACTACGGGTCTTTTATTTTTTCGGGAACTCGTCTCACATCACAGACCTCACCGTTGGTCCTAGGAGGTCCAAGATAGTCAGAAAACATCTATGACTTGTCGTATTTGGGCTTCGGGCTATTTAGGCACATTTAATTTAATTTAATTTATTTAATTCAATTAAATGATTAAATGTAATATATATACATTTTTGGTGGGATTGGTTTACACGGTTGATAACCGTCCCGGTGGTCACGCGTGTCTCTCTCATCCCTTCGGTCTTGTGTTCGAACTTTCCCAACCCCCCTTTTTCTTTTTTCTTTCTTTTTCTTCTTTCATTTCATTTAACGGTTGGCCCAAAACCTCTTTTAAGCAACCCAAGCCCAAACTCCTTTAAATTAAATAGGCCCAAGCTCTTTTAAAACCCAACAGGCCAGCCCACCCCTTTTTAATACAAAACAAACCCAAACCATTTAAAGAGAACCCAACCCAACAGCCCAACGTTTGAAGGCCCAACCATCTAAAGACAATAGTGTTGTCTTCTCCGGCATATCCCCGTTGCCTCTTCCACCGTCGGCGACTCGCCGGTGACCGTTTCCCAGCTTTTTTCGATCGGTTTCAGGCCTATAGATTATGAGGATCATATATCTAAATCCCAAAATGGAATTGGGTGGATTTCTGGCCATCAACCGAAGCCATAACAGTGGCTGTTCCGGCAGGATTCGAAATTCCGGTGACAGCTTCCTTCCTCAGTTCGTGAGGATTTTTCCACATATTTTGATCCCGATCCTCCCCCTATAGTTTTCTGCACCTTATTGGATCCATTATACATCATTAAATCTAAGTTTCTAGCATGAAAATCCCAAAACCAATCTATCTCCAAGAACCTGCAACTACACTGTACTCATTCATTTCGATATCATTTTTAATGATTCTTTTATCAACCTTTTAAGTTTTGCATGCTCTTTTAGACCCTCTGATTAAATCTAACTATATGCTTTAACTTTTAAAAGAAACAGAATCAAATCAAAGTTAACTTACTCATCTTCAGGTTTTCTGATTTGATGGTATCCTCTCTTGTTCTTCACCCTCTATAGTTCAACTTCTGGACCTCCTCCCGAATACTCACGACCTCTTTTGCACAGTCTCCCTCCCACTGATTTATTTTCTGATCTTTTTCTCTCTAACCGACATCAACACTCATATACACATAGGCATATACATAGCTACACGCAAAGGTGGTTGTAGCAGCCCTACCCCTCTCTGAATTCTCTGCTGTCCATCACTTCTTTCCCTCACAATGCAGCTTTACAATTAATGCAAGGTTGACATTGTATTTTATATGTATATTATATCCCTTACACACACACACACACACACTAACACTCTACCACCTACAGCCAACACTACACACACACCTACTCTCACACATAGGCTGTCACACACACATGCACTCCACTTGCACCTTGTTTATATATGTATATTTAGATATATATATATATATATATTAATACCTAATTTCATGTACATATACAACACATCCATCACACACATCAGATACACAATAATAATAATTTTAATGACAATAATAATAATAACAATAGTAATAATAATTAATTAATTAATTAATTAATTAATTAAATAATAATATTAATAATAAATAAAAAAAAAATTTCTTCAAAAATTCAGATCTTTACAAATGTCAAACTCCTCATGTAAAACATTTCATTATCAAAACAGTACTTCATTAGATATGCTAAAATTAAATTGAATACAATAATAAAAAACATACCAAGATATGAGCGTGAATATCCCGTCGCTGCTCGTTGTGACCAGACTCCAGTCACCAACATGGAGTGGGGCACATAATCGGAAAATGATGCCAACCTTAGTGGTGAACTATTGTGCCCACCCACCGACGGTCTTCAGCAAGCCTAGAGGTATCTCAATCCGAATCCAAGCACCCCCGTGCACCTCCATCTATAGTTGCAACTTATGGTTCTTCGACCTACCACACCTTTGTCTAGTGTTAGTGGCCGAAAATTTAGAAAAAATAAAATATAAACAATTAGTACCATATTTATATAATCATTAATAAAAATGAAACTATGCATACCATCGGTGGTAGGAGTTACAGACCCTATAGAGGACATGCCAGTACCACTAGTAGAGGAAAAGGTTGATAGGTCTGACCCTAGTGTGCATCTGTGTGATCCTCGTCCAACAATATCTAAAAAAAGTATAAAAATAAAATTTCATTACATCATAAAAATGAAAATTCATTACATTATAAAATTAAAAATCCATTATATCCATTACACTTTATCCTAATACATGTAACACCTATTATAATTATTCATTTAAGTCTGTATCATCATATGTTCTTAAGATTTTTTCACTCTTAGTACAATACTCTAATAATGTATCATCCTTAAAATCACTTTCCTCGTCATCATCATCATCATTAATGAAAGTTGCATCCCTCTAATCTAAGGTATTGGTGAGGTTGGAAGATATGATATGATCTGGCTCTACGTCAGTTTTATTCAATCGAACTGAAGTAACATCTTCTTGATCGTAATGGACAACACCATCGTAGGAAAATTTAGATTCTTCTTGTAGTGCCTCCTTAATCTTCTCCAAATCTTCATCTCCCTTTTGAGCTTCTAGTACATCATAAACATTTTTAGACTTTATTTTTTGGACAACATGCCATTCACCTCTGATTTTTGTGTCCTTCAAATAGAAAACTTGCTTTTCTTGAGATGCCAATACATACAGATCAACTTAAATGTCATCCGTGACATATTAACACTTACGAAGTGCTTATTGATCTGTATTCCAGTCATCTTGTTACTTATATCCACTAGTCACATTTAAACAAATATACAAAATGACCAAAGCAGTAATGTAATTGTATGATATCTTGTAATACACCATAATACTCTACACTTTGTCCTACTTCATAACCCCCCTGAACAACGACACCGCTATTCTATGTTTGCCAGTGCACCTCACGTTCCTTTGTGTGAAATCAAACACCATCAACAATACAATCGGTGTACGGTGATGTCTTTTAATCAGGGCCACATTCTAAGGTACATAATTGATCGTACGCCTCAAGAGATTTTTGGTGGCATAATAGCTTCATCTATTAATTCAATACTAGTACAAAATTAATTGAATACAATTGCGTTAACTAATTCAATTACAATTAATTGAAATCTATACTTACATGTTCTCCAAACCACTTTGGAAACATATTTTTCTGTCATTGCTTTTCATCAGTAATATGTTCTTTCTGAAACTCAGTCGTATGCTCATTACATAAGATAAGATATATTTTATGTAACTTACATTTATGTACTAACGTAGTATTGAAATAATTTTGATAAACTTAAAATATGGAAATTTCTCATCGCAATTGTTGAGCACGGTATAGTGGGCTTTTTCCAAGTTTTCAGGATGATACCATTCATATATACGGGCACCTATTGGCTGCACATTTTGAGTGAACACCGCAAGGCTAATTCGTTGTTTCCTTGGACATCTATCAGAATTTTGTTCTTCATGATTAAACCTCGGCTCAATATCTTCAAGATGCATAAAGCAGAATGTGAGACATTCAACATCAACGTATGCCTCAACAACATTAATGTATGCCTCAACAATTAACCCTTCCGATTGGGCTTTGTTAAGCACATATTGCTTTAATGGGTGAAAATATATGTTTTAATAATTAATTAGTTATAAATTAAAATAGTTAAGATGGATAGATAAGACAAAAATTAAAATTTAATGTACCTTTCTATTGGATACATCCAACGGTATTGGACACGTCCACCAATTTTTACCTCATGCGGCAAATGCACAGCTAAATGGACCATTACATCAAAGAAAGCTGGAGGAAAAATCTTTTCCAACTTGTAGGGGATCATGACAACGTCCTTTTCGAGCTTTTTTACTACTTCCAACTTCAACATCTTGGCACTTAATTCCCTAAAAAAGTAGCCCAACTCAATCAATATTATTGATATGTCATCGGAGAGATATCCATGTATTGCAACCGGAAGAAGCCGTTGTAAAAGAAGGTGGCATTCATGGCTCTTCAATCCAAATATTTTACCATCTTTAACATTTGCACATCGAGATATAGTCGATATATATCCATCTGGGAACTTCACCGATTTAAACCACTCACAAATCCTCCTTCGCTCATCGGATGATATATTTATCACTACTGCGTATTAGGTGCAACTCTTTCCGTATTCCTAACTCCTACAAGTCCAAAAAAGTTTTAACAGTATCCTTCATCTTTCCTTTATATTCATTAAAGTTTCCAGCACATTATCACAGTTGTTCTACTCGATGTGCATAACATCCAAATTGTGCCTCAACTTGAGGGTCTCCCAGTACGACCATTAAAAAAAATGCTCTTCTTTGTCCATTTTAACTCCACATTAGTACACTTTATCTTCTTAGTACCAGGTTCAAATGTCACTGGTTGGATGAGTACTAATTGTGCAAACATGTCTTCCCCAAACAACAATGAAGGTGACGACTTACGTTTAATTTTTTCATCAAACAGATTCTTTTGCCAATTTCACCGGCCATGTGATGGTGGTAGAAATGGTGATGGCACATGTAGCATATCTTCTTTTCATTGGACAAATTTAGGGAATATGCATCCTTATTGCAAATCGGTCATGCCAGATATCCCTTAGTGCTCCACCCAGACAAGTTCCCTGTATGCAGAAAAGTCATTTATGGTCCACAGTACCAGTTGCATGCAATTAAAATGTCTCATTCTTAGAGACACCGTATGCCTCCACTTTAACCTCCCACAATTCTTTCAACTCGTCCACTAAAGGACGCAAGTACACATCAATTTCATTACTAGTAAACTTCGGCCTTGGAATAAGCAACTATATGGAGATAAATGGTTCTTTCATACATTTCCATGGTGGCAAGTTAAACAGCATAAGCAATACTAGCCATCTATTTTAAGCATTACTCATGTCACCGAAGGGATTGAAATCGTCGCTTGTAAGCCAAAGTCATACATTACGCGACTCATTTGCAAATCATTCGTGATTTTTATCAAACTCAGCCCAAGCTTGAGAATTTTTCGAATGCCTACATACATTTTCCTCACTAACATGCTTCTTCTTATGCCATCGCATCTCTTTTGCTGTCTTTTGAGGCATGTATTTGTAGCCTCAATTTTAACAGAAAATATCTTAGCACCTTGTGCATAATTGTCTTGCTCTTTCCTTTATTCACCTTGTACCTAGGTTCGTGGCATACCGTAAACTCCAAGCATCCTTCAATTTCCTTCCAAAATAACATGCAATCATTTTTACAAGCATGTATGGGAATATACTCGGAGGCCTAACTATTTCAACAGTCTTTTCACCTCGTAATATGATTTCGGAAGGGTCTCCCCAATAGGAAGTGCTGCTTTAATCAATTTAATGACTATATTAAATGATTTGTTACTTCATCGGTTAATGGTTTTAATATGGATGAGCTTCATGAGAAAATATAGTTTTAAAAACTTCTCATAACCCAGATACAATGGCTGCCTTGCTTCCCTCAACAAGGAATCCAATGCTTGTGTTTATCCCAGTGTCACTCTTGGGACTGTGAGCCCCAATTGTAGCCCCCTGCAAGTCTATTAGCATTTGTGGAAAGCAATTGTAACCAACCTTAACATTGTCACTTAATTCATTTTCATCGTCTTCTTCTTCATCCTCACTTACCACTCGTACGTCACGGTGTTCCCCATGAAATTCCCAACACGTAAAAATTATTTCAGTCCTGTACTGGAGTAGGTGCTCTTTGGCCTCATCTATGTGCATATAAACTCCATTATCCTACCTCCTACATGGGCATCTTATCTTATTTCTCCCATTTGTAGATGCACAAGTGCAACTCAATAAAATCTTTGATACCCTTTACATACCCTGGCAAATGCTTACCCCTCAAGTCCATCCGACTCTTATCCATTTTCGTTTACCTAATACAAGTCAAATATGTTACTCATTATAAATATGAAACATGAATCCTAGCACCTCCAGCTTCTCTCTAAAAGGTAAGGTGGTCCTATCCCATTCACGAATTCACAATCTACATTGTAATTCAGCAACAAATCAAATGCTCGATTCCACTAGAAGAAAATTTCGGCAGCATCTCCCCATGGTTCTCCAAGTACATGAGATAGACGTTACCACACCTAAATATATACCTAGAGAACAATAAAAGACCATGCTAAAATTTTCTCATAGTGGAATATCGAAGCATGCAATATTGATTGCAATGTAGATTTATGTATTCTCAAACTGTCCTACTTTGGACAATTCAAGAATTGATTGTCATACACATGAGCCTAATCACGAATAAATTTTGAGATAAGAATCATGAGTGATAAAAATGACTTCCGAATAGGGCTAGGCTTACATGAATGCAATTATACATTGAGTTAATGATCATTTAGTTACAAACAATACACATTTAATTTACCTAACGTTTTACTAATCAAGTAGATTCCAAATGTTGTTTTTAAGAGTGCGTGTGTATGAAACCTCAAACTTGAACTGTACATGTAGAAAATGTCACTCTTAACAATGATCTTAATCATGGATCACTCATTTGTTTTTGAGTAAATAGAGAAAGAGAAGTTATAAATGATTTTGTTAAACTAATCTACCATTCTACAGACACCTACTCCAAGTATTCCCTTTCTTTTAAATAATCAAATGGAGACAAAAGTAAACAAAAGCTGAATGATTTATAGCCCTTTAACTAATCCACAATTTTTCACACACATACAAAGGTATAGTATATAAGTGTATTGCAAGCTAGACAATACCAAATTTATTACAAGCGAGTCTTAATTAAAAAAAAATACTACATTTGTACGTGGTGCATAACTAAAGAACATGATAAATTTAAAATTATCATATACGTATAGGATACACATCTCACATTCTAATCTTATGAACACAAATCATATGAATTAATTTTTTTTTTCGATATAAAAAGTAGCCATGAAATATTTTTCTTTGCACATTAGGGCTATTTAATATTATTTGAATATGATATTTTTATGATTAGGGTTTGTTTTTATATCTATATTGTTGGAATTAGTACAAAGTCCCTAACAAGGCAATAAAAAAAGTAGAAATAAATATAATGGTGGAAGCCTTTTTTATTAGTTTTTTCTTTCTTTTCCACACACATTTTTTTTGAGTCTTTGTGTGTCTATACGTATACACATCTATAAAATTTATGTGTACACAAGTCAAAGCCAAACTTTTGCTTGACACCAACGGAGTCTACATAAACAAAAAATTAAAATAAAGTCACCAAAATTAAAAACATATAATCACTTATATTGTAAAAATTAAGCTAACACCAAGGGAGTCGACAAATTTGTATTGAAAAAAATCTTTATTGAAGAAAAAAAAAAAGGGAAAAGAAAAGGAGAGCAAAAATTTCTCTTATATTCTTTACTACATAAATATATATATATATATATATATATAATTAACTAACTTAAAAAGTATAATAATGCAACATGATACACATAAATTTTAACATTTTTTAGAACATCAATCGAACTGAAGCTTACTGTAATTTAGTTTCCACAAACCCACCCAGTCTTAAGATTATAAAAAACATAATTGATAAATCCAAAGATTTCTAGCCCTAGAATTCAGAATTCTTTATTTCAAAATGAAATATATGTATGTAAATGTGTGTGTGTGTATATATATATGTGTGTGTGTGTGTGTATGTAATTGAGAATATGGCTTATGGAGGGAGAAAGAGAGAGTTATCATTGTCGTTAAAAGCATGGTCATCGCCAAAAGCATGGTCAGTCGTCGGAACCGTGGTTGCGATTGGGGAGTGAGAGTGATAAAAAGTGAGAAAAATTAAGGAAATAGAGAGAAGAAGAAATTAGGTCACAATTAGGGAAGAAAAATGGGGGACTTTTTAGCAACACACACCGAGTGTTATTAATAAGTCCTTGTGCGTCGCCAAAAATACCCTAAAATGACATCATTCTACTAATCAATCTATTAGCGATGCCCATATGTTCATCGCTAATAACAATTACTTTTAGCAACGCCTGCGTGCATAGCTAATAATCCTTTTTCTGTCACCAAAAGATGCGTGCCCATTTTTCGAGCATTTGATTTGCTACTAATAAAACTTGTTTTTTACTGCTTTTTAGCGACGCACGTCGTGGGCGTCGCTGCGTCGCTAATAGTGCCTTTTAGAGACGCTTTATTTTGCGCTAAAAATGTAATTTCTTATAGTGAAACGTCATATAATTCATGTCACATCTTGAAACCCATCCTATGCGGATTAGGGGATGCGAATACACTTAACCAAAATCTAGTCGAATTACATATCACATTAAGCTCAAATATTGTAGTGGAAGGAATCACACATATTTACAATCATCTAACAATATCTAGATAGGCTAATTTTTCAAAAAAACATTACATTCGCCAACATTACATTACTTCACATCAAGTTTGAATACTTATTACAAGTTTTATCCTTGCAAGTCCCTGATCACATCAACTGTGGGTCTTATACCCCACGTTCATATCTTGTTCACATCTTATCTTCATACTTTACTATAATTGTGAGTCCTATACTTCACGTTCACTTCACTTCATCACACTTAACTGTAGTTGTGGTCCTATACCTACTTTCTTATTAGATCCTCATACTTCTTTTCTTTACCTGTAATATCATGGGTAAAATCGATGTGAGCTTAGTGAAAATCTTGTGAGTAATTCTAGTACATTGTCATGGGTTTTCAACCGATAGCATTTTGAAGAATAAAATATTTAATGTTAAATACATGCCATCGATCGATCACATTTTCAATATAGAATACATAAACTTGATTTATGATATTTGACATAAAGCATTTAAACACATAAAGTTGGAATAATAGCTTGAAACAAGAAGAATTTTAGGATGAATCAAGTAAAGCACTTGATTTCATAAATACATAACAGGATTCCTACTAGCAGCATAAAACATAGACATTTTGTTCCTGCAAAATAGGATGAATAAATCATTTGTTTGATTAGGGGTGTAAAACTCTATATTCATAAAGCACAAGGATTTAAATTTTTTTTTAATTAAACACGATGGTAAAGCCCTTTCTTATAAAATATGAGGATAAAAATCATTTTCAAGAGAATGGGTGTTCGAAAACCTTATTCCATTTCTTAACTTTACTTGTTTTCACTTTACACGAGAATCTATATCGATCCAGACTCTAAGGCTAGTAGGAGGTCATATATTTCATAATCTAAACAAGAGAGATCTCTAGCCTTCTTATAGGCATTATAGGAGTGAGTTCCTATGAGCCACTAAACAAGAGTACTTATACACTAATTATCTTGCATTACCATTTCGCAAATAGGAGACATTTAAAATATTTCTTTTCAAGAGCAGTTGAACATAGCTTGAATGTGAAACATTCATTTTCAAAATAAAATATTTAACATAACTTTATAAACAGAGTTGTAGACACCTCATTTTGAGACCCTTGATTGTATAGGGTTAACTTTTCATTTTTGAAAAGTTACAACAATATGTCCCAGTTAGGCATATTTTTAGTAATTTCACATTTTTGCCCATTGAGGGCATTTCCATCATTATGCCCACCGATGGCATTTTGGTCATTTTTCCCATAGAGGACATTTCGATAATTATGCCTACCAAGTCCATTTTGGTCATTTTGCCCATAAAAAGCATTTCGGTCGTTCTGCATACTAAGGGCATTTTACCCATAGGGCATTTCAGTCATTATGCTCATCGAGGGCATTTTGGTCATTTGACACATTAGAACCCTAGAGGGTATTTTGGTCATAATGCCCACTAACGACATTTTGGTAATTTCTAATGTTTCCTTACCCTTTAGGGGTAGTTTGGTAAACACTAGAGGCTTCCCACCTTTTAGGGGTATTTCAGTAATATTGACGTCATTTTGCTATTTGGAGGATATTTTGATAATTATAGAATATTCTTATTCCATATAGGTTATTTTGGGATTTCATGGGCATACATATAATTTCCATGCCATTTTACCCATTTAGGGTTCATTTGGTCCCTTAAGGACAATTTGACTTTTTACACCTTAGTGACATTTTTGTAATTACATTGTCCTTCAATTCTACACTAGATTAGGGGTAATATAGTAAATATAAGTTTGTGCACAAAAAATTTTCAATTTTCCTTTCTTTCTTATTCTATGGGATTTGCCTAGATTTGTGTACCAAATTCTTGCCTATTTTTCTTCCTTCCTTGTCCCCAAGTAATTTCCAAAGCAAACACCTTATTTTAAGGGATTTGTTTTTACTGGTGCACCAAACAAATTTCTAATCTAATTTTCTTGCTCATTAAGCATTAATCTTGGCCATCTATACATAGTATTCATTTTGAGCCCTTGGATCAAACCTCCTTACTTTTTTCCTATAAATAAAACACATTGGCCACCATAATTAGGGATAAAAAAATTAGTAGCCAGATGCTCTTGCAAGAATTCTCTCTCTATATTTCTCTCTTTCATATTTTTGAAGCAAGGTTCTACAAAAGCTTTGTTCCATACAAGCTTTCTTTTACACAAGCTTTGTTCCATATAAGGTTTCTTCTACAGCTTTGTTCAATACAAGTATTATTCTAAACAAGCTAAAGTTTTACTTCGTTTAAGACGAGGTAATACACAATCTATGGTTCAACGTCAAGGAGTTCAAGCTCAAGCCTTGTCTAATTCAACAAAAATAATTTGGTATGCTCCTTCAAACCCTAATTTTTCCTCTTTTCCTAATTCAATTTATCATATCAGTCTTGATAGAATCAATTGAATTGGATAACTATGTTGGCTCTAATTTCATTATCTAAATGGATACGTATGATGTCTCATAGGCTCGAGTGTACTATTTTCCCTTAATCTTATTTACTTTATGTCTTTTTTCTTATTTTATTAATGTTATATCTCTCTACTCTTCTTCATTTTGATTTATTTGCTTTATTTTTTTTGTTACTTTATTCGTTCATGTCGTTATTATCATTATCTCTTTCTACTCATTCCCTTTTATTTTATGTCATGTAACTTATGCCTTGTGGAGGAACATTTGAGGCCAGTCTATTCAGAATAGGCAGGACGGGTGCCTAATCCCTTCCCATCTCGTACTTTAGCTTCCAGATTTAGAATTATTTGGTTTATTGTAAACTAGTTTGCTTGACTTTATTTAACACATGTCAAGGGGTTTAGAATGTTTCTAGGAGCAAAGCATGGTAATTTCTTAATTTCTTTTATATTCTCTTTACATATATTCTCCATGGGTTATAACAGGTTTGCTTATTATTTAGCCTAAAACAAGCTGACGACTCCTTTGTATATTCGTGCACACCCAATTCGAAAAGAGATCATTTCTCTCCCACCTCGGGGGAGTGGACTTAAAAAAGCTGTAGGGGTTTGCTTGACCCATCTTTCGATGCCTACGCTCACAAGAGCAATAAGCATGCTTGAAATAAGAGTCGTATAAATAACTAACATTTAAATAAGCACTTTTGTAATTCACGATAGCACTTTCAAAATAGAACATGAAGCATACTTAAAACAAGAGTCATGTAAATAATAGGACTTTGAATTAAAACATTTTATAAAATATGGTGTTAAATTCTTCACTTCAAAGTGTAGGATTACTCATATGTGGTTCTTAGTTCTTCTTTCATATTTCACTTCTCATATTGATCTCCTTATTGTATATCCTTCCTTCATCTGGTAACCCTAGATCACATATCAAACTGAGCTTAATACCTAAATGAGTACAATATTTAATTTAATCATTACTTCTTTGGCATTTTTAGTTTTAACTGACTCCATTTTTTTATTTTAGTGGCTCTCAAAACCATAAGGCGGTTCTCATTTTCTTAATTGGGTCCCACCAATAGCTTATTTACCCACTAAAGGCATTTTAGTATTTTTGTCTTTTCATGTGTCCTATTGTTTGGTACTTAATTTGGTAGTTTAGACTTTATCGATGAATCCAGAATGTCCAAAATAGTCAAGATTGACCTCTTTTTACATTTAATTGGCCTTAGCCATGACTAGAGGAAGAATCATAATTTTATATTTTATGTATTTAATGTTATGGTGCGTCATTTGCTAAAATAGACTCCACCGTTCAGTTTGGGAATGTCAAAGAAAGCCATAATAGGCCTTCTCTGACACCCAACTAGCTTCGGGTGTTAATAAGGGAAAAATGGTAATTATTACATTTTACGTGTCTAAATTTTTGAGATCTTGTTTGGTAAAATGGACCCTACCATTGGGTCTGAAATGTAAAAAAAATGTTAGGATAAACTCATCTTTTATTTTATTTGGCAATCTATAGCATTTAATTTATTTGGGAGAGGTTGCTAGTTTGATTTTGGGGAGATGCAACTCTCCCTTTTTTTTTTTTCTTGATTTTCTTGAGCCAAACGGAAAATACAGGGGCCAAACAATGGATAAGGAGGTAAATCAAGGACTAAATTATCCCTTTTCCGAATTCGACTATCTAATAATTTACCTAACCCCGCATGGAAACAGCCCCAATCCAAATTTTAAAACATCACCAAAATGGCGTAGTTTTGAGGCAACCCATCACACGTTTGGGTAGGGCCCCAACCCGAACCTAAACTCGAAGTTGAGTCCATTACTATTCATCGTATTCCTTAGGATGATGAATAGTAGTCGAAAAACCCTAAAACTTCAGCCCCAATTTCGTATAATTTCGGTGATGTTTTCGGCCTGTTTTTTATCCCACTAAACTTCTAAGATCTTGACTTAAGTTTTTACATAAAATTGAGGCTTTGAATCTCACTAGGGATCTCAATCTTGAGCTCCTATGGCTGACTGTCACGAGGTTTGTTTCTCCTTCTATCACGACCCAAATTTTCATAAACTTGAGGCGTGAAGGAGAATAATGAAATAAAAGAATTAATTCGATAGATTTTGTTTTAATTGGCCTTTACTTTTTAATTTCTAAGATCATGTTTTATAATAACTTAAAATGTAGGCTACACATAGCCTAGCTGTTTTCATAACCCAACTTCAAGGTGGTGACCAAGCATGGTCCAAGTGGTTGCTTATCATAGCCTAAAATAATGACAAAGTATGGTGAAGGTTGGTGGCCCAATATAGCTTAAGTAAAGGTCAAATATTTCCTTACGTAGTGACCAAACATGGTCCCAAAGGGTGGCCAAACATAGCCTATAAAGGTAGCCAAACATGGGCCAAAAGGGTGGCCAAACATGGCCTAAGGATTGGCCAAACATGACTTCAAGGTGGTTAACCAACATGGCCTAGGGGTTGGCCAAACATAGCCCAAGGCAAGTGGCCTAAGGGTTGGTGGCATGGGTGTAGGGGCTAGGCTAGGGGGCACGGCATGGCATGGGGCACGCGGTAGGCACGCGCAGGCACGCGGGGCTGGGAGTGCAACTAGGCGTACGGGGCATGGCCCTGGTGTGCTGTTCCTGTAGCTACTGTTCATTGCTACAGTAAACTAGTAGCTAAAATGCTACAGTGCCCAAAATTTCAACTTTTTTCCAAAAATCTTGGTTTTGACATTTTTATACCCATTTCAATTTATTTCATCACAAACTTGGTGTGGGGCCCTATAACATGTAAATTGACCATTTTACCTTTTTTCCCTTATTTTTTGATCCTTAAGTAATTTTTGGACTAATTGGCCCCTATTTTCATTTCTTTACCTTTCTTTTTCTTCTTAAGTCATTTAATTCCTTACTTAGAAAATCTAGGGATGCTCTCCCACTCCACTCAATCTAGTTGCTATATTTTGAAAAATTTTACCATAATCTCCTTTGTTTAGTAACTTATTTTCTTATCCCATTCCTCCTCATCATCCTCCTCAATACCAACACAACACCTAATGGAACAATTATTCATACAATTGTGTAATTCTAACATTCACAAGTATATTTTGAAAATAAGTAACTACATGGAGCTTCATGCTCCTCATTTACATTCATACTTAATTTATCATTTGGGTTTAAGCCCTTACATCACAAAATGGCCCTAGGCCTATAATCCACCATTTTCCAAATTAGAAACAAGTTATTTGGGCTTATGCCCATACATACAAATGTAGCCCTTAGGCTAAATATGCTTCAAAATTCATTTTCCCTTCCGTGTTCCAATGACTTCATCAAGTCTCATGTGCCAAGAGTCTCATCTGTAATATGTAATCCCGTATAAGGTAAGCACGATGGTCCAGTATGACATAATCCTAATATAAAGAACAAAGTTAAGTCATGGCATGTGCAAAGTGTACATTCATAAGCTATATGCCTTCTAATTCATCAATGATATGCAATGGCAATATGCATGACACACCCATGCAACTCTATGCCACACCCATGTCTCGCTTCACGGTCCTTCCCCGTCAGCCTGCGAGTACTATTGTATGTCTCGCTTCATGGTCCGTCCCCGTTGGATCGTGAGTACCATGGCCAATTTTGGGTTTTTCATCATAGGATCTACACCCTCATAATGCATATCACCAATGTGTTCAACCCACACTATGTTTGCAAAGATTCATAATATGCCAATATGCTAATATGCCTTGATTTTTCTATGCAATCTCAATAAGGCATTTTATTAAATACATGAGATACACCTTAAATCATGCATCATATATAAAGTAAACTATAACTTTCAAACCACAAAGTTTCTTCCACATAAACATATGCTATAATACAATCAATTAAATATATACTCATGTTACATGTTCACTACCTTACAAATTCTCAAAGAATATATAATTATACAAAGCATCAATGCATTAAACAAACCATATCTTTCAAAATACAAGACTTTATCCACATGAACATACGACACAATGCAATGAATTAAACATATATTCAAGTTACATGTTCATCACTTTGACAAATTCTCAAAGAACCCACAAGTACACAATGTACCAATACATTGAATGAATCATAACTTTCAAACTACAAGAATTTGTTTACAAGCTAGAATGCAATGAATTATACATGTAGTCATATTACATATTCATCACTTTAACAAATTCTCAAAGAATATATAAGTACATAAGGTACCAATCCTAGGTTTTCAAAGTAACTATAAGCTAGGTGGTTCTCTAACAACAAATAAGTAAGTCATATAATCAACTTATAAAAACACTCATAAACTTAACCCTATTCTTTACTTAGTAAAATATCATACCTAAAATAGTTTTTCTCAACCCTAGGGAGTTGTGCTCACTGTGCAGCCGAACCAATTGGTAAGAAAATAGCCCTTGACGTGGGGAACAACTTCCTAGAAGGAAGCCTTGTGAAATTCGAAGCCTAGAGATGTGTTTTGGAAGCTTGAAAGTTGGAAAAACCTAGGTTTCCTTCACCTTTCTCTCCATGAACGAGATGATGTGTTTTCTCCAGACCAAATTATGAAATTTTTACACTAAGGGTCCTATTTATAGTAAAGGGGCCAAGGGCTAAAAAGATCATTTTGCCCTTAATGAGTTCGGGACCCCGGTACACTACAACTCGTCTCGAAATGCCTCAATTTGACATTCTACTCTAACCAAAGTTCTTAAAATTATTTTAAATGATATTTTTTCAAAAAAAATTATTTTCACCTGTGGGCGGGTATGGCCGGGTCCATCCCGGGATGCCTTTTATGGTCTATTTTTTCAAACTGTCTCCAATTAGGCTCAAATTCTCACAGGAAGTGTATTTTAACATTCTAAGCATATTTCTCTTGTATGGAATACTCAAATTATGCTTATAAACATGACTTATGTCTAAATGATGCATGCATAGTGTCTCACCAGTAAATAGTGCATGAATAGTACCCCACCGGCAAAAATGAAAAACTTACCCTGATTTTTCAAATCTTTACACCTTCATTTTCACATCAAATCGACTTCTGTTTGTTGGGTTGTAATCCCTAAATCATGAGATTTCATTTCCTATCCTTGAAATTAATCTTAAAGCTTAATTTCTTCACATTCCAAAACCGGTAGGTTTCGATTTCTAGCTCAATTGTAATTGATTTTAGGGTTATTTAACCTACTCTTTCCACTTTTGTGAATCATTTTCCACCTAGTTCAAGTTCTGGTCATTGGAAATTGGTTTAGTTTGAGTCTAGTTTTGGGTAGACCTTGAAGGTTTGTTAATGGTGGCCCTCTCTGGGTTTTGTTGTCACGCCCCGAATTTCTGCAAACCTGAGGCGCGACTGACGAGACAGAAAAATAAAATAAATAAAAGGACAAATATAATTAAATTCACTAAACATGCATTCATTCCCATCAATACATAAGATAAAATACATCGTTCATAGGTCATTCGGGCTTAAGCCCTTACATTACACAACATAAGTCCCAAGGACCAAAAATACAACGAGTGCTTCACCCTATCAGAGTATCACGGAGTCTCAAGTAGCTGGAGGGTCCTCATCTGAAAAATGTTGCTCACGAATGGGTCAGCTCAACTGCTGGTATGATGAAGTGCTAATTACAAAAATAAAGCTAAGGCGTGGCATGTGCAAAGTGTACATTTATTTCTAAATGACATTCAAAGCATCGCAGTAATATATATGAATGGTATGCGTGACACACCCATGCACAACTCTATGCCACACCCATGTCTCATTTACGGGTACTCCCCGATGGGAACAGAGTACCAATGCAATGGCCGATTTTGGATTTTTCACCACAAGATCTACACCCTCATAATGCATAGCACCACATGCTCAACCCACACTATGTTCTCAAGGATTCATCATATGCCAATATGCCAATGCAATCTCAATGAACATGGTTCTCAATAATATAGTATGCTTGGACAATAATATATAAATCATCAGTCAATTTCCATATGCAAGCATATCTCATATAATCAACTTAAGCACATGTCATGATTCACATTCATCATTCACTAAATTTTTCATAAAGTACAAGTAACAGGTAAGCATGTGAACCACCAACTCTAAATCATCAAGTAAGCACATTCCACATAAGCACATAAATCATTCCAGTCATTCACAAATATTCCTAACTTAACTTCATTTCTAACATTAGCAAAACACCATACCTGTCGGGTAGTCTCAACCCTCGAAGAACGTGTATGATATGAAACTGAACTGGTCAAGGAAAATGCAGGAGATCAGATCGCCCTTCTCTTGTCCTGTCAGTGTCCCTAAAAGCATAAATTACAACTCAGTCTATTGTATTTGAATTTATTCTATTCATCAAATTGTATGTCTTTAATTCATAGGTTTCTATTCTGCTAAATTAAACTCTGCCATTGAGTTTAGGACATCGAAGAAAATAAGTTTAGGTTCTCGTAGAACTCAATTCGGACATCGGGGTTCAAAAGGGCAAAACAAGTCATTTTACACTTTTCACGGGTCTTTACATTTCGTGACCTCTTTTCACAAATCGGACTCCACGGTTGAGTCTGGAATGTTCGAGATAATAAAGTTTCACTATTTTTTTACCTAATTCGGAGTTCGTTTGACTGTACTTCAATTCAGGGGCATTTTGGTAATTTTAAAGGCCACTACGGGTCTTTTATTTTTTGGGACCCCGTCTCGTAAAATGGACCTCACCATTGGTCTCAGAATGGTCGACATAGTCAAAATACACTAATGACTTGTCTCATTTGGACTCCGGATTATTTTTGAATATTTAATTAATTAAATTAATTAATATCTTATTAATATTTTATTCATGAGGGTCAAAACATAATTGTTAACAGTTGGGGGGGTCAATTTGTAATTTCCGTAACTCTTGGGTCAAATTACAATTTCTAAAAGTCAGGGGGCCAATTTGTAATTTAAGAAAACCCTTATCCCATATTCAGATAACCAAACAGGGATCAATTCGAGAACAGGGATAGGATATCCCTGTTCCAATCTAATTTCAAATTTTTAATTTCTTAAACTTGTAACCAAACAGACCCAATTGGTTTTTAATTTAAAACATGGAAGCGACACGTGGCAGGGGCGGTTCAGCCCCGCCCGAATCGGACCCGACCCGGACCCGAAACCCGACCCGCACAGTGCTCCTTCTTCCCCGATTTTCTGGTGAGCCTCCGGTAGGGTTCCGGCGCCTTCTCCGGCGCCGACGACTGGTCTCCAGCGAGATTTTCAAAGTTTCAAAATGTGATTCTCTCCGTTTTCTCCCAAGGATTCCATATCTAGGGTTAGTTTTGGGTCCAAGCCACTCAATCTTCACGAAATAGAGGGTCAATCCCTCGGTCAAACCTCCGGCCGACCCTTTCCCCTTCATTTTTGTGACTGCTTGTCCATGGTTCAATCCCCATTTTCATTCCAAATGGTTTCTGCATCTCCTAGGGTTCATTCCCCATCATTTAAACTGAGTTTTATACATAAAATATCAAGACCAAATTTTTATACCCGAGACCTGCAACTTGGATTTTCTCCCTAGTCTCTCAACCATTTTATCTCATTCTTTTTGCAAAATAAACCCTACAACATGCTCTCTAAGATCATATGCATAAAATCAATCATCATGCTAAACAAAAAAATTGAAACAGAACGGCCACGTACGGTTTTTCTCTTGGGTTTCTCTCTCTAGCCGTGCCCTCTTTCACCCTCTGATTCCAAGCTTAAACCAGGCTTCAAGACTCCCTTTCAGAACTTTCTCTCTCCCTTTGCTTTCTGTTTTTCTTTCCTTTCTTTCCTTCCCAACCGAGACCACATATACACACACACATCAAGTCCCACACGTCTCCCCCTGCACAGCCCCTTTCCTTGACTTCTTCCCCCTCTGTTCAGCCACTTTGCTTCCCCTCAAATGCAGCTTTGCATTAAATGCAAAGCTGCTCCTATATACCTACACATATATATATATATATATCATCATCACACACACATTAAATACACACACTCACTCAACCGGTTGGTCACAACACACACACACCCCCGTCCAGTTACACACACACCCCAACCAGACTTATATATATATATATATATATATATATATATATACCTATGCATATCCACACACACATTCACATGTTACATATACACACAATTGAATAATTTAATAAATATATATATATATATATATATCCATGTATATATATATATATATTATGCACATCACATACATACTTTCATCCATTTTAATAATAATAATAATAATAATAAAAATTTAATAACCAAGAATAATAATAAAAAAAAAAATTTTCATGTCATAACATTTGACATTTCAGGGTCTATAAACTCATGAAAACTGAACTATCATGCATAGAACTTACACAGAACCAAAATAGAGAGAAGAAAATCATTTCTAACCTGATTTTTAAGCTCCCACCAACTTTCTTTTTATTTTTTCCTTCTTTTATCCTCTGTCCAAACTCCTTATATCTCCTTCCCTTCTTCATGTAATTTCTCTCTCTCTCTCTCACACACACTCTTTCTTTCTCTCTCTCTCTCTCTCTCCTTCTTTATCTTTATTTATGTGTGTAGGACTTATTTGTGGAGTAGGATTCCTTCATAGCTAAGGAGATTTTTTGGTTGATTATTAGGGTGGCTATGGTGGGCTAGGGTGGGCTAGGGTTTGTGGTTGTTCAGACCTTGACTTGTATATAAAGTAAGATTCCTTCATGGCTAAGGAAATTTCTTGGTTGGTTATCAGGGTGGCTATAGTGGGCTAGGCTTTGTGGCTGTGCAGACCTTACAGGCTGCTGAACATACAGCTTTGTTGCAGGTAAGAACTGTCTCTCTCTCTCTTTTTCTTTTTTTTCTCATTACATATATATTGTAACATCTCGACCCAATTAAGTGAAGCAATTAACGATAATGACGATTATCATAAGTTAATTTGCTTATTAACTAAGGGCAATTTTAATTAGGACTAGTAGTCCATAAATAGGGAAGCAAAAGTATAATGAGAACAACTAATTCTAATATTAGATATGACAAATTTTGAGAATACAAATTAATGCCAAATGTCAGAAATTAACAATGAGTTACGATTAGTGTTCATTGTAGATTAACACACGAATAAACTTGAAAAATTAGGACACAAAGTGCACTTAAGCAAGATTAGTGCGATACGTAAACAAAGTGAATTTAATCAAGATTATTTTAATAATTATAATAGACTTTTGGAATAATTAAAGTACATTAAAACACACCAAGATAAGACTTGTAATGCATGGAATAAAGCATACAAAAATCAAAGATATTGCGAGAATTCCAAAAGACTTTTATAAGAATTAAAATAAAATTTTGGGTGTTCAAGAATTTTACTAAGTATGCAATATAATGCATAAAAAGAGAAAAGATGGGGAAAAAGGACCTAAAATGCTTCCACCAAGACTTGAACCTTGCACTTGTGCAAGGTAATGATAAGTCTTTAAAAAAATACTAGTTGAGCTACAAGCACTCTTGTGGAATATATCCCACAAAATATGTATATAACCCATAAAAATATACATGCCTGCATGCACAAAAGCTGATGTGACAACACTTCATTGGACCCTCATTTCACCTAATGAAAATCCATGCAAAAAAATTAAATTATATATATATGTTGTATATATAATATATATCATGTGTATAATACATGTGAAAGAAAAACAAATAGACTTGTGTGTGTGCATGTGTGTGTGATGGTTAGCTAGAGAGAGAGAAAGAGAAGAAAAAAAAAGAAGAAGAAGCAGAAGAAAGGGAGAAGAAGAAAAGAAGGGGGCTTGCATACAGATTTGGAAGCTAACGCTAAGGAAATTAGTAGCTCAAAAACCAACTAAGGAGGGGTAATTTTCTCTCTCTAAAAAACTAACCTAAAATTCATTGTCTAAGATTATATATAGGGATAATTACACTTACCTCCCTTGAGGTTTCTGACAATTACAGAAAGCTCCCTTATGGTTTCGAAAATAACACTGTCCCCCTTGTCAGAAATTGTCTCCAAACGGTGTTAACCAAGTTAGTCCATTTACCAAATTACCCTTATATTTTAATAATTTTTTTTTATTTTTTATTCTTTATTTTTCCTCTCTCAACCCTTTGCAAATTAGGGTTTTTTCTATCTCTAAGGTTACGTTTTGGTCCATTTATTTGCTGTAAATTCTGTTGAAATCGAATCGATTTCGTGTTGTTTCTGCTTACAGTTTCAAAATTTTCGGATTTTGATTAGATTTGTTAACAATGTTGCTACAACAGCCCATCAATTTCTACAACGGAAACGGTATCATCCCTTCTAGGAACCCTAACTTAATTTCTGCAACCTGAATCATAGATTTTCGGCCGCCTCTTCCCCTTCCCCTTCCCCTTCCCCTTCCTCTGTTTTGGATGTAGGTGAGGTTTGATTGTGTAGTAGAGAAAGGGTAGTTTTGGGTTGAAATTGAAATCATCCATCAGGCATAATCATTTTGTGTGGTGAACATCTGGGTTTTGCAAATGTGGCAGCGGTTGCGCCACTGGTGGTCGCTGGGGACCCAAGGGAGGGTGGATTCGGGGTTGGGTTGGGAAGTGACAACGTCGGGGACGGTGCGGTCGGAGAAGGTTTAGTCACGTTTTTGGAGGATTTCTTTGGCTGTATCCGGGGAGGAAGCGATGATGGTGATGATGGAACCGAGTTGGAGAGTCATGAGTAGGCCGTGGAGTTTGGCCAACCCGTTCTCTCTGCAACTTTCTCCTCCTCTCTACAACTCTCTACAAATTTCTCTCCTCCTCTCTACAACTTTCTCTTTCCAATCCCACCACCAGACAACCGACGACCTCTTCTCTTTCCAATCCCACCACCAGACAACCGACGACCTACCATCAAAACAATAACCCTCCGACGAAGCCGATCCTCTAAATCCGACCCGGATTACACCTCGTACGAAGCCTACATACAACGCCAGGTGAACAAAACCTTAAACCCGAAGCTTTAACAGGTATGGACCACCAAAGACTAGGATCGGAAGATTTAAGTTTTCGCCAACTTCTTCGCCGAATTGAAACAGAAACACCTCTTGTTCCGGTCGGTTAATTTGTACAGAAAAACTAGGATTTTGAAGAGTTCAGAAGGGTTTGATTTGGGTTTAGGCGTGCGAAGAGAAATTGAAAGAGAGATGAGAGAGGAAGAAAGGGGTTAGGGCAGAGAAATTGAGAGAAATTATTATTTAAAAAAAATTATTAAAATTGAGGGTAGTTTTGTCATTTAACTATGACTTGTAAGGGGTATAATTGGTATTTAGACAAAAAAAATTGCTTACATTATCAAATTTTAACGGTCAACTAACGGCAGGGGGGAATCTATTACAGACATTAAAACTAGAAGGGGGACAGTGTTATTTCAAAAACAATAAGGGAGGTTTCTGCAATTGTCAAAAACCTTAGGAGAGGTAAGTGTAATTATCCCTTATATATATATATATATATAAACTTAAAATGCATACATGTATCTAATATTAAAGATGATGAAAATAGGAGAAAAATGGGTTAGTTTAACCTTATGAAACCCCAAGAACCACCATGGTCGAACTTAGACAAATTTGGGTCATAAAGGAAACTTGAACCAAACTTTAAAATAATTACATAGCTTAAAAGAGCATCAAATTTAGAACATTCTGCAACTTGAATCATTAGAAATGGTTAAGGAACCATTGAGAAATAGTGAATTTTAGTACGAGGTGGGAAAATTTAAAACCTAAAGTGGAGCTTGTTTTATTATGTTTTAGGAATAGGAAAATACTCCCTGAGGTCGCAGAAACTCATAGGAACAAAAACAGCCGAAAAAGGTAACCCAAACTTGTTGAAATAGATAAAAGAAATCTCCCCGAAAAAGTGAAGTCTCACTAGAGACCCACTGAAATCTCCTATTTTGACAGGCTAAAATGCATAAAATCAAAATATGATCTTAGATATAGAATGCTCATACAAAAAGAGGTCGAACCCCGTTGGTTTCATGGCCGAAAATGGTCACCAATAGTCACCGGTTTCGAAGAGGGTGGCCGGAACCCTCATCAGAGAAGTAAGGAAGAAGAACAATGACTTAGGTCAGTCAACGGGTCAAGTCGGGCCAAATACCAGGTCTAGGTTGACCCGCGTGTAATTTGATTTAAGGGCTTATTAAAACGACATCGTTTTGATTAAGTGATTAATGACATCATGCTTGCGTCATGATGATGCACTAAATCGACTGAACTGGTTGGTTCTTGACCAAGCCAGTCCAGTTCAGTCACTGATCCCTCAGATTGTACGGTTTAAGGTTAAATAAGTTCCTAAAATTTACGAAATGGCCAAGGAAATTAATTAAATATTAATTTTAAATCCTTTTAATTATAAGAAAAATTACCAAAACATCATTGAGTCAAAAATAGGCCAAATGAAGGCCGATAAAAGAAGAGTCTAGCTCAATATTTTTTGGTATTTTGGACTCAACGGCGGAGTCTAATTTGTGAAATTAAATCTCAAAAAATATGAACAGGCAAACTAGGAATAACTCTAAATATGTCCTAATGATTCATTAAGTGACCAATTGAACTCTGATGACTATGAAAATACATACTTTATTATTTTGGGATATTCCAGACCCAATGGCGGGATCCATTTTGTAAAACGAAGTTTCAAAAATATAGACACGTGAAACATCATAATTACCATTTTACTCTTAGTAATCCAAAAGCCAGTTAAATGTCAAAGGTAACATATTCTGACTTTTTTTGATATTCTGGAATCAACGATGGAGTCCATTTTAGCAAACAAAGTACTAAAAAAGTGAAACTTGAAAGTGTAAAATTATGAAAATGTCCCTAGGTTTAATGTAAGTCACATATATGCAAATTAAGATCCGAAAAATCCTAAAGTAATTATATTCGATATTCCAAACTTGACGGTGATGTCCGTTTGAGAAAATAAGACTTGGTCATAATCTAAAAAATGACGAATACGTCCTTAAGACTTAATGAAGTTACCAGAAGTGTATAGATGAAATTAAAAGGTCCACGTAAACGTTATAAGGCTGACTGGACTCACAAATGAAGTCTGAATACGTAAATTATGTATGGAGTAATATGGGACATTAAAAGTATAAATTACCATTATGCCCCTAAAGGGCTAAATAGGCTATAAAGTATAAAAAATTCTAAAATTGGAAATTTGATAACCTCTTAATCAATTAGATTAATCTCAAAAGAATTTAAAAACGCTGAATAAAAATGCTTGAAATTAAAATGACTACTAATTCAATATGCAATGTATTTTTGATCCATGATTATAGGATCACCCAAACGATGAAAAATGGAAAGAAAGCTATAGGATAACTATTATGGTACTAACATGGGCATGCAATGCTAAGAACCTAATGTAAGTAAACCCGAACTCTAAGATGTGGATTTCTACTTTGCCAATGTAGCCTACTTGTATAGCTGCCAATTGTTGTTTCTTGAAATTATATATCTATAATTGCTTCAAGTCCACAAACCATTGATATATGTGCTTCTATTATGTGAGAATTTGTGATTGTTGATATCCTATTTGTTGTAAACATTTATGAGTCATTTGACTCCTTGACTGTATACTATCTTTGTGATCATTATGATTTCCTTTTGTTGTGGACGTTGTAACTTATGTATATATTCATACCTTGTGGAATCCTTTCCAATGACATTATTATGAGTACATGGGAGTTGTGTCAGTCATAACACCCATCTTGATTCTTTAGATGCTGATGACTTACAAGTTGGTGCTTGGGAATGATACCCAACACTTAGTTCAATGAGGACATGATTTTGACAAGAGCTCTTGATGCTATCGAAGGAAACCTAGAGATGAGTGGTGAACTTGAATGAGTGTTTTTTGGGCATAGTCGGGCCCAATTTGTGATAGTATCTATTAGACTCAATCTGTATATGTTAGATTCCACATTATTTGTTTATTTGATGATCTCATCTTTAAATATGAAATATGTCTTTGAGGCTTATCTTTTGTATTTGATTGAATCTCTTTGATTTGGGAAGCTAAACATCATATGCTGATACATTTGTGCTTGTTGACTTGCATTGTCATTCTTATTACATTTGTGAACCCCTTGTGAACTGTGTTGCTCTGGCCTAATGGCCAATCCCTTTGAATTGGAAATCCTAAGATTATTCTCTTATTATATACCTTTGTGTAACACATGGCATAGTGAAGGAATTACTTACTGAGCTAAGTTAGCTCACTCCAGATTTATAACAATTTTTCAGGTAACACAATATGGAAGGAAATGCAATGATGGCGACTAGTGGAGCTAGTGATGTGCTTATAGGTAACGTTGACGATGTATAGCTCCAAGTCATAATTTGAATGTATATATCCTTTAAGGTTAATGTTAATATCAGTTATAATGACATAGTGACACTAGAAATGATATTAAACTTGAATGGTGTTTTGTGATGATGAAAATTGTACTTAGAAATAACCTTATTGATCATTGTTAGAGTTTAATTTGTTATCGAATGAGTTGCATATATGTAGCTTTCGCACTTGCTTGATATATAAAAGAAAAAAAATTTATCACTCTTGTGTAATCTGTATATCTATATCTATATATATATATATATATATATATGCAGACACACATATATACATTTATAAGCACACAGACACACATTAATACACTCATGTGTGTGTATTCAGCCCACCATCATAATGTGTAAGCCCTATGAAGCCTAGAATAATTTTTGAATTATTTATCTTCTATTGTTTTCTTAATTTTCATATTTTCCAATATTTTTCTATTTACATATATACACACTTTAGTGTGTGTACTTTGAGCTTTTTTTTATTATGAGTGTCATATGATCTCTAAAATAATTTTTCATATTTTCTTTTATTTTTTCTTAATTTTTATGTATTTATTTTCGTTTTTCTTATTTTTTCATAATTATTAAATAATTATTTATTTAATAATTCTTAATATTTAACGTAATATTTCAGCCTATTTTTAAGTTTACGATTTATTGATCATTTAACTGTTAGTCTCACTAACCTAGGTCTGGTTAAATTGACTCCCAGGTTAGTTTTGATTTTTGATCCTACTTTAGGTGATGACCCACTGTTGAGTTAGATTAGTTCTTAACCCTAGTTCAGGTCAGTTACTGCTTTGTGTTCAAGGTATTTCCAAAAGTTGCCTTATTAAGTTAATTTTCGTTATTCTGTCCTAATTACCCATTTTCCTGGGGGTGGGTGTTATAATTCACAAAGAAGGTAAATGTTCGTCACGTAATTCATAAGATTCTAATTCCATCTCTCTCAATCCGAATCTGGTCACTACGAGTTTAATCACTAATGGCTCCCAGTAAAGCCTAGCGTTTCACAAGCTGCTAACCCGTTGGCAATGCACCACCACCCGCATGGGTTTACAGTTCATAACTGAAAGAAGACACTATCCCTGTCACAATAAATCCCCGGGTATCTAGCATAACCTCACAAACGCTCAACTCGCTCTATCCATCAGTCAAATCGTTCATTTCATTCCCATCCACAACATCAATAATCTCACCAAGCTCATATCGCTCTTTACTGAACAAGTTCCAAAGAAATAACATTCACATCATTTTCATTCAAGTCACAAGCACATTAAGAGATAATCACATTTCCATCATTCATTAATCGCAATAAGAATAAGATATTTAAGGCAAGTTCCAAGACAATAATATTCAATTACTCAAGAAATTTCAACATATAAGTGTGCGTATATGAGCTTACATCAATAAAATCACAATACATAAATGTAATAGTTAAATCGCATAGATCTAGAGACAAATTTTGCATCGATTACTTTGTTCTACATGATTTACATGTATATGGTAAGAAAGATGCACATACATAGTATTTACTATCCCTATCATGCGTCTAAACAAGATCTATACATGATATACCAAAAGCATGTGTATGAAGATCAGATGTAATGCATGAAATCTCCATGTAAACATCCAACCTTCAACCTAAGTTAGAAATCCCTGCTTCATGCTTGAAGAAATCAAACCCTTGCTTGTAGTGAGGCTGTGTCCAAACCCTAACTTCAAAGCTTCATCCATACAGTCAAAAGAAAAGTAAAATCCCATTAGTTTCACCCAAATAACCTAGACCCATAAGGAATTTGAGAGGCTCAAGCTTGGGCTCTCTTTGATAGTAGATGTAAAGATATTACAAATAACTTTAGATCCAAGTGAGGTTCTCTTTGTGATGATTCGGGCTTGGGCTCTCCATGACAGTAGACGGGATTGCAGGGTTAGACATACCTAAAAGGGAAGGAAATAATTGTAGTATGAGATTGGCAAGATGGGATTAACTTACTGAGTTAGATTGAGCTTGAGGTGCTAACATCGAGGGGTGCAAGTTGGTTCAAAATCATTCCTAATTTGGTTTGGTCTAGTTTTTTCTTTTTTTAACAAGTTTAGTTTGATCTTGGTTCAAGAAATGACTTGATAAAAGTAGGTGAGTAATGTTCTGAAAATTGATTTAAGACTTAATATATATATATATATATATATATATATATCTGTGTGTGTGTGTGTGTGTATGTTAGAAAAGTTTTTTGGTATGCAATTCGGAATACACTTGAAAAATAGAGGTTACCATTCATAAAAAAGAATAAAGATAATTTATATCCTTAATTCCACAACTACCAACTTAAAATTGTTTGGTATATTCTTTTATCTTTCCATTGAAAATTAACTGGAATCTCAATGCATGGCTTAGGACACAAAGCCACTTACCTAAAACCATTTTAATTAATATTTATTATTATTATTTTTTAAACTTAATAATTTGCTAAAATTGATAATATTAAATTCATAGTAACCTACTTCGCTGGTCCTCGCAAGAACTCTTTATTCTTAAAATGAGCATCTAATATACCACTTCTCTATTTTTTTCATTGTTAAAATTAACTCTCTTTTCTACCTCTTTAACTTTATTTATGTCCTAAAAAATAAAGTGAGTAGATGGGAGAAACTCAACTCAAAGGTTTATTATTTAATGTCAGTTGCATAACTGTATCTTGTTTTTCTTTTTTATTTAAAGATTATTTTTTTAATTAAATTACATATTATTATAATTTTTTTAAATATCTCTACCAAATATATAGTTTTGGTGACTCTCATCTCCTAACATCATAGTTACTAAATCCAATTCGAACGACGACTCTTTAAAGGGACTAGATCAATAATGGGTCACCGATTCAATCAGTAGATCAACTGGTCTCATATTATTAAATTATATAAAAATATTAAACACATATTTTAAAATATATCCTAAAATAAATCAAAATAAATAAATAATAAAATATGAATTTAATATGTTAAATAACATATTATTATATTATCATACTTAATAAATTAATATTGAATACAAAATTCTAAAATTATATGAATTTCTATAGTCATTCCTTATTTTAATTATTAAATTATAGTTAAAGTATCAAATTCATAATTAAAATTCAAGTTAAATATTATATAAACAAGATAATAAAAACTAAAATTACCTAATAAAAATATTAAATATAATTTTAAAATATTTTAAAAGCATTCATAAACATAAATCACTTTAAATTTTTGTTATTAGGTATTTCTTTTTATTGTTATTTTATTGTAATTATTTATAATCCAACATGTTCACACAAATCCGTTCAATTCGTTAATCCAATATGTTCACACAAATCCGTCCAATTTGTTAACCAATTTTATTTTATTCACATCCTTAAGTGATCTAATTTTTTCTAATTCATATCCTTTCAAGTATCCAAGTTCACATCTTCAAGTGATTCAATAACAAAACCAAACCGATTTAACTTCCGATTCACCATTTCACCAAGTTGAATCACTGAGCTAAACTGGGTTTAATAACACGGCCTAACATGACCCTAGTAATAATCCCATTGCTTTTCTTTATTGATTTATTTATTGGTAATTTTGTACATGACTATGACACTTTTAACTAATTTTCTCTCATTTATCTCCCATTAAACAATTTTCCGTCGTTTTATCTCCCACCTCCCGTTGACAATATATTTCCTCTATCTTTTTGCACATCCATCACGCCATCCTTGTGCCGATTATAATCATCTTATTAAGATGTGTTCATCTCACATATATATTAAAATGGCCTGCAAATGAAAAACACAAGAAAATAAAATAAAATAAAATCACTACAACAATAAACTGAAATGACAATAATACCCTCAATCCTTTGTCAAATTTTACACAACATACCCCCACCAATCCACCATCTACGCACACAGAACCTATGCAAAATACCTAACCAACCAGACCCCCACTTTTTCTCTGTAGGTTGGCGCCATATCTTAGATACGACGAGCTCGATCTTCGATCTCTCTCTCTCGCTTTCATTTCTTCAAACCTTTAGAATCTTCGCCGCTCGAACCACCGGATTTTCTCGAGCAATCGCTTCCCGACCAGCAGCTTTGTAATCGAAACTACAATCATGGCGATCCGAATACCGATGTTCCGAGCAGAACAGCTCTCCACACCGGCATCGAAAACCAGTCAACCCCACCTTCCTTCGACAACCGGCGCACCGGCTCACCATCCGTCTTTTCAAGCGATTCTCTGTCTCCACCCTTACCACCGTCGGCGGTGGCGCTTGCAGAGTCAGATCCGATCTCTCCGGTGGCCTCGCGTAGCTCGATCTGAGCTCGTCGGTGCCAGAGGCCTTCGAAGGTGTACAGATGAGCGGATCCGGCTGAGGATCTGAGCTCTCCGGCGACCTGGCCGAAATCTGGTCATCGGTGCCAGAGAGCTTGGGAGGTGTGGGGATCGGAGTGGTACATAGGGTTAGGGTTTCGGGGACCTTGAGTTCCGTCTCTTCTTTCTCTCTCTGAGCCATTTTTTCCTTCACGGTGTTGGTGAGGAGAGAGAAAGTCGCTTTTGGTGGTTGGAATGAAATGAGAATTTTGTACAGAGAGAGAGAGAGGGGGGGGGGGGGGTGATTTGGTTTGGGGGTTTTAGAGAGAAAGTAAAGAGGAGAGAATTTTAAGGTGTTCAAAGGTCGGTAATGGCGATGGAATATGGACCTCATAGGGACGCGTATCAGACATTTGTTGATGTGTAATGACTATAATAGCCTTATGACCTTTTTGAATGACTGTCGTGTTTCTCTGTAGGATGGGGGGGTGTTTAGATCAGCCCTGACGTGTTACTTTCTGAACTGGGAAAATGATAGGATGTTTTTCGTCATTTTACGGTTGGCTGAACTCGATTTATGTAGACACTACACGTGTAATAATGGGTTGTCCAATCTCACTTTTAATCATCATGCTTAGCCTAAACAACATCATAAGATTGGCATCTACCTCCATTTTCGACCCTATCATTTATTTTTGTGATTCTAGACCTATTCAAAGAAATAAAAAATGGTGATATATATATATATATATGTGTGTGTGTGTGTTTATTTATATGAGTAGTAATTTGACAATGTATTTGCACACATATTAGTGTGTATATATACATATATATATATATATATTTATATATGGATGCGAGACTGACATTTTCTTGAATTATATTTTTATGTGAGTTAATATATTTTTGTAATTAAATATTACTTATATATATAGAGAGAGAGAACGGGAGAGAGAGCATAGGAAAGTGATTTGACATAGTCATGGCATCTTTGGTACTCTATGCAAATTTATATTATTTGTAGCATGGAGTAGCTTTTGAAGCATCCAAAAGCATTTTGTGCATGATATTTGTCATATTTTTGTATGTTTAAAGGTAAGATTAATTTGACCATAAAATAATTTTATGTAGAATATTTTTTTCTGTTTTTTTTTTTTTTATCATTTATGTATTGTCAAATAGTATGCAAATTAGATATAGTTTAATTGTTCAATTCATGAACTCGCACTTTTATTATTAAAATTCAAAATGAAAACTAATTCTATAGTTTTAAATTTTTAATTAATTTAATTTTTAATTTACATGATAGGAATAAAAAGAATCTTTAATAGGTTCTTTACTTATAAAAGTAATGTTATGTATATATAGTTTTACTCAAATTTTATAATAATTAAAATCTTGTAAACTAAGCTCATCATCTAAGATAACAATGAATGACCCATAATTAAAACAATTCTTTTTTATCAGAAAAAATTCTTTTATGACTAATTATAATGCTAATTCATTGAACAAAAAGAAAAGAAAAAAAGCTAATTCATTCAATGAAAATTAAAGAAAGGAACGGATTTCGAGGCATGGCATTCATGATGCTTGAGTCTAGGCTGGCATCACCTTCTAAGAAGGTAATGACAATTTTCCAACCAAGGGACTTGCATGGGTATGATCGCCATTAAAACCTATAGATATAGTTGGTTGAGAAATATATTAAGAATTTTCAAAACGGCTATTAGGCCAAAATCGAAATAAGAAATAAGTGATTTTGAAAAGAAGTAATCGGTTTCAAATTAGGCAGGGCAAATCTCTTCCTACTTATATATTTGTCATAAGTTTAATGAGTCATACATACAGTGACATGTATATTATATAATTATTTAATTTTTAAAAAAATAAATAAATTAAATAAATTAAAAAACACATTTAATTTGAATATATGACAAATAAGAGAAATGTTTGTATATTAAATTTGGAGTTAAGTATTAATATTTTGAAAATAAAATAATTTTTTTTATCAATAATAATTAGATATTTTATTTCAATTATTTTATTTTATAATTTTATCATCTCATAAAAGTGAAACTTACCATTCACGAGACCTACTAATAAATTTTACCATTTTTTTTAAAAATAAATTATAAAATAAAATAATTGAAATGAGATATCAATTTTTATTATTTTTCCTTGGCTCAGTCGAAGAACGCCTTCAATGGGCATAAAAAACACGTTTCGGTACCTTTTTTTTTTTGTAAAATAATAATATATAAGCTCAAATTAGTGCAAGTAAATTGTGTTTGCTTTTCACATCCAACATGGGCCAGGTAGGCATTTTTGGATGGTGCTGGAAAAGAAGGGCCCATCTTGCATACAAACTTTCTATTCCTCAATCAATACACCTACTTTTCATTATCTCTGTCTCTCTCTCTCTCCCTCCTTCGCTCTTTTCCTCCATTATAAGAAACGTAAAAAAGAAAATTTAATAACAAGTAATATTTGATTGTTGATATTTTAGTGTTGGTGGGGGTGTCTGTGCACTTACAATTAGGGATGAGGCAGGAAATCATGTAAGGGGGTAAAATTGTTTTTTAATGTTTGATCATAAATTTAAAAAATTAATATTGGTTTATAATGTTTTTAAAAAATAATTAAATTTATTGATACAAGAAATATATAAATTACATAAAAAAAAATTTGATCAAAGAAAAAAAACACTAAAAAAATATTTTAGGATGTATACTTTTTTTTCTTCTAAAAGCTCTATTTAAGAGTCAAATTAAAATTAAGATAAGGGTAAAACGTAAAAAAAAAATTAAACCTAAAAGAGACAAAATTTTAAATTAAAAGAGTATATTTCAAAAAAAAATTTAAAAATATAATAAAAAAAATCACAAAACCAAAAATTGAGAGGGGCAGTTGCGCCCCGCCCCCCGGCCCCATGTAGCCTCATCCCTTCTTACAATGAGCGGGATTCATTAGTGAGACTCATGATGATCAAGGACAGAATTAGGAAAAAAATTAGGGTAGGCTTAGAAATTTTTTTTTTTAAAAAATTTAGAGTGGGCCTAAATTCTGGGATAAAAAAATGAAAGAAACGATGGATAAAAATAGGTCAGTCAAAAATTTTGAAAGGTAGGCTATACTTTTGGGTGTAAAATGAGAGAACTAATAAATAAAAATTGGATTAAGCCTAAATTTTGGAGTAGATTAGTTTAAAAATGACCAAAATTTTATCTGTATAAAATTTTTGGAGTGGACTAGTTTATAAATTACTAAAATATTCTTATAAAATTTCACCGAATGAGGGCAATTCCTCACCAACTTACCATGGAATTATAACCCCAAATGTGTATTCAAGTGTATATTATTAGGAAATATCAAATTTTTTCATTTCATTTTTTCACTCATACGCATGATTGTTGGATCTATTATAATAAATACACATAATTCCCATTATTTTAGGTCTTATAATGAAAATAATCTATTATGTTTAATATTATTCATGTTATTATCGGATTCGACATTAGCTGTCTAATGTTGTTCTTTCTGATTAGAGGGAATGCCCGTCCTTCGATACCTGTCAAGAACTTGAAATCAGAGGGTCACCGGGCAGGCTCCGGTAAGTAGCCACTCCGATGATAAAGTCAGTAAATTAAAAAGACTGTAATTGAAAGGAATAGTTGAATGTAAATTGAAAGTGTATCTTAGGGCTTTATTTATAACCTGAAGATCTCATAAGTTGAATAGGATTTGGAGCTATAAAAGTGGGGATTTGACAATATCCGGAGATAGCAGTTGCCATATTAAACTCTGTTTTCTTATTTTGAGGTCGGTAGGATATGAAAGGCGGCGACTAATTTGGGACCCCTTCTTGTAAATACGCTATAACTCTGGCTCTAGAGTTAGGCTGGAGGTTTTGCACCATTCTGAATAAAGTATATCTAAACCCCATGTGTCTGTTTGATCTGGATAGTAGAATCTTTCTTGACCTGTAAACAGAAGAGCTCTGCACATACACGTGTCACATTTTGACTAGATTTGTTATTTTATGGTATATCAACTACTCCTCCCCTAAGCCTCTATTCTATGGGACCCGTGTAGAGCTGAAGTTAGGATTTTTGAGGGATCACGCGCAATTTCATGAATGCGCCGTTTCGTGTTTCGAGAAAATAGTCATTGATCGGACAGTTACAACCTCATCATTGCATTAGCCGTTGATTAAGTAATTGAGGCCATTATTAAACAACCGCCGGTTGGAATTTTGGGGCCATAAATGCCGATCTTGGGTGGTCTTATAAATAGATGAAACGTTCTCACTGTGAATTTTTTACGAACTCTCCATCGCTCTAAATTGAAATTGAAGAAAGAGAAGATCCCATAAGAGATTTTCGGTGCACCAAAAGACTTCTCCGGCACCCAGTCTCCAGTTTCTAGTCAGTTAGTGATAACTTTCATCATTTCTTGTTTATTACTCTTTCCTTTATCGTTATTCTTCTTCTACCCTACTCTTTTCGTGAACATGTCATCCTTGGAAGCTCATTCTAATATTGGGGAGGAAGATAGGCAAATCGTAGAAGTAGGTAGTCAAGAGGCACTAGGCCCTATTTTGGGTGAGGAAATGGATAGTGCCTCTAGTAACAGTTCGGGTATGTTCCTTATTGAGGCGTACCTCGAATCTAGGGATAGGAAGGTCGGCTTGTCGGGCCAGCCTCATAGAAGAGAAGAGGGTAAGAGTGTTATGACTGATGGCATGCTACATGCCCTTAGAATAGAGTTGAACTTTCCTCAAAACGTGTTCTGTAGGATCCTGAGGGCAACAGATGGCCTATCAGATATCGAGAGAGGAGAAATTTGCGCTTACCTTTAATGGTTTGAGGTCGATGTATGCTTTCCTCTCCTATCCCCTTATAAATGAGTTCTTCAGTTGGTTTAAGATTTGCCCTACCGAGCTTAACGTCAACAGTTGGAAGCAGCTAATGGTCTTCTTAGTCTTAGGTCACCATAACAACGTTGAAGTAGATTTGGACCTTATTAGAACTAACATGGACACGAAATTCTTGAAGTTAAGGGGATGTACTACATGTCCTTTGACAAAAGGTTTAAACCATTGACCTTGGTACCCACTTCTAACAAGACATGGAAGAAGTGCTATTTCTTCGTTAATGGAGGTTGGGAACATGAAGACTTTGAGAACCGGACCAGTTTCTTTCATCAGCACACTAGTTTTAAGGGTGAGCCTACAAAACTTTAGCATCTAACTTGAATATTGTAATCTCATTCCAATCTTGACTAACGTTTTTTTGAATTTCTATTGTCACAGATAAAAAGGCTTGGAAGAGGTCAACTTTTACTCTCGAGCTTCAAAAATGGTATATGAGACTTCTTCATCCATATGACCATCTTCATAACTGCATCATTAGGCTACAGAACTTCATGAACGCAGGGTTAACGAAGGATAAATCGGTGGTGTTGAAGAAGACGGTTCTTACGAGCTAGACACCAAGCTAAGAAGGCTAGGAGGGCATCCAGCCCTTCAGTACCAGCTCCTCCTTAGAAGAAGAGAAGAACCAAAGTAAGACGGACAGAAGTGGGAGGATCCAGTTCTTCCAAGCGTACAGTCTTTGACGAGTTAGCCCTACGAACTGCTTTGTGAGAACTACTGCCACTTCTAGCCCCCGTCGTGCCCTTAGCATCTTGTGGTAAGGGAAAAATGGGCGCGGTTTCTCCTGGTGTGGCCTCGGCTGAGACCGGGGAAGTGGCTATCAAAAGGGCTTACGAGGAGGCCTGGAGCTCGGCAGTGGGTCACTTCAACGGTCTGAAGCCCCAAAATATAGCCAAAGATCTTCTGGTTTCTCATATGAGGGTAAAGTTCTTATCTCTAGTTGATATTATATATGTGATTAACCTCTGCTCCTACTGACTTATCTAATTCTTATCTTTTGTAGGTGGTTCATGCCATGGTTGCTATCATGGATTGCCCCGAGGAATCAGAACAAGAGGACAAACTCTAGGCTGAACTGGACGAGGCTCAGCTCCAACTTGTGATAGCCCGCTCTGCATTTCTTTTTTTTGAGGAGATGTTAAAAGAACTCCTCACCAACGTGGCTATTCTGGAGTCATAGAAGAACTCTCTATCTTCAAAGCTAGAGAGCCTGAAGAAAGAAAAAGAAGAGGTTGAGGCTGCTGCCACTCTAAACCAGACCTCCAGCGTTCAAGCGGTGAGAGAAGAGACAGAGAAAACCCTTAGAGAAAAGGTGCAGAGGCTAGGCGGAGAATTTTCAGATCACGGATATGAGACTTTTTGAGAGAAGATCCAGAAGTTGTATCCTGATCTTGACATCTCTAGAATGGACGAGGTTTCAATAGATGATCCTATGTCAAGTCCTTCCGAAACTGCCCTAGCGAAGTCCACTAATGCTGGGATAGAGTCCCACCTAACAAGGATCCTTAGTTAGGCATTTATATTTTATTTTTTTATTTTATTTTTTGTACTGAATTTGTAATCTTCCCATTTTTTTGGGTTAATTTATAAAAAATTTCTTACTTATCCCATATACTTGTGTTTTGCTTGTTACTTCTGTGATATGTCTAAAAAATAATCTTTGTTAACGTCCAGACCACTAGAAAACATAAACCCTTTGTAGTCTCTAAAGCATTTATAGGATAATCTTTAGAAGTTGAAATAGCAAGATCTTTAGAGCAGCCATGTCACGACCCAAAACCCACCTTATGCGGATCTCGTGTCGCCAAGCCAGCCCTAATGACCGTCCTTACTTTTTCCATTCTTGTACCAATGATGACAGTAAATAATGTAAACATAACATCAAAGTGCGGAAGCCTTATTACAAATATTGTTCAAAGACTAGAAATAAAACTGACAATAAACTAAACATAAACCATTTTTAGGTGGTGAGTACGTGAGAGAGACCACATTGTTCTATTATACTCCTCAATTGTCTTCCTACGCTCCTGAACTCCTACTGTGGTTCTGTAGCATTCTCACCTGAAAAATATAATAAGTGGGGTGAGCTAACAACGCTAGGTAAGTAAAAGTCTATCTCCAACACGAGTTAGGGTTAACATAGAAAACATGAACTCAAAGGGTAACATGATAGCTAGTCGTGACAATAGTCGCAATTAACAGTAAAATGCCACAATGGCCAATGGATAGTAAGGCACAATAACAATTAGGAGTAATAGTGTAGCATGAATATGGGAAAAGCTCAATAATCCCAATCAATATAAATACACTGCCATAATAAATCGGTCACAATCAAATCCAATAAATAAGGAAACTATTAACGTAAATCTATTCATAGGGAAATGAAAACATTCTATGAATTCAATAATGTCAATCATAACAATCAAACATGAATGATGCATTTACTCTGTTCAAGGTTTGGCAGACCCTCAGTCTTTTAGGGGCCCGACATACCCCCCTTAACATGAATGCATATATAATGCCCTTTTTAACTCACTGCGTAAAAATGCTATCATTGCCATGTGTCTGTTCACAGACTCGACCCGCAGGTCCCATAAATTGACCCGTAGGTCCGGTCAATCAGATAACATCGGATGGATATTATGACTGACACAAAATCTAGCATTTACCAAAAATCAGGACTCTATTGTAATTCCATAAGAAGTGTATAAGGTATGAAATATCATCCAGTAACATACAATGATAGGCCTTTCAAGGCACAGTATGACAAAGCAAGCATGAGTGATAGGCTTTTCAAGGCACAGTACAATAAAGCAATCATGAGATTACAAGCAATAAGCATCCATCAGTTAGGACAATATCAATGGTGGGACAATAGTAGTGGGTACGTACAAGAGTACAAAATTTTGGCAGTACTAGAAAGGATGTGGCTTCGAAAACCACGTATCAAAGATAAGAATTTACTTACCTTATTAGTGTCCTAATATTCTGTGACTTTCTCCTTTCCCTTTGACTTGCCTATACACCTAATAAACACGTCTCAGTTTTAATGTCATTTATCAATTTGTACATCTCGCTACTCTAAGTATCTCTTTCACTAATTTATGCTTTCACAGTTTTCAATTTGGACTTCTATACTGAAAGGGTAAAATGGTTATTTTACATGTCTCCATTTTTTGGGTTCTGTTTTCACAAATTGGACTTCATCATTGAGTCCAAAAGGTTTGAAATAATAAAATTTCACTATATACTTAATTAAATCGAAGTCTGTTTGACTCACATTTGACTCAAGGGTATTTTAGTCATTTTGACATGTTTTACGGTTATTTTATTTTTTGGGACTCGTCTCATGAAACGTATCTCACCATTGGATCCAGAAGGTCCAAAATAGTAAATTTACACTATTTATTTGACTAATTTGCATTTTGGGAATTAATTTAATAATTATTAATTTAACTAATTATCTAAATTAAATATAACTAATATATATTGTTTGGGGCAAAACAGATCACATGTGCCTTAGTGGCACAGTGGTCTGTGCTTCCAAAATTCATCCACAAGTCGCGGGTTCAAGTCGCAAGGCTGCAGTCCTGCGCAAATTTTTTTTCTTTACCATTGTAAGCCAAACAGTGGATTATTAATCCATCTAAAATAGACCCACCCTATTCCTAATTAGGGTATCCCTTAGACCTGAATTCCCAGACCCCAAACAGCCTCTATCCCATTTAAAAATCTGAAGCAAAATGGCACAGTCACCTGCAACCCGTTCCACTAGCCGTCACCCATGTTTTTCCGGCGGGCTACTAGTTGTCTTCTCTAGTGACGGTGACTCGCCAGCAGGTCATTTTCTTGGGTTTTCTCGATGGGGATCAGTTGGTAATGTTAAGGGGGTTTCATATCTACCCTTAGAATTAAAAATGGTAGAGTTTTGGGCTGCTAGAAACGCTACAACAGTAGCGGCGCCGGCGTTGGGCGTTTTTCTGGCAATCTTTTTTTCTAATCTTTGTGATGTTCTCCACTATTTTAAGCCTTAAAATTATCCCTACATGATTTCTGCACCTCATAAGCATAATTCCTAAACATTTAAACATGATTTCAAGCATAATCTTAACACCCACCCGATTATTCCGTCAACTTGTAAATGCATGTATCATCCTCATTTTTGCATCATTCTTTTTGATTTCTTTTGCTAACGAATCCTAATCTCATGCTCATAAGGTTCTACTCTTAAAATTCAGCTTCTATGCATTAAAATTCAAACTCAGAATTTAGTGGCTTACCTCTTTCCAAGCCTGCTCACACCGCACCTCTTGGTTGTTCAGTTCCTCTTTATTTTTCTTCTCCTTCCACCTCCTGTTTCTCTTTTTTTTTTTTTTTTTCTTTCTTCACGCATGCAGTTGCATGCTATGTTATAACTGCTCCTCCCTCTAATTCTCTCCCTCTCTCCCTTTCTTTCCTTTCCTTCTCATTGACTTCCCTTTGTCCATTCCATAATCCCCTCCCTTCCCTTATTCTGTTATTGGAGTAATGGCCTCAATGTCAACTATATACATATATATATATATATTTATAGTTTACCTTATATATATTATGCTTCCATATATATATATATATTTATACACCTACATATACACACATATATACTCATTTTCGTATATATATTTCTCTTTATTTATTTATTTATTCTTTTTTATTTAGTTTAAATTTTATTTTTGGTTCGGTATTCATTCATGCCTTGTTCGGTTATTGCTCAGTATTATTCATATTTTTGAACTATTGATATTCCAAATCATCCAATTCATTCAATATTATAACAGAAAGCCCTAACGACTCGGTTTACATGGCTCACTTGGTTACAACTTGGGTCAGGGTATTACATTCTCCCCCCCTTAACTAAGTTTGGTCCCCTAAACTTGACTAAATCATGGTACAAATAAATGAGGATACTGAGTACGCATTTCAGCTTCTCGTTCCCAAGTGGCTTCTTTAAGTTGAGAATTCCTCCATAATACCTTCACTAGTGGAATGGTCTTGTTCCGTAGAACTTGTTCTCCTTGGTCTAAGATCTGTACTGGCTGCTCAATGAAGCTCAAGTCCTCCTGCACATCTAGCGGCTCGTGCTCAATTATCTGATATGGGTTGTGCACACACTTCCTTAACAATGAAACATGGAACACATCATGTACGTGAGCTAACTTAGATGGCAATGTTAGCCGATACACTACTAGTCCGACTCGCCCAACAATCCTGAACGGTCTAATGTATCGTGGCCCTAGTTTCCCCCTCTTGCCAAATCTGACCATTCCTTTCATCGGTGACACCTTCAGGAACACGTAGTCACTTGTCACGAACTCCAACTCTCATCTCCTAGTGTCAGCGTAACTCTTATGTCGACTCTGAGTTGCTAGTAAACGCTACCTGATCAGATGGATCTTATCGGTGGTCTGCTCTATTATCTCTGGCCCAAATAGTTTCCTATCACCCACTTTCGTCTAGCATAGTGGAGATCTACACTGCTTGCCATATAGTGCCTCATACGGTGCCATACCAATACTGGATTGGTAGCTGTTGTTGTACATGAACTATACTAATGGCAGCTGATCCTCCCAACTTCCCTTGAAATCTATGACATAGAATAGTAATAGGTCCTCCAATGTCTGTATCGTCCTCTCGAACTATCTGTCTGTCTCAGGGTGATATGCAGTAATAAGACTCAACTCGATACCCATAAATTTCTATAGACTCCTCCAGAACTTAGACACAAATCGTGGATCTCGGTCAGATACAATGGATACTAGGACTCTATGTAATTGGATGATCTCCCTAATATAAAGCATGGCTAGTTGTTCTAAAGTCTAAGTCATCTTGGTCGCAAGAAAATGGGCTATCTTTGTCAGTTTGTCGATGATCACCCATATAGAATCATTTCCATGTGATGTCTTAGGCAACCCTGATACGAAATCCATCGTGATATGCTACCATTTCCACTCTGGTGTTGGTAGTGACTATAGAAGCCCTCTTGGCTTCTGGTGCTCAACCTTGACCTGCTGGCACTCCATACATTGTGCAATGTGCTCAGCTATATCCTTTTTCATCCTTGACCACCAGTAAGTGCTCCTCATATTGTGTACATTTTTGTATTTCCTGGGTGTATAACAAATCTAGAAGTGTGTGCCTTATCAAGAAGCTCCTCCCTAATCTCATGTAAGTCTGGCACGAAGATCCTGTCATGATAGTACAATACCCCATCTCATATAGAGAAATCTGTATTCCCTCTAGTCTCAATCTCCTGACGAAACTTAACTAACTTGCTGTCGTGAGCCTACAATTGCCTGATCTTGTCAACAATTGTAAGACCAATTGTGACGTTAGCACACATCGCCCTAAAACCTAGCAGAATCACGTTAACCTCTATGGCCCCTAAATCCTGTAGTAGCTCTTTCTGTGTAGTCAACAAGAAAGCAAGACTCCCTGATGACTTCTTGCTAAGAGCATCAGTTACTACATTTGCCTTCCTTGGGTGGTACTATATACTTAGCTCATAGTCCTTGATCAACTCCAACCAACGTCGTTGGCACATATTAAGCTCCTTCTGCGTAAACAAGTACTTGAGACTTTTGTGATTGGTGAAAATCTCGCATATGGCTTCGTATAGATAATGCTTCCAGATTTTAAAGGCAAAGACAATAGCTGCAAGCTTGAGGTCGTGAGTTGGATAGTTCTTTTCATGTGGCCTTAGTTGCCGTGAAGCATAAGCCACTACCTTTCCCTGTTGCATCATAACACACCCCAAGCCTTGGTGTGAGGCATCACTGTAGATCACAAAGCCCTTTGTCCCATCTGGTACTGTCAGGATTGGAGTTGTAACAATCGGTTCTTCAGCTCTTGAAAACTTTGCTCCCTCTCCTCAGTCCAGATGAACGGAACATTCTTCCTAGTCAGTTGGGTGATTGACGTAGCTATCTTGGAGAAATCCTTGACAAATCTCCTATAGTAGCTAGCTAAACCCATGAAACTGCAAACCTCCGTGACAGTAGTCGGCTGGGGTCAATTGGTAATAGCTTCTATCTTTTAGGGGTCCACGGAGCCTAAGAATGAAATGCTTGGGAGCCAAAATTCACACTTCTTTAACTTAGCATATAACCTCTGCTCCCATAGCTTCTGTAGGACCTTCCTCAAATGCACCTCATGCTCCTCCTAGTTCTTAGAATAGACCAGAATATCATCAATGAATACGATCACGAAATCGTCCAAGTAAGGCTTAAATACCCTGTTCATTAAATCCATGAATGCGGCTAGGGCATTAGTCACTCCAAAAGGCATGACCAAAAACTCATAATGTCCATATCGAGTCTTGAATGTCTGAAGGTCTAACCTTCAACTGGTGGTAACCAGACCTTAGATCAATCTTCGAGAACACCTGAGCCCCCTTCAATTGGTCAAATAAATCATCTACCCTAAGTAGTGGATACCTGTTTTTGATGGTAACCTTATTCAGTTCACGGTAATCTATACATAGCCTCATGGTCCCATCCTTCTTCTTGACGAATAGTACAGGTGCACCCTCATGGCAATGAACTGGGTCATATAAAACCTTTGTCTAGCAGTTCCTGTAACTAAAGCTTTAACTCTTTCAGTTCAGTTGGGGCCATTCTATAGGGTGTCTTAGATATTGGTGCAGTGCTTGGCAATACGTCAACGCTGAACTCAATCTCTTTGTCCACAGGCATAATTGGAAGATCATCTAAAAACACCTCAGGGAATTCCCTAGCAATGGGAATCTGCTCCAACACAGGTTGTTGTGACTTAGTGTTCTAGATACTACACAAGAAACCATGGCACCCCTTGTAAAGTAACTGCCTAGCCTGTATAGCAAAAACAAAATAGGGTGGGGCCACTAATCTTGTCCCCTCAAACTCAATGGTTGGAAATTCAGGGTTTTAAATAAGCACCCTTTTGGTCACACTGTTTATAGTGGCAAGGTTTGTAGTCAACCAGTCCATTCCAAGAATAACATCATACCCACAGATTTATAAGGGTATAAGATCGGAAAGTAAAGGTACCCCCATAACCTGTATCTCACAGTTCTTATACATGGTCTCCCCCATTCATGATTGTCCCGATGGTATAGTCACATTAAGTAAATATCCTAAGGGTTTGGTCGATCTGTTCAACTTAGCCAAATATGTAGGTGATATAAAAGAGTGCGTAGAACCAATATCAAATAAAACATGGGCAGGCTGTGCACAAACTAAAAGGGTACCTGCGACCACAAAAGTCGACGCGTATACATCCCTTAACACTATAGAGAAAACTCGTCCAGCTTGCTACGAGACATTTCCCTGTCTAGCCTTACGGTTCGGAGGCCTGTTCACTGTAGCTGTTGGTGCTGGTGCTGATGCCCTAACTGAAGCGGTTCTAGCGGTGGCTTTGTTGGCTTGAGGGCACTCCCTTGCAAAATGTCCCATCTGGCCACAATAATAGCAAGCATTACTGTCCTTCAGACACTGGCGCTTGAGAACTTTCTAACAGTTGGGGCATTTAGTTGCAGTCCCCTTAGTAGTGCTTGGCCTCCTCAGACTGGGGCCTGTAGTTCGGGATCCAATCCCGGGTCTAGTGAATGAGGGTCCTTGCCTAAAGGAAGAAAACTCTGGTCATCGATTCTAACCACCTCTTGGCCTCTGATTTGCATGTCGCTTGGCGAACTCTTCGCCACTCCTCTCAATAATTTTGGCGGTGGTCACTACCTCATTGTAGGTAGGTAATTGCTGAGGCCTCAATCTGTCCTTAATGACCTATCGTAGCCCCTTTTCAAATTTTCGGGCCTTGAGATCCTCACTGTTGATAACATTAGGGGTGAATCTGGCCAACTCATTGAACGTGGCCTCATACTGTTTCACTGTCATATTGCCTTGTTGAAGTACCATGAACTCAGTAATTTTTTGGTTCTTCATTTCTCGGGGGAAATACTTCTCATTAAAAATCGTGGTAAAACACTTGCCAGTCAATGTCTGGTTCCCTTGCCTCCTAAAGCAACCACTACTTATATGCAGCCCCTTTAAACCGGTATGTGGCATATACCACATTCTGTGTCTCAATGCACGGCAGGATGCGAAAAATCCTGTTCATCTCCAAGAGCCACTCCTCTGCAGCGATGGCTCCTTGGGTACCGTCGAAGTGTGGAGGTTTCATCTTCTGGAATCGTTCATATGGGAACATCGGGTCATGCTCATTTCCCTGATAGCTACCCAAATTAACAGGTTGCTCCTGTCGCACCGGCTGGCTAGTACCCTCGTTGACAGGCTGTTCCTGTCGTACTGGCGGACTTGTACCCATGTTAATAGGTGACTCTTGTCGTACCGACTGGCTAGTACCCGTCTGATTTGTATCGGCCTGACTTTGTGGTAAGGCCTCGATAACCCTCTCCATCAACTGTTCCAATCGCCCGATGCGTTCCATAGCGGCCATGGTAGTCCTTGTGTCAACCATTACTGAAAAAGATATTCAGTATATTTACATAAGATAACGGTCAGTAGCTATATAAGGTTTAATATAAGGGTATCGGTATTACTATCGCTTCATTTCTAGACATAACAATTCTAGTGTTCTAATCCTGTCTCCCATGACTCACTAACACCTAAAACTTAGCTCTGATACCAAGTTATCACGACCCCAAACCCACCCTATGCGGATCTTGTGTTGTGGGGCCGGCTCAATGGCCGTCCTTACTTTTTCCATTCTTGTACCAATGATAACAATAAATAATATAAACATAACATTAAAGTGCGGAAGCCTTATTCCAAATATTGTTCAAAGACTAGAAATAAAACTGACAATAAACTAAACCTAAACCACTTTTAAGTGGTGAGTACATGGGAGAGACTACATTGTTCTATTTTGCTCCTCAATTGTCTCCCTACACTCCTCAACTCTTACTGTGGTTCTGTAGTATTCTCACCTAAAAAATATAATAAGTGGGGTGAGCTAACAACGCTCAGTAAGTAAAAGCGTATCTCCAACACAGGGTTAGGGTTAACATAGAAAACATGAACTCAAAAAGTAACATGATAGCCAGTCATGACAACAGTCGCAATTAACAGTAAAATGCCACAATGGCCAATGGATAGTAAGGCACAATAACAATTAGGAGTAATGGTATAGCATAAATACGGGAAAAGCTCAATAATCGCAATCAACATAAATACACTACCATAATAAATCGGTTACAATCAAATCCAATAAATAAGGAAACTATCAACATATATCTATTCATAGGGAAATGAAAATATCCTATGAATTCAATAACGTCAATCATAACAGTCACACATGAATGATGCATTTACTCTGTTCAGGGTTTGGCAGACCCTCGGTCTTTTGGGGGCCCGGCATACCCCCCTTAACATGAATGCATATATAATACCCTTTTTAACTCACTGCGTAAAAATGCCATCATTGCCATGTGTCCGTTCACGGACTCGACCCGTAGGTCCCATAAATCAACCCGTAGGTCCTGTTAATCAGATAGTATCAGATGGATATTGTGACAGAGCACAAAATCTAGCATTTACCAAAAATCAGGATTCTATTATACTTCCATAAGAAGTGTACAAGGTATGGAATATCATGCAATAACAGTATAATGATAGGCCTTTCAAGGTACAATACGCTAAAGCAATCATGAGTGATAGGCCTTTCAAGGCACGGTACAATAAAGCAATCATAAGATAACAAGCAAAAAATCATCTACCAGATAGGACAATATCAATGGTTGAACAATAGCAGTGGGTACGTACATGTGTACAAAATTTTGGTAGTAATAGAAATGATGTAGCTTGGAAAACCACGTATCAAAGATAGGAATTTACTTACCTTATCAGTGTCCTAGTGTTCCGTGACTTTCCCCATTCCCTTTGACTTACCTATACACCAATAAACACGTCTCAGTTTTAATGTCATTTATCAATTTGTACATCTCGCTACTCTAAGTATATATTTTACAAATTTATGCTTTCACGGTTTTCAATTTGGACTTCTATACCAAAAGGGTAAAATGGTCATTTTATATGTCTCTATTTTTTGGGTTCTGTTTTCACAAATTGGACTTTACCGTTGAGTCCAGAAGATTTGAAATAATAAAATTTCACTATTTACTTAATTAAATCGGAGTTTGTTTGACTCACATTTGACTCAAGGGTATTTTGGTCATTTTAGCATGTTTTACGGGTATTTTATTTTTTGGGATTCTGTCTCATGAAACAGACCTCACCATTGGATCCAGAAGGTCCAAAATAGTAAATTTACACTATTTATTTGACTAATTTTCATTTTGATAATTAATTTTATAATTATTAATTTAACTAATTATCTATTTTAAATATAATTAATATATATATTATTTGGAGCAAAACAGATCACATGTGCCTTAGTGGCACAGTAGTCTATGCTTCCAAAATTCATCCACAAGTCAGCGGGTTCAAGTTACAGGGCAGTAGTCTTGCGTAAATTTTTTTTCTTGACCATTGTAAACCAAATAGTCGATTATTAATCCATCTAGAATAGACCCACATAAGCATAATTCGTAAACATTTAAACATGATTTCAAGCATGATCTTAACACCCACCCAATTATTCAGTCAACCTGTAAATGTATGTATCACCCCTATTTTTGCATCATTCTTTCTGATTTCTTTTACTAACGAATCCTAATCTCATGCTCATAAATGTTCTACTCTTAAAATTTAGTTTCTATGCCATTAAAATTCAAACCAAAAATTCAGTGGCTTACCACTTTCCAAGCCTGCTCGCACCGCGCCTCTTGGTTGTTCAGTTCCTCTTTCTTTTTCTTCTCCTCCCACCTCATTTTTCTCCCTTTTTTTTTTCTTTCCTCACGCATGCAATTGCATGCTTTGTTATAACCGCTCCTCCCTCTAATTCTCTCCCTCTCTTTCCTTTCCTTCTCATTGACTTCCCTTTTTCCATTCCATAATCCCTCACTTCCCTTATTCTGTTATGGGAGTAATGGCCTCAATGTCAACTATATACATATATATATATATTTATAGTTTACCTTATATATATATATCATGCTTCTATATATATATATATTTACTGATATATATATATATATTTATACACCTATATATACACACATATATACTAATTTACGTGTATATATATATTTTCCCTTTATTTATTTATTTTATTTTATTTTATTTATTTTAAATTTTATTTTTGGTTCGGTATTCATTCATGGCTTGTTCAGTTATTGCTCGGTATTATTCATATTTTTGAACTATTGATATTCCAAACCGTTCAATTCATTTAATATTATAACAGAAAGCCCTAACGGCTCGGTTTATATGGTTCGCTCGGTTACAACTTGGGTCATGGTATTACAAGCCATACTTATGAAAATAGACCATAATATACCGACCTTCAATACTTGAACTAAAACAAGCTTTGTCGACAGATCTCTCGCACTTGTAGTTAAATCAAGCTCCTATTCACAGATCTCTAATACTTGTAATTAAAACAAGCTTTGTTAATAGATCTCCCACACTTGTAATTAAATTAAGCTCCATTCACAGATCTCCAATGCTTATAATTAAAACAAGCTTTATTCTAAGATATGTGAGATCAAACCCGAGGTATTCATAATAAATAGAAGGCCTTGGGAGATCTGTATATTAATTGCAATACATTTGCTGAACTGTTCATTGGGTGAAATGGACCAGACTTGTAGCTTTTGTAATGAATACAAGGCTTTTAGGGGTTTGTACATCGAATGAAATAGACCAGACCTATAGCACTTATAGTGAATACAAGGCTTTTAGGAACCTGTATATTGAATGAAATAGACCAGACCTGTAGCGCTTGTAGTGAATACAAGGCTTTTAGGGGTCTGTACATTGAATAAAATGGACCAGACCTGTAGCACTTATAGTAAATACGAGGCTTTTAGGGGTTTGTACATTGAACAAATACTCAGAAGTGAATAAAAAATAACTCTTTATTGATAATATTTTCATAAATGTTCAATATTCTAGGGTTTGGGTATAGGCTTCCTAGTTACATCTTCCAACTAATAGGTTGTAGGTATGACAATTTTGGTTATCTTGTAGGGCCCTTCCCAATTAGGGGAAGAGTTTTCCCATGGTGGGATCTTTAGTGTTTGGGAATACACTTCTTAAGACGAGGTCTCCAATTTGGAAGTTGATAGGTTTTAACTCCTGATTGAAACATTTAGCCATTCTCTATTGGTATGCTTCGGTTTTGATTTGAGCTTGCTCACGTCTTTCTTTAAATAGATCCAGATTCTCCGCGAGTAGCTGGTTATTGGTTCCCCGGTTAAAGTAGTCTATCTTGAGAGTCGGCATGCCAATTTCGATAGGAATGATTGCCTCGGTGCCATAGACGAGTGAGAATGAAGTCTCTACAGTTGGGGTTCTTTTAATAATTCGATTGGCCCAGAACACTTTAGGGAGTTCCTTGACCCATCTTTCCTTGGCTTCCTCCAACCTTCTCTTAAGGGCATCGAGAATAGTGCAGTTGGTGACCTCGGCTTGCCAATTAGCTTGGGGATGCCCTGGTGAGGAGAAGTGATGACTGATGTGCAGGTCTTTACAAAGTTTTCTGAATACCTTCCTAGCAAATTGTGTCCCATTGTTTAAAATGATGACGCGGGGTATACCGATCCTGTAAATTATATTTTTCCATATGAAGTTCTTTACTTCCACCTCTGTTCAGTGGTTCAGCCTTTGCCCATTTGAAAAAATAGTCGATGGTGACTTGTAGGAATCTCTTACTCTGAGGGGCCTTTGGAAACGGCCCTACAATGTCCATCCCCTATTAAGCAAAAGGCCAAGGACTGGTGATAGGGATGAGTTCATGATGAGGTTGGTGCTGGTGCAAATCGTTGACATTTGTCACACCTCTAAACATATTCCTTCGCTTGCGTTAACATACCAAGCCAGTAATAGCCATAGGTTAGTGCCTGGTGGGCTATGGTCCTTCCGCCATTGTGGTTTCCATAGATCCCCTTATGTATCTCTGCTAAGATGTAGCAGGACTCCTCTAGAAATAAGCACCACATGAGAAGTTACGTGTTGGGCCTTCAGTAAAGCTTTCCTTTAAGAATTAGATACCAAGCTGCCTTCGGTAAAGCATGATTTTTGTCTTCTGGAAGCAGCCCTTCCTTTAGATACTAGATCATAGGAGTCATCCAATCCTGAGTTTGTTCTGAAATTTGAAGGGACTGTGTTTCCTCAATACTTGGCTTTGACTGGTAGGAGATTTTCACCGTTGAATCACTTTCTGGCTTGAGATGGGAGGCCATATTTGCTAAAGCATCAGCCCTGGAGTTTTGGATTCTTTCGATCTTCCGAATGATGAATGTGTGGAAAGACGGCTTTAGTGATTCCACTAGCTCTGAATATCTAGTCATCTTATTTTCTTTGGTTGAAAATTCTCCTAAGACTTGACTCACCACCACTTTAAAGTCAGAGAATGTTTCAAGATTCAGAGCTTCGCATTCCAGAGGCAGTTTCATCCCAAAGATAAACGCTTCATATTCAGCCTCGTTATTAGAGGCTCTAAAACCCAAACTAACTGCTTTTTCAGTTAATACTCCATCGAGGGACTGAAGTATTATGCCTATGCTAAAGCCTTTGTCGGTAGATGAACCGTCAATGTAAAGTAGCTATACCAAGGTGTCCGTAGTGGCTTGAGCTCTCGCACATAGTGTTGAAGTGAACTATGCTACAAAGTTTGCTAGTACTTGCCCTTTGATAGCGGTTTGTGGTACATACGATATGTCAAATTCTTCTAACTCTACTAAACATTTGATCAGTCGTCCTGAAACTTCAGGTTTGTGTAGGACTAATTTCAAATGATAGGACGTAGGGATTATGATAGGATGGGCCTAAAAATAAAGTTTGAGCTTCCGAGCGGATATCACCAAGGCTAAGGCTAGTTTTTCAATTTTGGAATATCTTGTCTCGGTGTCCAAAAGCGCCTTGCTAACATAAAAGACAAGCCTTTGAATCCCCTTGTCCTCCCTAACTAATGCAGAGTTGATGGTATTTTCTGAGACAACTAAGTATAGGAGTAGCTTTTCTCACTGTACTGATTTTGAAAGGTGTTCGGGGAAAGCTAAGTATTACTTAAGTTCTTGGAAAAAATTTTCACATTCAGGGGTCCACTTTAGGGCCTTACTCCCTCTCAAGGTTCTAAAGAACGGGAGGCACACGTTCATAGATTTAGAGATGAACCTGTTCAGAGCTGCTATCTTTCCGTTCAGGCCTTGGATATCCTTCTTAGTTTCAGGTAACTCTAGTTTAATTAGAGCTTTGATCTGTGAGGGATCTGCCTCAATTCCCCTTTGAGAGACCAAAACACCCAAGAATTTCCCTTTAGTGATCTCGAAGGTACAATTTAAGGGGTTTAGCTTTATCCTGTTTTGCCTCAGGATGTCGAATGTTTGGCTTAAGTGCTAGATGTGGTCACTCTTTCAAATGCTTTTGACTAGGATGTCGTCGATGTAAACCTCCGTTGTATCTCTAATTTGGGAGCCAAACATCTTATTTACCAGACGTTGGTATGTGGCTCCAATGTTCTTCAAACCAAACGACATCACTCTATAACAATAAAGACCTCGTTCAGATATGAAGGCAGTCTTCTCCTGGTTTGGAGGATACATCTAAATTTGATTGTATCCAAATTAGGCATTCATGAAACTCATGAGCTCGTGTCCTGCCGTGTTATCAACGAGTTGATCAATCCTAGGAAGAGTAAAGTTATCCTTGGCACAAGCTTTATTTAGGTCAGTGTAGTCAACGTAGACCCTCCACTTGCCATTCTTCTTTTTTACGAGAACTGTGTTGGCAAGCTATTCTAGGTAGAACACTTCCCTTATCACTCCAACATTTAGCAACCTCTAAACCTCTTTATTGATGATCTTATGGTGTTTAGGGGCGAATGTTTTTTTTTCTCACCGGAAGATGGTCCAGGTCTGTCATTAGCTTATGAGAGATGAGGTTAAGATCTATTCCCTTCATATCTTTTGTCTCCAAAGTAAATACCGACAGGTTGCTTTTTAGAAATTTTATAATTTTCTCTTGCTCAGAGGGAGTCAGAGCTGAGCCAATTTGTAGATACCTTTCCTCCCTTTCAGTGTTGATGAGTACTTTGATAGGCTCCTCAATTGTCTTGACCATGCTGTCCCTTCCCTTAAACTTAATGGCTCGTCGATTTCAGAGGGACATTCCTCTACCTCATGGTCGGAAGGTGGAGAAGTTCCCCTTTCACGAAGGTATTGTGATTCCTATTTTGAGGCTGTTTCCTTTCATACAAGGGCATGACATTCCCGGACAATTGGCTGACAACCCTTGATGGAGAAGACTTTGTCATTGTGAACATACTTCAAGTATTGATGGAGGGTTGAAGTGACTACTCCCATTTGATAGAGCCAAGGCCTTCTGATGATGACGTTATAGGGGAATGTAGAATCCAGGATCATGTACTTAGACATCAATGTCTTCTGTCTATCCTCTCTGCCCCGTTGTGGTCGATAGGTTTATTTTGCCTAATAGGGTGCTAAGATTCCCATCGAATCTTGCCATTACAACGGTGGTAGCTTTGATTTCATTAAGGTTGAGCTTTATGTGTTTGAAGGGTTCATAGAATAATACATTGGTGAAAATTTTTGTGTCCACAAGAACTCTTCTGATATCAAAATTGGCTATTTTGAGTGAGATGACGAGAGCATCGCTGTGGGGACAATGTATCCTAGCAAGATCCAATTCAGAAAACTAGATTTGAGGTCTCGACTTCATCTTCTTCTCAATGGTTGAGATCTGGAGGACATGCGGTTCTGCCCTTGCATCTTGAGCAAACATTTTCCTGGCTCGGTTAGACATCCCTGTTGCCGCATTGTTAGCATAAAGGACAAAGATGACTTGATTGTTTTGCCGTGGTTGATTATTTCAAACTTCTTTCTATTCAGGCCTTTGTTCTTGCCTTCTTTGTGGTGGTCTATCTTCACGGGGTTCTGTCTCCCATCCTGGCACACAAACTCTCTCAGTCATCATCTTTTGATGAGATGTTCTATCTCTTGAAACGAGCAATGTACTTTCAAAGTGACTCTTCCTTTGCTTGTTTCACAGTTAATAGGAATTATGGCCCTTTCCTTAACTTCTTGCTAGTTAGGAATCGATCAAGAAACTACCTACTGAGCTTATAGAAGTTACTGATCGATTCTCAAGGGAGGTTATGAAACCACTTCACGGTGGTACCCTTGAGGCTTGTAACGAAACTTCGGCACATGAAAGTGTTAGTAGCCTTATAAAGAGCCATTGTATGATGGTAGTGAGACATGTGGTCCCTAGGATCCTCAGACTCGTCGTAGAGGGTGAATTTTGGGACAACAAACTTTTTTGGTCGCTCCTCTATCATTATGGTAGATGTGAATGGCGTAGAGAACCTCCCGAGCAACTTTCCCAGTCCGTCTTGCTCTAGAGGGGCATGGAACCCTTTAGTAAAGATGGTCTGTTCCTGGGAGTCTGCTAACTATTCTACCAGTTGATGGGCTTTAGGCAAGACTTGTTGTAGGTTTGGGACCCGTTGTTAACCTATCCTACACCTTCAAACCCTCGATTTAGTGGATGAGTTTTTTCAATATCGGCAAGAGGGTGTTGCCCTCCTAGGACTAGGGGGGTCAGTGCCTTTAGGGGCTGGAATTCCTGTGGTGCTGGATCGGTTCCTAAGGCTACGGGAGTAGGAATCCTCATTCTGCTTTGGTAATAGATAGCTAAGTGAAAAGTGGGCATCCCTTTCCCTACAGCTGTTTACATCTAGGGATCGGCCCCCATATGAGTGGTACCATGGGGGTGCAGCAGTTGCACATTGGGCATCTCCAAGTTGGGGGATCCTCTACCGGTGGTGGTGGTGGGAGGCTGAACTCCTGTGTGAACAACATTGGTAAGAAGAAAAAGAATATTGCTCCGCTGGCCTTGAGCCAACAAAGCTAGAGCTTGTGACATGGCAATGAGTTAATCCTGCATTTGATCAAATTGTCCTTGAGTCTGATCAAGCTACTGTTGCAAGTGATTGGGTGTTTGCCTTTTTCCTCTCCTAGTAGGAGGTTGACTTCAGAGGTTTTGGGAATGCTTTCTAGGACGAAGATTGGGAGCCATTTCCTTTTGAAAGAAAAAGACAAAGGATTTGTTGCTTTTGAAGAAAAAGTTAGTAAGAACGATTGTCGTTCCCACAGATGGTGCCAAACTGATGTTACTCTTTCTGATCAAAGGGGGTACTCGTCCTTCGATGCATGTCAAGAACTCGAAATTCAGAGGGTCACCGGGTAGGCTCCGGTGATAACTGTTCCGATGATAAAGTCAGTAAATTAAAAAGACTATAATTGAGAGGAATAGTTGAATGTAAATTGAAATCATAACTTAGGGCTTTATTTATAGCTTGAACCAGTTCGGGACCTCTTGTTGTTAATACACTATAACTTTGGCTTTAAAGGCATGACTAGAGGTTTTGCACCATTCTGAACAAAGCATATCTGAACCTCATGTGTATGTCTGATCTGGATAGCATAATCTTTCTTGACCTATAAACGGAAGAGCTTTGCACATACACGTGTCACGTTTTGACTAGATTTGTTATTTTATGGTATATCATTGTCAATCTCCCACTTAGGCCATGTTTGGTAGGCTGGAATGAGGGTAATGTGCATTCCTGTGTTTGTTTAGACTTTTTAGGCCCGAATGGTCATTCCAAATGGAATGACTATGCCCAAAGAAGCCAGAATCATCATTCCTTACCAAAAGTCACGGAATGCTCATTCTATTCCTTACCAAAATTTTTAATTTTTTTTTACCAATAAAAAAAATGTAGGTTGAATTTTTTTTTTTGCCAATAAAAAAAATGCAGATTGAATTTTTTTTTTTGCCAATAAAACAAATGTAGGTTTTTTTTTTTTTTTTTTTTTTGCCAATAAAAATAATGTAGGTTGAAATTTTTTTTTTCATTAAACGTACATGAAAGCTTTGAAATTTATACAAGTAATTTGAATATCTAACTTAATATTAACTTTATTCTAACAATTTGATGGTTCAAACCATACATAGGAATGTAATTATCATTCCATTATTGGGTATTCAGCCAGGCAAAAGAATGGAATAATTATTCCCTATTTCATTCCTACTCCATTCTATTCCTGATGCTATTTCATTCCTGTCTTATTCCATTCCAGCATACCAAACATGCCCTTAGAGATTCATTTAATAAAAGAACTCTAAACTTCACATGCCTCCAAAACATAACAAACATCACAACAACTCATATCTCTAACTTTCTATTCAAAGACCAAATAAAGTTGAACATAGCTTCATTTTCTCAATAATGTATGCCTTGTTAACATGTCTATTGAATTTTGACTTTCACAAATTTTCTTAGAGTGAGAACTCTATATCATTCAAAAGTGAACCTATAAAATGTCAACTGTATGTGCCTCATCCTAGAATCAAGGGCAGAGCATAAACTAGACTAAGGAAGGTTATAGCCCCAAAATTTGGAAAAAAAAAAAAGTGCATGTAATATTTTAACTAATTTTGTGAAAACATTTCCTCTAATTTTTGAAAAAAAAAAAATCTCCTAAAATTTTTCCAAATAATTTTTAGCCCTTCTAATTTTTTTTCTTCTAACTCTACCCTTACCCTGAATAAAATGCACAATTCTTTGTAAGATTAATAATACCATGATTATCACTATATAAAACACTATTCTTCTACTTCTTACCAAACTCTTATGTTGTTACTAGTTTCTTGATGGTGCTCGAACTCTCAAAACTTCTTTATTAAAAGTTAATTAGAAGATCACCGGAAGGGCTCCAGGGGTGGCCGCTCCGATGGTTAAGCTAGAGAATGAATTAAAAGAGAATGTAATTGAATAGTTATGACTTTCTTCAAGTCTAGGAAAATGCTGAAGTTTTGGAACTCTACTGCTATCACTTTTGTCCCTAAAGTGGATAATTCTTCCACTATGAATGAGTACAGACCTATCTTTTGTTGCAACATCCTTTACAAAGTAATATCTAAGGTTATTGCTTATAGATTTAAAGGAGTTATGCCTCAATTGGTCAATAACAACCAATCAACATTCATTGAAGGTAGGTCAATTACAGATAATATTTTACTTATGCAAGAAATTGTGATGGGTAATGGCCGGGCTAGCCTGGCCCTTAACTGTGTTATAAAAATTGGTCTTTAGAAAGCTTATGACTCAGTGGCTTGGGATCTTTTGTCCACAATTCTACAGGCTATGAAATTCCCTCCCGTCTTTATTGGTTGGATTATGGAATGTGTCTCATTCTATAAGTTCTTTGTGAACTTTAATGCAGTCTTGAAAGGGTTCTTTGAAGGTAAAGGAGGTTTGAGACAGGGGGACCCAATAACCTCTTACCTTTTTCTCTTGCTCATGGAAGTCTTTAGCAACTTCAGGGATTGCACACTTCTCAATCCTCATTTATCTTTCATTCTAAATGCTTAGAAATGAAGCCGTCCCATCTTTGTTTTGCAAATGACTTGTTTATTTTTTTAGTTGCTAATATTCCTTCCATTCAAACTATTAAAGCTACTTTTTAGGAGTTTAGTATCTAGTTTGGTTTAAAACCTAACCTGCATAAGAGCTTTATGTTCATAAGTGGGGTTTTAAATTAGACTAGAGAATATCTTTGCTCCACTCTAGGTATGGGAGAAGGTCAATTACCTATAAAGTATGTGGGGTCCCTCTTGTCTTCTCTAGGTTGGAAAAAAGAGACTGCTTTTCTCAAGTTGACAAAATTGTTGCCAGAGTTAAAAGTTGGACTACAAAAGCATTGTCTTATACAGGTAAGTTACAACTTATCACCTTTATCCTCTATAGCATTCAAATTCTTTGGACAAGCCATTTCATCCTTCCTAAATCAGTTCTAAAAGACATTGAAGGCATTTTAAGGAAGTTTCTTTGGTCTAGTCTTGACCTTAAAGCCTCAGCTAACAAAGTTGTTTGGGAGAGCTTGTGTAACCCTAAGAAATAATGAGGATTAGGGATTAAAAGATTAGTTGACTAGAACATAGCCTCTATGTGAAACACTTGTGGAATCTCTTTAGTGGCAAGAATTACCTCTAGATCAAATGGTGCAAGCTGAACCTGATCAATAACAGGAGTCCGTGGTCTATCCCTATCCCTATCCCTCTTGATTGGTCTTGGACTTAGAGGAAGTTATTATCTCTCAGAGATCTTTTTAAGGAATGCACAAACTTTGTTGTAGGGAATGGTACTAGTATCTTTATGTGGTATGATCATTGGCATCCAGTAAGGCTTTTGCTTGATAGATTTAGGTGGAGGATCATCAGAGATTTCCAGAATCAATCCTCAATTAAGGTCTCAAAAATGGATATGGCTCTTAGGGCCTAGTGAGCACAGTGCTGAGTTACAGAGTCTTACCCCCAATGAATTCTGGCCTAATGCTGATTGAGAAGACATGTTAGTTCGGAACCTTACATCTCCAGGTATCCACTCCTCTAGATCTTCTTGGAATTTTATCAAGCCTCATTTCCCTATTGCAGAATGGTATCACATGGTGTCTTCTCTTGCCATTGTGCCTAGATTTTCCTTCATCCTCAAGATGCTCTGTAAAAAGAGATTACCTACAAGAAATAAACTAATCCAATGGAACGTCTTGACTTTCCCAGTTTGTTTACTTTTTCAAGTTAATGATGAAACTATTGAACACATTTTCTTTGGATGCCCTTTCTCAAAAGAAGTTTGGAAATGCATTTTGCAAAGTAGTCTTATTAAGAAGAATGTTGCTATTTGGGATATTGAGCTTCAGTAGGCCATCTATGCTTTTGAAAGTGAAGAATTCTTATCCAAAATGAGGAAACTTAGCCTTTTCTACCATTGTATACTTCATATGGAAGGAGATAAAAAATAAATTGTCGAGAAATGTTGCTTCTATTGGTACTGTTGTTATCTCAGATAATGAAGATGTTGTAAGAATGAAGGTCTCCTCTTGGAAAAAAGTCCCTAATACTTGACCCAACTGGGAAGCTTCCATGCATTGGAATATTTCTAGGAAATTTTTTTTGATGTAGTTGTGTTAGTCTCTCGCTTCTTATTGTTGTCTTCTCCTAGTGTTGGCCTTTGTAGCTAGCTCATTGGTTTGTTTTATCTTTGGCCTTGTGCCTCAATAAAAGATTAATTACTAAAAAAAACCTTGAGTTTTAGGGTGTACTTTAGGCCCTATTTATAGATAAGTTTCTTGCCAATTTTGATAGGGATTAAGAGAGGAAGATCAAATATGGCATGTATCCAAAGATTGAAGTTTCTTAATTGAACACTGTTTCCAGAAGTCGGTCTGTAAAGTGACACTATGCGTTGAGATCGGTAGTCCTTATACCGAGATCGGTATCCCTAGATGGTGATCATTCAACTCAAAGTACTTCGAGGTGTAGTCTTCAGACCAATATAGACACATAGTAGTTTGGTATGTTAGTGGTCAATAGTGGTATATCATCTTTTAATAAGCATTGTAACGAAATCATCTCCTTGCTAGACTTTGTGTGACCATAACATATTCATTTTCTGTACTGAATAGAGCCATAATTCTATAACATAGATAGCCAAATAACTATTATGTACCCAAAGAATATCCATGTCTAGTAGCTTTCCTCAGATTGTCAACATCACTAGCTAATTCGATCAGAACCAAAATAACGTTGTTAGACCATATCCATCCTAAAATGTTGTCTTTGTGCTACCTTTCAAGTATCTAAGGACCCATTTTGCTACCATCCAATTCTCCTTACCTAAATTACTTATGTACCTGCTAATGACTCCCGTTCAATGCGCATTGTTTCGTTGTCTTAGTGTATTAGGGTTTGTTACTGTATTAAGATTCGCCACCATAGACTGTTATGTAATATTTCCTTTTTTCCTTATTTTCTTTCTAATACACAACTCATTGACTCTCATATATATATATATATATATATATATATATATATAAGGAGATCCTTTCTATAGTTTCATTTATCAATGTTCAATACAGACTGATTCTCTCTTAGATACGTTCATTAGCTTTATCATGGTATCAAAGTGTAGGTTTCGAATCCCTATTTTCCTTGGTAGTGTTATTCATCTTTCTTGATGTTCTTCATGGACACTCCACACAATGCCACTCTTTAGTTCAAATTCCAAAAGCCTTTCTGAGTTAGTTTCTTTAAACAAGCCCATAGTTTGGGGTTTGATCACAAACATCCCCACTTGAGTTTTTTCGCTATCTTGATCTCCTTCCAAGTAGAGCTCAAAACTTTACAACAAGAGCTTCTCACATTTTTCCAGCAAAATATCACCTTTCACCTCACAAGGGTGGCACTCACCCAGAAATCTCACTGCAATGAGAAGATACAAATATTTTACCAACAAATACTCTATTTAAAGGTGAAAGGTACAATATAAGTTCACTCTCTAATGATTGATCAATAAATGCTTGAATATTTAAGAGCTAAGAGAACTTTAAGATCTAGATCTGAAAATAAATGAGATCTCTAGTCACTAGAAGGATTTGAATGTAATAGTAAGTTTGTGAATATTAAGGATAGCAGTAAATGCTTCCACCAACCTCTATTTATAGGCCTTTAAAAAATAGAGTCGTTTGAATTTGAATCTAGCCATTTTCTCATTTCAAATCTGTTTAAAATTTGAATTTGAAAATATCAAATTGAAAAATTCAGTTGACTGAGTTCATCATTTAGTCAACTGAATCATAATTCAGTTAACTGAAAGACTCAACCGATTTGTTTAGGGAGTAAAGGTTGATCTTCGTAAAAAAATTCATTCAGTCGACTGAGTCTTAGGTCTAGTTGACTTTATATCCTAGTATGATTTTGTTGACAAAAGACTTAAGTAATCTAGTCAACTGAATTTGACAGTGTGTTGGGACCTTGCCAACAAAATGAAATTTCAGTCGATTAAGTCTTGGGTCTGGTTGACTAAATTTTTTAAAGACAAAATAGGCATATTTTTATGAACATGATTGAATTGACTGAATTGAGAATTTAGTCGACTGAATCTTATAGTTTAGCTTCAGTGCCTATTTTGTTCAGTGTTTTCTTTTTCATATACCTTGATTTTTTAAAGCTTAGTTTCTAGCAATGTTACACTTTTAAAAAATTATTTTATTGATTAATTTTAGTTGATCACTTAAATACTTTAAGTATTATGTTTTGATCAATCAATCGTAGATCACTTATAAACCCAAAATAAAACAAAATAAAATTCTTCACTTGATTCATTAGGCAGGAGTGCTTTAGTTATCTTGAGTTTTTGTTATAACATGAAATTTTTTTTTTATTATTATTTATTCTTTGTAAATAAAATTTTTTATTATTATTATTATTATTATTATTATTATTATTATTATGATGGATGTATGTATATATGTATATATTATTTAAATTAAATTGTTGGTGTATATATGAGTGTACATATGAGTATGTGTATTTAAATGTGTAAATATATATGTGTATATATATATATATATATATATGTGTATAGAACAGTGTGTATGTGTGTGTGCCGTGTGGGTGCATGTGTGGAGTGTTATACACTCAAAGGGAGGTGGTGTATGGCAGTGGGTGTGTAAGGGGGGGTTAGGTGAGTGCATGAGTGGGGTTTTGTAGGTATACATGAGTGAAGAGAGTGGGGAGGGGCAGATCTGTCGTGAGGGTTAGAGAGAGAGAGATATAGAGAGAGAAAGTGAAGAGAAAAAGAGAGTTAGTCTCGGTTGGAGAAGAAAAGAGAAGGAAGGAAAGACTGAGAGCAAGGGAGAGAGAGTCCTGAGGAAACAGAAGTGACCAAGAGGAACAGAAGGAGAAGGGAAGCAAACCAAAAGGGGAAACAACCGAAATCTTTGGTAAGTGGGCTGCTTCTGTTTCAATTTTTTTTAAAGCATTTTAATTGATTCAAGTGGTAGGATCTTAGAGAGCATAATGTAGGGGTCATTTGGCAAAAAGAATGAGAAGAAATGGGTGAGAAACTAGGGAAAGATCTTAGGTTGCAGGTCACGGCCATAGTATGTGGGTGTTAACATTTTATGTGCAAAAACTTGTTTGGTTGTTGGGAAATTAGTCCCCTTGAGTGCAGAAATGCATTAGGATGAGAATGGGAGAAAAACCGTGACCAAATGGTGACAAAAATGAAAGGGGAAGGTTCGGTCGGAGAGTTGACCGAGGGTTTGACCCTCTATTTCGTGGAGATGGGGAAGGTTTGAAGGGAAACGGAGGTTGGATATGGAGCCTACTTGAAAAACTCTAGAAAATGACATTTTGAAAAGTTGAAAAACTCGCCGGAGATCGGTCGCCGGCGCCGGAGAAGGCGCTGGAAACCTACTGTTGCCCTATCGAAAAATCGGGGAAGAAGATGGGGTGACCGGGTCGGGTTCCGGGTCGGATCTGGATTCGGGTCGGGCGGGGTTGGTCCGCCCCTGCCATGTGTCGGCCTACAGTTTTAAATTAAAAACTTAATTTGGCCCGTTTGGTTGCGAGGATAAGAAATTAAGAATTGAAATTAAATTGAAATAGGGATATCCTATCCCTGTTCTCTTATTAGCCCCTGTTTGGTTAACCTAATTGAGAATAGCAAATTAAACTAATTTCAATTTGAACCTTGAACCTTTTGGAATTTGAACCTTAACCCAGAACTTTCGGAAATTACAAATTGACCCCCCAACTATTAGAAATTTCACTTTTACCCACCTGATTAAATTATTAATAAAATATTAATTAAATTAATTAATTAATTATTTAATTAAATTAATTTAATTAATTAAATATTCAAAAATATTCCGGAGTCGAAATGGGACAAGTCATTAGTGTATTTTGACTATCTCGACCATTCTGAGACCAATGGTGAGGTCCGTTTTACGAGACAGGATCCCGAAAATTAAAAGAACCGCAGTAACCTTTAAAATTACCAAAATGCCCCTAGATTGAAACACAGTCAAACGAACTCCGAATTAGGTAAACAAATAGTGAAATTTTATTATCTCGAACATTCCGGACTCAACTGTGGACTCCGATTTGTGAAAAGAGGTCACGAAATATAAGGACACGTGTAAAGTGCAAAATGACCGTTTTGCCCTTTTTAACCCCGGTGTCCGAATTGAGTTCTACGAGAACCTAAACTTATTTTCTTCAACGTCCTAGAACCAATGGTAGAGTTTAATTTAGCAGAATAGAAACTTATGAATTAAAGACATAAAATTTGATGAATAGCATAAATTCAAATAACAATAAACTGAGTTGTAATTCTACTTTTAGGGACACTGACAGGACAGGAGGGGGCGATCTGATCTCCTGCATTTTCATCCTCCGGTTCAGTTACATATAGTGCACGACCTTCTTAGGGTTGTGACTGACCCTTCAGGTATGGTGTTTTGCTAGTGTTAGAAATGAAGTTAAGTTAGGAATATTTGTGAATGACTGGAATGCTGTATGTGTTTATCTGTAATGTGTTTACCTGTTTATTTGGAATTGGTTGTTCACATGTTATGTGTTACTTGCAAGTTAGTAAAGTGAAGAACATGAATCGTGATGTACGAACATATGATATATGCATGTATATGAAACTGACTGGTGATTTGTTTCTTATTGTCCGAGCATGTTATATTATTGAGATCCATGTTCATTGAGATTGCATTGGCATATTGGCATATGATGAATTCTTTGAGAACATGGCGTGGGTAAGCACGTGGTGCTTTGCATTATGAGGGTGTAGATCCTGTGGTGAAAAACCCAAAATTGGCCATTGCATTAGTACTTCGAGCCATCGGGGAGTACCCGTAAACGAGACATGGGTGTGGCATAGAGTTGTGCATGGGTGTGTCATGCATACCATTCATATATATTACTACGATGCTTGAATGTCATTTAGAAATAAATGTATACTTTGCACATGCCACGCCTTAGCTTTATTTCTGGCATTAGCATTTCATCATACCAGCAGTTGTGCTGACCCATTCGTGGGCAACATTTTCAGATGAGGATCCTCCAGCCACTAGAGACTCGGTGATGCCCTGATAGGGTGAAGCCTGTGATGTATTTGTGATTCGTGAAACTTGTATTTTGTTATGTAAGGGCTTAAGCCCGAATGACTGATGAACAATGTATTCGATGTTATTTTATGTATGGATGATGATGGACGCATGCTTAGTGAATTTAATTACTTTTGTCCTTTTATTTATTTTACTTTCTGTCTCGTCAGTCGCGCCTCGGGTTCGGTCAGAATTCGGGGCGTGACAGTTTTACTTGATGTTTGATCTTTTGAGAATGTTTCTATGATGTTGATCCTTTTCATCTTTAGTCAAAGCTTAGTCAACCATCCTTTGAGCATGTTGACCTATTTGCATTGACACTTAAAATAAATAATTAGTCCAAATCATCAATGCCTTATTATCATCAAAATTACGAGAATGCTTTTGGTTTAAAATATTTAGGGCCAATAGATGGAACTCAACAAATAGCATATGAAACTCTATCTTTTTAACTATAAAGTGAAGTATTTGAGGCTATATTTAGAGTGCCAATATCAGTTAACAAAGTTTCCACAAAAGCACTAGTAACGAATCATAACATGTTATACCATCTTAGCTAAAAGTCTTATATTTATTTACTTTTGTTTAATGGAAATTGCTAAGTAATGGACTTTACAATAAAGTGATTTATAATTTACTTATTTTTATTCTTAAAAATAAATATCCTTTTTCTTAATTCAATTTATTTGCACATGGGTATTTATGTCTCTACAACCATTGTACATTTATGTTTTTTTATATAAACACATAAATTTTTGATTATGGGAACATAAATACCTTAAAAATATATATAGGAGGAGATAAATATCTTACAATAAATGTTAAACCTCTTAACATAGCAATATTGATCTACTTGACATCTCGTAAAACTATTGGTATACATGAATCTTCAAACTTATTGTACCATTGTCAAGGACATACTTCAAACCATACAAGTTCTTTTTCATCTTGTATACCAATCTCTCATTACCTGATGCTACAAAACCCTGTGGTTGCTTTATGTAGATACCTTCCTCTAAATCAGCTTGAAGGGAAGTTATTTTTACATCTAACTGCTCCACTTTTTCTACAGCCATAATTCCCAACACTAATCTGATTGTTTTCAGTTGCATGGCATAAGAGAAAATCATAGTGTATTTGACACATTTTCTTTTGTTCAAATCCCTTCACAACCTATCTAGCTTTGTCGTGTTTGATGCCATTCTATTCTTCCTTGATTTTGTAAACTAAATTATCATGTAAAGTCTTCTTGCCTTTTGGTAGTTAAGTCAATTCCTATTTCTAATTTAATATGAGTGGGTCCATCTCATCTTACATGACTGAGTCCCATTTAGTTGAACTATTAACTTGCAATGCTTTATTGTAACACTCTGTTCTACTATCATCAAATAAAATTAAATGTATAAAAAATTTAGAGGACCATCTCAACTTAATATGTCACAGTGCAAAATGTGAATAATGAATACGAGTAGGCCAATATCCAAAATAGTGAAACAATCACAAACAAGAGGAAAAATTCTCTAAATTTGAAAGTTGAATATTATTAATAAAAACTAAATAATAAATGTCTATAACATCATATTTATAGTGATAAGAAACTACTATTTTGACTAAGAAATCACAACTACTAATCTAATCCTAATAAGACTAAACATAGAAAAACCTGAAAAAAAAAAATTAAAAATTGTTACATTTTGCAATTGAGCCCAAAATTGAAAACTAGATAAGAAAAGAGGAAGATTTAAATAAATGGAAACTCAATTCAAAATTCCTCCGCAAATGAATTAAAGAGAAATAGTAAAAATATCGAATTGGAGGCTTAAACATGTGAATTTGGTTAAAATACGCCTTCTATCATTACGTAAGTTATGAATTTGATCCCTTGGGTAATCTCAGAACAAAATATGGGGGTTTCAATTATGCTTATATTGAGGTGACTGGACTTAAAAAAGTTTTCAAAGGTATTTTCAACCACTTTTACCAAGTAATTTGACTTCGATTTAAATTTCTTTCTCTCCCATTTTGTTAGGAAAATTTGAAAATTTATATTAGCAAATTATTTTCTAAAAAGTATTTCTCTAGACATGTATGTGTTGAGTCATGGTTGAGTAAAGTAGTTTATTGGTAGTCATGAAGTGAAAACTCAAGAAACCTACGTCAATGTCTAAATACATGTGTAATTCAAAGTATGTGTTAATGCATTTCATTAGATACTACACCTTAGAATTGTGATTAAGTTTAAAAATGAACTTTTCTATGGTTAAAATGACTTTAAGTATGAGTTAATTTTGAATATAGGTTAAGTTTACTTATGAAAATTACTTATTGAGATATTTCTAAACTTATTTTGATAATAAATAGTGAGTAATTATGTCACGACCCGAAAACCCACCCTGTGCGGATCTCGGATCGCGACTGCCGCTTTTAGGCCCGGGAGCCTTTGGGCGAGGTGAAACATAAGAAACAGTATCGGACAGCGGTGCGGCCTATGTTTTGCGGAAGCGTAAAAACTTTTTCTTTTCTTTTCTTATTTAAATCTTTCGCACATCCGCCCGATACTGCCGTTCTTCCAAGCGGTACACCTGATAACACATTCAGAGCATAAATAACATTCTAACGTTTTATATACCATACATATTCATTTGACCTTCGAGACTTAATTACATAACATTTACATATTGTCTATAACCAAAATGACTAACTATTAGCCTCGACGCTTCCCAAAATCTGCTAATCCTGCAATGGACTTCCTACGCCCTTCCACAAAATGAGCATAAATCAACCACTTTCTTCATCAAAAACCAGGACTTGCTTTCTATCACCTGAAAGGGGGCGGATAAAAATCCGGGTAAGCTAATCTAAGCTTGTGAGTAATTCCTGCATTTTTCATGGGGTTTCAATTGGTCGTGATTTAGCACATGCGAGTTTATAAAATACTTACTAATAATTGCTCATACCTTTAGAACACAGAATATATGCATTCTTTAAACAGATAGCTTTGAAACATTTAAAGTATTCAAGCTAAACATTCATTTCTTCAAATAAAGTATATGCACGTCAAAGATATAAACATGCACAATAAAATAGGGGGTAAAAACCTGCTTCAATTTTCAAAAGTGTTACTTCAAAACATATAAATATGCATAGTGAAAATGGGGGTAAAAACCTGCTTCCATTTCCAAAAGCGTTACTTCAAAACATATGAATATGCATAGTGAAAATGGGGGTAAAAACCTGCTTCCATTTCCAAAAACGTTACTTCAAAACATATAAATATGCATAATGAAAATGAGGGTAAAAACCTGTTTCTATTTTCAAAAACGTTTGTCATCTTTTCTCTTTGATTAGATGGAATCTGTTCGAACCAGACCCCTATTTTACTACAATGCTACAATGGAGATATCCCGTACCAAGGGGATCAAATCCTGCTACCTGGCATTTCTTCGTGTTGTAGTTGAATCCCAAAGGATTTCAACGTCACATGTGGTACTTAAGTACCATTTATCTTATGAAATGTTATCACTGTGGCTTCTTCAAATAAATAATTTTCATGAGTATTTAAAATATAATGTTCATGACTTCAGAACAAGAACTTCAGAATATGTCGACATGTTAAATACTTTAAAGAAGATAGTAATAGAAATCATTCATTGAGCATGTCACAATAAGATTGATAAGAACGGAATATTTTAAAACAGGAATCATGAAATATGGAATTGAACATTCAATGTTTCAGATATCTTGAAGTTTAAAACATCTTCAAATCCATGGAGTTAAATCTCCACTTCAAATGCAGGGTTACTCACCTTATACCCCAAGATGGGCGTTTACTACAACGCCTTTCCTTTCCCCTTTGTAGCTCCTAAGAACAATTAATAACAATCTATTAACTTCAATGTACCTCAAATATCTCCTATTGATGTTCTTATTTTATGTTTAGATGGTATTAAATCCTAGCTTATAACCTAAGCGCTATTCTCTTAACGTATATTGTTTTGGTAGCTTCATTACATTGTAAGATCTGATTTCATCTGTTACATATTTCACGTATCACATTTTTCCATACTTTATTTCATCACATGGACCTCACCATTGGGTCCGGAACGTCGAAGAAAGTCAATTTAGACCTTCTCGGCTTTTAATTTGACTTTGGACATGTCAGGGGCAATTTGGTAATTTATACTTTAACGTGTCCTAATCTTTAGAGTCCCATCTCATGAAACGGACCCTACCGTTGGGTTCAAAATGTCCAAAATAATCAAAATCCACTATTGGTTTACTTTATTTGGACTTCGTTTGCTTCATTTATGGCCAGGGTATTTTTGAAATTTCTTTTATTTAAATTAAATATTAATTTAATTTCGGCCGGGCCATAGTGGAATTTCCCAGAAGTTCAGGGGGTCAAAGTGCAATTTCCTTAACTTTTGGTTCAGACCAATGGGTTCAGTTCCATTTTAAGTGAACCGAGCTGGGTTTTCCTTAAACCAACCGATTTAGTTGGTTTAACATGAGATACTGACGTCATGATGACATCAGTCCTAACGTTTTAAACATTTAAATATCGTCGTTCTAATAATTCGGTGGCCATCTCGCCGCTTAACACGTGTCCCGAGTTAACCCGTCTAACTCGATTGAAACAGCGAGTCAACTCATCGTCTTCCCCATCGTTCTTACCAGTGTTGCCCTAATTTCTGGATTTCCTTCTTTCCATTTTCGTGCATTTTTAAGCACTGATTTTCTCTGTTCTTAGTTGATACATGTTCCTGAGGGTTTGGCCAACCTTTTGGCATTCATTTGAAGCCTTGAAACTAACCCAAATGTTCGGTTTAAATCTTGATAGCCGAACCTGTAACTCCATGATAAATCCTCATTTTGTCACCATTTTTAGTGGGATTTGGTTCTGCGTGACCCTCATGGTTTGGGGATTCTACTCCCATTCACAAAATCAAGTTTAAGTATCTAAAACTAAAACTAGGTTTTATGGCCGAAACCTGCACTCATGTTTTAAGGTTTATTCTTTTAGGTCTTCGGTCGCAGACTAGTGGTTTGGAAATACTAGTGAGGTCTAGTTGAAGTCCCAACACACCAATTTAGGTTTGGTTTTGATAATTTCAGACCTGCACTTTAAATTTCTGTATTTTTATCCAACTGTAGCTCTAATTTTCTCAGTCAATTCTTCATAATTTTCCATCATTTCTCTTGTAAATTAATGCTTATATTATGTATATTAAGCAATGTTTTTAAAACCGGACCATTCATCGAACCGAAAAATTTTCTGGGTTACCGCTTCAACCGTCGGGTCAACCGGAATCAAATCGTGATGTCATAATTATGTAATTAATAAATTTAATAATATATATTATTAATATTTTAAATTTAAAAAATTATACAAAAATTACTAAAAATTATATAAATTTTTTTTACAAAATATGAATTTTCTTAATATATAAAACTTCAAGAAAAAAAATAAAAAAAGTATAGTAGACATACTTTATTACAATGTTGAAAGTTAAAACTTCATTTCCATTCTTCCATAATAGCAAAAGACTGTAACAAAAATTATTTTAACATCCAATCCAAGCATAATCCAATAATTTAGTCTTTAACTACATGAAAAAAAAGAAAGATACAAACACTAATAATCATGCATAAAATAATGAGAAATGAGAGTTGAGGCTTCATCTCTGTCTCCATCACCATCACCACCGCACCTTCACCACCACCGCCGACTATCATCTTCCTAACCAACAGAACCCCAGCCGCACCATCACCACAATCCATAACCCCCGCGCCTTCACCACGACCCCAGCCGAACCTACAGCCACCGCACCTCCACCGTAACCATCCTTTCCCATAATCACCACCGCCCGTTGCTTCCACCGCTCCATCGTACTGCCACCGTCATCACCCGAACCCCTACCCTCATCTCGTCCATAACTCCACCAACCAACGCCGACCCCTAACCCTCTACCAGCACCGCTGACCACAGCCGTGCCCCCTCATCCGACCACACCCATCTCTCTCTCTCATCTGCTCGACCGTATCACCACCAACCACCGACTATACCACCAATACCTCCATCTCCGTCCCCGACGCACCAGTGCCTCAATCCTCCCTTGCGTCGTCGTCGCCGAGTTACCTTGAGAGTTGAGGCTTTAGTGTTCAAGTGATGAAATGAAGTGAGACTGTGAGAAACAGAGAAAGGGAAAATGAGAAATGAGAAATCTCAGATCTGAGAAATGAGGGATTCAGGGATTGATTACGTAGGTTTTATATATATATATATATATATATATAGAGGTGAACCGGTTCGAACCGGTGCCCAATGATGGGTCGACCGGTTCACCGGTTGAACCGCCCGGTTTTGAGATTGAAACGGTTTCTCGGGTTCGACCGGACCGTTCCTTGGACCGGTCGACTGGTTCAACCGGTCGAACCGTCCGATTTTGAAAACATTGATATTAAGACCCTATTATTGCATGCTTTAATTCTAAACATAATTCAGCCAAGAATTTACCTGTTTACGTTGACTGTTCTTTTGCAAAATTTCCTTTCTTCAGTTCCGGTTCTACTACTCCAGTTTTCTTCCTCTTTCTCACTCTATCTCTAGCTCTCACCATTCTTTTATTTCCCCTTTTTATTTCTTATTCTAATCGACCTCATGGAGTCGGTGGGTTACCACATGTTGGTTTTACACCTTGCATGGAGAATACCTCACATGGCAGCCATTTCTCTTTCATCATTTCCTTTCACATGGAGTTCACATGGAGCAGACATGGAGAGCAGTGCCTACAACCGTAGGTAACCACTGCTTCTCTCTCTTCACTTTCTAATTGCTTCTAATCTTCTTTAATTCAGTTTTTAATTCTATATACATTTATATCACCTTACCTATATATATATATATATATATATGCATATATATATATATATATAAGCAGCTGTATTCATATCTACATATCAATTCCTATGTTTACATATTTAGCATATGTACTCCATTTTGTATAACTACTTTATATATAATTTAGCTTATATATATTTATAAAACTATATTATCTATTTAATTATGTACTTATATTCACTTACATATTTTTAACTATAAACTCACAATACATAATTTGTGTGCATTAAATATGTATTTATTTCTTGTAATCACATTGTCACGTATTATAATATGATTATTATTATTATTATTTTCCTATTTATTCATTGGACGTAACGCTCACTTTTCATATTTAAACTTATTGTCGTAATTATAGGTTGGTGATTATAACGAAAGTGATGTACAGTCGTCCTGGTTTCCCGGGACTTTTACTGAAACTTCACGTGTTGGGGTTCGAACCCGTCTTCGTTATCTAAAGTCTTGTTCACTAATTAATATTTGAGTGTTTTTATGATGCTTCGTTAGGTCGGGGTGTTACAAATTAGAATAAGTTAGAATTTACAAAACCAAAGTCCAGTAGCTTAATCGTCCGAACAAAAAGTAGTCTCCATCCGAATGGTGAGTTGTGCTCGAACGGGAATGGGTTCACTGTTCGAACGTGTGCCATGATTTTTGCGGCATTTTGGCGAACTTTCTTATTTCGTCCATAAGGCCTTCTCCAATTAGGTTTAGGTATTAAGCATGAAAGTTTTAGTATAAATAGGGACCTATGATGTACACAGTGACTACCTTCGCCTCTTAAAGCACAAACAATGGTTGTGAAACGTTTTGCTTCTATTTTTATTCTTATAGTTAGTTTGTTCCAATAATGCAAAGATGTTACATGATCATGATTATGCATGAACAAATGATAGTTTATTATGATAATAAGAGTGCAATAAATATCCCCTAAAATCTCAGACAATACTCCCGAACTAAACACATTGATATAAGACATCACTTTATTAGAGAGTTATATGAAGATGACACTATTTTCATGGAATATGTGTCAACTGAAAATCAACTAGTAAATTTATTCAAAAAATCAATAGATGCCTCTAAGATAGAATTTCTCAGAAAATCTCTTGGTATGTGTACTTTTTATAACTAAATAAGTGGTTTAGAGAATAGCATAAAAAATGTTTCATGTTAAATTTTTTATCTAACTACTATGCATATTTAATTTTGTTTATTGTTTTTGTTTAATAATATATATATATATATATATATATTAAATATATATAATATATCTAGTTATATAAAAATGTCAATAAATGTGCTTTAAGTATAAAGACTTGAATGTTTATAGTAATTTCATATGCATTATGGAAGAGTTATATATCCTAACACATCCCAGATAATGACAAGTATGATTATTCCCATGTTACTAATGCACATTGGTAATAGTACTTTTGATATGAGAACTAATCTATTATTTTAAGACATTATCATGTACGCACTAGTTCACATTATTGAAGTGTTGTTACTTTTAGACCTATAATTAGATCCCATATCTCAAGGACAAAATATACAAACCAAAAAGGAATGTGAGTAAAATTTTGATAGTATTTGAAGTGCTATGAACTTTATAAATAACTAAAATTTTAGTGCGCTTGGCTTAAGATTTCATAAAGTTTGCCACCAAAATTGAACCAAATAAATATTCTTGTCCTAGAAAAACGTCTGTAACGGAAAATATCTATATACTTTACAAAAGATATATTTTGATAATAACATTCAAATTGGTGCTTGATGATGAGCAGAAGAAATAAGTTAATGAGATGAATGGGTGTGCTGAGAGATATAATATAGCACATTCTAATTGTTATGTTTGGCCTTAATGCTAAGATCTATAATTTGTGGTATGTTTTTTATAGTTACTTAATTCTAGATGAATTATCATAACCATGTGGTTATTCCGAAAGTGATAAAGCCCTTTGCCGTTTTCACACTCCGAATTTTTGCAAACCCGAGGCGCGACTGACAAGACAGAAAATAAAATAAATAAAAGGACAAATGTAAATAAATTCACTAAACATACATCCATTCTGATCAATACATAAAATAACATAAATTACATCCCATGAATACATCGTTTGCATGGTCATTCGGGCTTAAGCCCTTACATCGCAAAATTTTGCCCCAAGGGCCAAACATCTCCAAGTACTCTCCTCTATAAAGCATTACTGAAACTCATGTAGCTGGGGCGTCCTCATCTGTAATGTTGGTTCCATGAATGGGTCAGCTCAACTGCTGGTATAATGTAGTGCTAATGCAAGAAATAAAGCTAAGGCGTGACATGTGCAAAATGTACATTTATATGTAAATGTCATCCAAATCATCACTGTAATATATGAATGGTATACATGACGCACCCATGCACAACTCTATGCCACACCCATGTCTCATTTACGGGTACTCCTCGATGGCATCGAAGTACCAATGCAATGGCCAATTTTGGGTTTTTCACCACAGGATCTACACCCTCATAATGCAAAGCACCACGTGCTCAACTCACACCATGTTCTCAAGGATTCACCATATGCCAATATGCTAATGTAATCTCAATGAACATGGTTCTCAATAATATAGCATGCTCAGATAGTAACATATAAATCATCAGTCAGTTCCATATGTATGCATATCTCATGTGTTCATATATCATAGTTCATGTTCTTCACTTTACTAAACTCTCAAAGAATGCAAGTAACACATAAACATGTGAACAACCAACTCCAAATTATCAAGTAAAGACATTGCAATTAAACACATAAGTCATTTCAATCATTCACAGAATATTCCTAACTTAACCTCATTTCTAACATTAGCAAAACACCATACCTGACGGGTTAGTCACAACCCAAGTAAACTGCGCTCGTAATGTAGTGGCTAGTAGTGATAATGTGGAAGGATCAGACTGCCTTCCCCTTGCCTTTCAATACTCCTAAAACCACAAAATGTAACTCAGTTCGTTTGTCACTTGAATGATGCTATTCATTAAATTTTATGTCTTTAGTTTATAAGTTTCTATTTGGTTAGATTAAGTTCTATCATTGTGTCCAAAACGTCGAAGAAAATAGGTTTGGGCCTTCGCAGAATTTAGTTTGGACGTTCGAGCTAAAAAGGGCAAAACTGTCATTTTGCACTTTTACGGGTTTTCATTTCCCGAGACCTCTCCCCGTAAATCGGACTCCACAATTGAGTCCAAAATATTCGAGATAATAAGATTTCACTAATTGTTTATTTAAATCAGGTTTCGTTTGACCGTGTTTTCAAAACGTCGAAGAAAATAGGTTTGGGCCTTCGCAGAATTTAGTTTGGACGTTCGAGCTAAAAAGGGCAAAACTGTCATTTTGCACTTTTATGGGTTTCCATTTCCCGAGACCTCTCCTCATAAATCGGACTCCACAGTTGAGTCCGAAATATTAGAGATAATAAGATTTCACTAATTGTTTATTTAAATCAGGTTTCGTTTGACCGTGTTTTGACTTAAGGGCATTTTGGTAATTTTTAAGGGTTCCACGGGTCTTTTAATTTTTGGGACCTTGTATCACGTCACAGACCTCACCGTTGGTCTTAATAGGTCCAAGATAGTAAGAAAAACATATATGACTTGTCTCGTTTGGGTGTCGGGCCATTTTGGAGTATTTTATTTAATTAAATAAATTTTAATCACAAAGAAAATAGAATCAGGCATGACATATATATATATATATATATATATATATTTTCTGCGCACAGTGGGTACGGTTGGTAACCGTCCCACTTGGTCACGCGCCTCTCCCCCACGCGCACGACCCTGGTTCGAGTCTCGCCCCACCCTTTTCCCTTTTTTTTTTTTTTTTTCATTTCTGTTGGGCTCAATTAAAACGGCCCAATTCTCCCTTTAAATTAAAACAACCCAACCCACATCCCTTTTTAAACCTAACAGCCCAAACCAGAAATTAGGCCCAAAGCAACAGGCCTAACTCGCCCCTCTCTCCCACGCTTTTTCGGCCTGCATGCCGGTCGTCTTCCCCGACTGGGATTCCAGCCAACCGCCGGACTGCAACTCCTCTCTCTATTTTCCTTGGGTTTTTGACGTTGTTTTTTAGATATTTTTGCACTAAATTGATCCTAAGATATCGAAGACTCTTTTGAAACTACTTAGGGCCTTAAACACTCTAATATTTCGGCACCCAGATCAGTTTTTCGGCAAGCTCCGATCAACTGTATTTCTTTGATTTCTTGGTTATTATTCTATTGTTTTAACTTATTTCTTCCCTATATCAGTTCCTATATCATATACGCATACCTCCTTATCATTCAAACCAGTTTTTAAAGCATGGAACCCTAACACCAAAATATCCTATAAACCTGCAACCTAGTTGTTCTACTTCATTTCTTTCTCATTTTTCATAATTCTTTTTGTAAAATAATCCCCATTTAATGCACTACAAGACCTTGTAATTTAAACCAACCATCATGCTCATTTAAAATAAAATAGAAACTACACATCACATACCTATTTTCGAATTTTCTCTCGGGTGCAGCTCCTCTCTCTCTTTCCTTTCTTGCTTCCTTCTTGGTCTGACTTCAGGATTCCTATCTTCTTTCTCTGTTTCCCACTCACTCTCCCTCTTTCTATCTTTCTTTCTAACCCACTGAAGCTATACGTATATACACACATTATTTTCTCTCTCTATAGTCTGCACACCCATACTCTGATATCCTCTCACACACTCAACCACCCACTGCCAGCCACTACTCTCCATTGAGTGTTTCACACTCAATCCCACACACACACACAACCGTGCCCACACTCCACCTGACATACACACATACATATATATATATATATATAATTATGTATTACATATATATACATAGTCTGACATATTCACATATATATATATATATTTAAGTGTATTAAATTTACACACACATGCATACACTTGATCACACTCATAATAATAATAATAATAAGAATAGCAAACAATAATTAAATAATTAAATAAAAATTTTCATCTCAAAAAAAAAAAATTTCCATGTCTTTACATCTTTCCCTCCTTAAAGAAATTTCATCCCGAAATTTAAAATAAAGTACAATAAAATAAAAATACATCACTGAACGAACAACTCGGGGTACCTAGCTCAGACCTCGGCCTCACGCTCCCAAGTGGCTTCTTCAACCTTATGCTGTTTCCAAAGAACCCTGGCCAAAAGGGACGGTCTTGTCTTGCAAAATCTAGTCCCTCGTGTCCAATATCTCTACAGGCCTCTTATATAAATGAATGCCACACTCTATTGCAAGATCAACCCAATCTAGCACATGTGAAGGGCTAGGTTCGTACTTCCCCTAATATCGACAAATGGAAGACATCATGAACTCCAAATAATTGTGGCGGTAACGCTAACTTGTGGTTACCTCTCCAATACTTTTATCAATCAAATCTTGTAAAGATTTTATAACACTCGTGTGAGTTCTCGATTTATTAAAGGAGCCCGTCAATCATACTGAACTCATTATATTAGTTTCAACTCTAACTTAATTCCGTCATTCTAATTAACAAAATCAGGAACCGTTCTACACGTCAGATTTATCATTTAGTCATCTTGTCACAAATCTTTAAATTGAGTTTTCAACTCACATAATTTCACAATCATCACAAGACATATCGTCAAACCGTCCTTATGGAGAATTCATTCTCCCTATAATAGTAATTTCCCAAGTGTATCATCAGAATGTTCCAAATAAATTCTTCACTGTTAGCGTCCACTCATCATGTAAGTTATGACTATAATCTATCATCCATTAACTAGGAAAAATAAAACAAGCATGCACCAGTCTTATTAACAAATGACTTCTATCCTCGAGGAAATAAAATAGAGAACTTCACCTTTTAAAGATCGATCCAACCACCATGGGGTCGCAATAGGAAATAATCATAACAAAATTCTTAATACTTTCATACTCCACAAAAATTAAAAGCCACCAAATGCACTATTACTATTCTCAATAATTAACCCCAGCTCAGTATGCACATCTATAAGTCTCTCCATCCCCGAGATACACTAACCTCAACTAATTTTACATCCTAAGAGTATTCGTCAAAATTAGTAATAAATCATAACCCAACATTAATAATAATCCACTATTTTTGTTCACAAGTCCTTGAACTTCCACAAGATCATTCCATTTTCAAATTAAAGTCTCCATTATCAAATTATATGTTATCAAAGTTTTGAAATTTTTCTCACCACAAGTTTGACCTAACCATGTCATTCACAACCCATTCTCTATATCAAACGATGCGATCACCACACCCCATTAATTAATAAGTCAACGATCCAATCCTTTAAAGGATAAATAATTAAATAAACAACCAATTAAAATCTCTCACTCTTTTCCCCGGGTATATTCCCTACACATCCTTATACATGCTAAATAAGGACAGACGTCCATCTTTATCTTTTCTCATTAACCTTAGCTATTCTACCTTAGTGTAATTCCTTTCCATTCATACTACATATTACTGAAGTTTTTCATCTTCATCTCCCTAAGCTTTCAAGTTTTTAATTTCATGCACCGTCTAATGACAAAATTTAGAAAGATCAATACAAAATGCATTGTAACATGGAGACGTGCAGCCTTACCAATGGACCATCCACCTTTCCCTCAGCCAGGCGATGTGGAATGTACTACCCCCCTCCCATTACCATCTCCCCCGTAGGCTCAGCCTCGTTGGCGGGCGTGCAGCGGTGATTACGCCCAAAGAATAACGCGGTAGTTGTAGTGTAGCTTTGGGGTGTCGATTCCACAGGGAGACTAAATTAAAAGAATAATATATAGAATTTCTGAAACTACAAAAGTATTAGACGGTTAACGAGAAAATAGAAATATAGAAAGTGATTTTGAATGCAACTAAAAATTAAACAAATTGATTAATGAAAGAAAATACTCAAATTTAACGAACAGTAGAGTTTCGGGAATCCCTTGCACATAGCTGGTATTTTAATTATTTTTAATTCACTGTTAACTCAATTGATAATTTAAATTCTAAATATCTCAATCGGAAGATATAAAATTATGAACCAAAATTAAACTAAATATAACCCTTTCAAAAATCATTCAACACTTTTAAATCACTCAAATTATTATTCACATTGAGAAAACCCAACGACGACAATATACCCAACGAGCAATATTGCAGCAGAGAATTGAATCAATATAAATAAGTAATTGTTCCAAAAATAATCAAAACATGAATCCATTCGATAGAAAAAGCATGACTGAATCTATAAACGGACTAAACCCTTTAATTATTCGGAGAATAAAATCCAACAATTAATTATGAATGATCATCAAAGAATTTAACAAGTGAAAACCACGTACAGAAATCAAAAATAAATTAAAACAACCATTTATGGTGCAAGTTCATCCCTAACTCTACTTGAAAATTTAGTTACCCATACACAGGATGGATAACATAAACCTCACGGAGAAACACTGAACCATGAAGTCACTGCGGCTTCTTCTCTGTGCCAGAACTGCTTCCTGTCTTCTTTCTTTGCACAGCCGTCAACACCCCTTTGTTCAGTATATTTTTTTCTCTTTTTATATCCCCTCATCAATGCCCTAAACCTTCATTCAGTCCACCGCGACTGCTTCAACGCTCACAAAAGCCCAACCCAATGTTAGCCACACAACTGATGGCCCCACAACGCAAGTCAGCACCTCGCGCCACTCCTTTGCAATACAGCCGCACAACTCTTTTGCAAGACCTAATTTGGACTTCGGAAGCTCAAGTTATAACCGCTTGAAGTTGGCTGGTCGGACAGGTTCGCGGCAGCTTTCCAGGCCTGATTTCGAAATAATATTTAGAGGCCCAAACAAACTCCGATTTTTGCAAACCATGTCTTTCTGAAAAGCTCAAGATGTCCTCTGAAAAACTTTATGAAGAACACTTTCTCATTCTGAAAACTCTAATGCCATCCAAATCTCAATTGAAACTCAATGGTTGAATCTGCTAAAAAATCAAAAATTACACAATATACTCCATAGCTCTTCTTTGAACTCCAATGCTTCCCTCACTGTAAATAGAAGTTAAATTAAATAATATCAATTATATCCCAACATTTCTATTCACTTTCTAGCAATTTAATCTAATAATAGAGCATTTAGAGTGCATTTTTGCGCACTCATCACACCCCCCAACTTGCTCATTGCTAGTCCTTAGCAATTTCCATGGAAATACGACAAAAGAGACCAAAGATTATTACACATAGAAGGCTTCTAATCACATATTTTAAATTCGTAAATCAAGGCAATTTTAAGGAATTCAAAAATCCTATAACAATCAATCCACTTATAGCAATTCACAAAGTGTGTGTGTGTTCAAAACCGTATCCATCTAACCACAAGCCATGACACATGCAACTTCAACAGCATCTCAAGCAAAAGGTTCAACTCCATAGCTCACGAGCATAAAAGTATTTCATGTAGGAGTTCTCTCTATGGAGTTGACAAGGGGTGTACACGCTTAATAGAAAATTTGGCAATCATGAACAAGTAACAAGCAAACATTGATCTTATGATAGGCGCACTAACAAATGAGACTTCCACCACTCTTTCCACAGGCTTGCTTGGGATCAGAATGATCAAAATAAAAATGGGTTGTAACGTGGCTCGGGTTAAGGGCTATATGAAGAAAAGGTTAAAAAGGATTCAAAAACTTCCAATTACATACTAAAAGAATTTCATTAATAATCATAGCAAACCAAACTTCTCACTCAATGCACTCTTTAGTTTTTCAAATCACTGAACAGCAGAACATCTCCTTCTTCTTCCGCTTCTCTTTTCTCTCTCTTTTTTTTTTTCAATTTCTTTTTCTTTTTTTATTTTTCTTTATTTTTCTTTATTTTTTTTTTCATTTTCAGATCTTGACTTTGATGCTCACCCAGCTAAACATTTTTGCACTTTTTTCCCTTTTTCTCTTTCTGTTTTTTTTTTTCAATCCAACACAAAAGATAAGAAATATAAATCTCACACCCAGTACACACTTGGAAGCAACAAGGGTAGGATAAATAATGTATAGGCTATGCTCCAATGTGGAGAGGTATAGGTGATGTGGGAACATGAAAAAAGCTATCTACGTTTGTCAGCTCAATGTGGCTACTAAGGGTCTATGATGAGAAGGGTCAGCTTGAAAGGCTCAAACATTAATACTAAATTGACCTTCGTCATATCCCAAGTATATCCGTCGTCTTACCACCAACCATGTAATGATATTCTCAAAAGAAGTGCCCAATTCAACAGATCAATGAATGTTTATCACAAACTGAATTTGAAGGCTCTCAAGTCTCTCCAAAACACACATGAATACTTAAGCAAAAGAGTTTCTCTAGCTACATGTGTCAAACCACCATCTTACCACAAAGTTTGGATAAGTGCATTAAATGTTCTGTGAATGCCTCAGTAGAATGATAATAGTGGATTCGGTGAACTCACAAAAATAACTATGAATGATAATGATTACTCATGTGAAAAGATACACTTGTGATGCAAATTTTTTAAAAAAATTTGGACACATGAAAATATGCCACAATAGTTTAAATGCTGAATTTGCAACCACCACCACCCCCCAACTTAAATGAAACATTGTCCTTAATGTTTAAGAACTGAAAATTGAATAGAGGGTACTAAAAAAGAGAGAATACATCTGATTGTGACGTGGGCAGCTCGCTAAGCACCAAAGATGGCAACCTAAACCGACAAAATGAAACTAACCTACAAAAATAAAACAAAGAAAAACAGCAGCAAACAAAAAAGAAAAAGAACAAAAAATAAAATAAAACAAAATAAAATAAAATAAATAAATAATAAAAAAAAAAAACATACCTGTATGGCGCGATCAAGGTGGATAGACCGGATCCTCAAGTGGAATGTCTTCCACTTTCGGAACTTGCCTATCAATTAAAACTTTAAGGCGCTGGCCATTGTCTTTAAAAATCTGACTATCCTTGGGATCCTCTATTTCGACTACCCCATTTTCAAAAATATTCTTCACTATAAAGGGGCTTGTCCTAGCAATGGAACCTCCTGGGTCCCAATAGAAATTACGTACCTCAATCAGGAACTTCCTCTTATCCTGAGCGCTCCAATCGACCGGTATCTCACCTGCAACCAAATAATTCATAATATGAGCAAACCTTGGTAGAGTAATAATAGAAAGTAAATGCTCATCGAGAAAATCATCCCTGATTGGTAGGTGGTCAGAATTGTTCTCAAATGTGAGGCTCGAGAGATGGTCATCCACTAAATTCTCCACTCCTTTCATGTTTTTGATGGCGATGTCAAATTCCTTAACAAGGCTCTTTGTCACTTCTAGTTCCTTGGGCACCTCGGCATTACTACCATCTTGTTCATTTTCCACATCCTTTGATTTATCCATTATTGGGATGTGTAAGGACTTACCACTTCGAATCACAATGGTGTTCACCTCCTTCAAATTCCCTTGCGCCATGTGTTGACCATGAGGTGTGGACTGAGCTTGAGAAGGGAGTTTATCTCGTTCCGTCACACTCAAAGAGCTCATCAATTTGGACACTTGGCTCTTTATCTCCTTGCTCTCTTCCATAACCTGCGTAATCAAAGATTCAAATTTTTGGTTAGTCTTACCCTGTGCTTCAATAAATGCATGCAACGTGTCTTCTAAAGAATTCCTAGAAGATGAAGATACGTGATCTGGTGTATGATATGGTGCAGGGTATGATCTAGGAGGCTAGGGCAGGTGGTGGTGCATGTGGCTGGTTTTCAGATTTCCAGCTAAAATTAGGGTGATTTCGCCACCCTTGATTGTAAGTCTCAGAGTAAGGTGTGAAAGGCTTCTTGTACATACCTAGGGTATTACATTGGTCCTCATACATCCCTCTCATCTCAACTGATGTGGGACACTCTTGGGCAAGGTGATCTACCCCGCCACACACAAAACATGGTCTAAAAGACTCTGCCTGATTAGCTAAGTGTGTTGGCTTTAAGTCTCTAGCCTTTAATGCCTCTAACTCCCTAGTGAGTGTCTCAACCCTAGCTTTCAAGTTATCCTCTTCCCTAAGATGGTAAATTCCCCCACTCTGTTGGTGCCCTATAGGTCGTGACCTATTTGTGCTCTCAGTAGCACTAGGTCCTGTCCAAGTGCAAGCTTTTTCAGCAAGCTCATTAAGGTACTCTATGGCTTCATCAGGATCTTTCTGTAAGAACTCACCATTGCACATCATCTCTACAAATTGGCGCTCTCTAGGTGTAAGTCCCTCATAAAAATAGCTCACTACACGCCAACTCTCATACCCATGGTGAGGGCATATACTCAATAACTCCTTAAACCTCTCCCAAGACTAATACAAAGTCTCACTATCCTTTTGTGCAAAAGTAGAAATCTGTCTTTTTAAAGCATTGGTCTTGTGTTGGGGAAAGTATTTAGTGAAAAAAATCTGGGTCATCTCATTCCACGATCCAATTGACCGTGGTCTTAGTGAATATAGCCAACTCTTAGCTCGATCCTTCAAAGAGAAAGGAAAGAACTTAAGTCTCACAATGTCTTGTGTTGCATTCTGACTATGAAAATTCGCAACTACCTCTTCAAACTCCCTAATATGCACATATGGATTCTCATTTTCCAAACCATGAAATGTAGGGAGTAACTGTATCACCCCCGTTTTAACATCAATTGGACGAGCATTGGGTGGAAACATGATGCATGATGGTGTGGCTGTGCGTGTAGGGTGGAGGTAATCCTGAAGAGTCCTAGTGGGTTGATCCTCATATTTACTCATATTTACAGAATTGGAAGTATTATCAAACAAAGAATTAGAAAAACAAGAAAAATTAGACTCTAAATCCGACTCTAACACGGGCCTACAAGCAAAGTGGCCTAATGCGTCCCTGTACCAATTATGCATGCAAGATGACAATAATAAAATAAATAATAAAAAAAGAAATAAAATAAAATGAATAAATAAATAAATAACTAGGAAAAAAAAAATAAAATAATAATAATAATAATAATAATAATAATAATAATAATAATAATAATAATAATAATAATAATAATAATAATAATAATAATAATAATAATAGTACAGCAAGTAAAAAGAAGGGAACAAAGTTACTGCCTTTACAAACTGCTGAAAAGAAAATCTATCTACTGATTCTTCTACCGTCACCCTGGCAACGGCGCCAAAATTTGATTACGCCCAAAGAATAACGCGGTAGTTGTAGTGTAGCTTTGGGGTGTCGATTCCACAGGGAGACTAAATTAAAAGAATAATATATAGAATTTTTGAAACTACAGAAGTATTAGACGGTTAACGAGAAAATAGAAATATAGAAAGTGATTTTGAATGCAACTAAAAATTAAACAAATTGATTAATGAAAGAAAATACTCAAATTTAACGAACAGTAGAGTTTCGGGAATCCCTTGCACATAGCTGGTATTTTAATTATTTTTAATTCACTGTTAACTCAATTGAGAATTTATATTCTAAATATCTCAATCGGAAGATATAAAATTATGAACCAAAATTAAACTAAATATAACCCTTTCAAAAATCATTCAACACTTTTAAATCACTCAAATTATTATTCACAGTGAGAAAACCCAACGACGACAATATACCCAACGAGCAATATTGCAGCAGAGAATTGAATCAATATAAATAAGTAATTGTTCCAAAAATAATCAAAACATGAATCCATTCGATAGAAAAAGCATGACTGAATCTATAAACGGACTAAACCCTTTAATTATTCGGAGAATAAAATCCAACAATTAATTATGAATGATCATCAAAGAATTTAACAAGTGAAAACCACGTACAAAAATCAAAAATAAATTAAAACAACCATTTATGGTGCAAGTTCATCCCTAACTCTACTTGAAAATTTAGTTACCCATACACAGGATGGATAACATAAACCTCACGGAGAAACATTGAACCATGAAGTCGCTGCGGCTTCTTCTCTGTGCCAGAACTGCTTCTGTCTTCTTTCTCTGCACAGCCGTCAACACCCCTTTGTTCAGTATATTTTTTTCTCTTTTTATATCCCCTCATCAGTGCCCTAAACCTTCATTCAGTCCACCGCGACTGCTTCAACGCTCACAAAAACCCAACCCAATGTTAGCCGCACAACTGATGGCCCCACAACGCAAGTCAGCACCTCGCGCCACTCCTTTGCAATACAGCCAGCACAACTCCTTTGCAAGACCTAATTTGGACTTCGGAAGCTCAAGTTATAACCGCTTGAAGTTGGCTGGTCAGACAGGTTCGCGGCAGCTTTCCAAGCCTGATTTCGAAATAATATTTAGAGGTCCAAACAAACTCCGATTTTTGCAAACCATGTCTTTCTGAAAAGCTCAAGACGTCCTCTAAAAACTTTATGAAGAACACTTTCTCATTCTGAAAACTCTAATGCCATCCAAATCTCAATTGAAACTCAATGGTCGAATCTGCTAAAAAATCAAAAATTACACAATATACTCCATAGCTCTTCTTTGACCTCCAATGCTTTCCTCACTATAAATAGAAGTTAAATTAAATAATATCAATTATATCCCAACATTTCTATTCACTTTCTAGCAATTTAATCTAATAATAGAGCATTTAGAGTGCATTTTTGCGCACTCATCAAGCGGCATGTAGACATCTCCAGCCTCCCTGCTAGGGTCTGGTTCCGATCCCATCTGTAACGGCTCACTCTACATGGCACAACACATAATGAAATCCTGAAATTACATTGGCTCATCAACGCCAATTTCCTTTCAAATCCATCCAAGCATCATGACTTACCTCAATAATGCAACATAATAACAAATGAAAAAAAAAATGAAAATTCTCAATGCTCACAATGATATCTTAAAGCTTTTCACACGCTTGCAAACCGTCTAACTAATCTCAAATCAAGCCACGAAATCATCTGGTAATCAATCACAATGTCATTCACATATCACCCGTGCCACAATGCAATTCAATAACCTATTATTCTCCAAGCACTATAATCGTCCACAGGACATCAATTAAAAAAATCCTAAAGTAAGGTCATCATCTCCTACCTTAGTCCATACATAGCCGAGACTAAATGTCATGCATCAACAGAGACTAGCTCACGTATCCCAAACATGAAATCTAGAACAATATGTCAGGGTTCAAAGGAATCAAACAGTAGTGAAACTCTTTACCAATTTAGATCATGAACGTATATCAATCCTTACTCATAGGTATAGAAACACTCACACATGGGTACACACTTAAACATACTTTTATACACGCTCCAATAATAATCAGTCTGTATATATATAAAAAATCATAGTCACAATATTATAACGGGCACTACACTAGCGTGTGTATATATACGTATAGGATCGATAAGCAACATTTTCATAGCTAACGCTTAGTCCTCCTCATAATCATCCAAATATGAGATCTGTCCTAAGAATATTCACATACTTAAATGGGTGTACAACTCAGCATATAGGTAACTAAGTCTATGACCAATCCTATAGATACTCAGGCTTATAGCTTACTTTATAGGTAACTAAGCATATGGTCTATCTCATAAATCATTTGGTCTACGACGTAGATATAATTATCTAATCCTTGCCTTTCAATAACCAAGCATACCACACCGTGTGCAAATTTCACCCACTAAAGCAACAAGTACTCATCTAATCACGCAATCTAGACCAGCCCAATTAAGTTGAGGTCTAACCTTTCCTACCCCATAACAAAATCCATCCTAGAAGGATCTACGAACACCCAGTGAAATAAAGAAATCACCTTCCTCAAGAGTACACACCAGCAGGTTGAAAGAGTTGGTCAGCCATTTTAAATCTAGTTCCATCAGTTTCTTCAATCTTTTTCCCCCAAGCAGATGATGATCTTGACAGATTCTGTCCCTTTTATCATCCCATCCATTAGATATTGAAGAACTTTCCCTTCCTCTCATCAGATTACTATGCAGAGTTTTCCCAATCAGTCTCTTCAATTTCTACCAGTAAGGTTAAGACCCATAGCCCCCAACATAATATCAAAACTAGACACGTCGAGTAGAATGAAGTCAAAAGAAAATATGTAACTGGCTATCTCTACCAGGCATCCCTACGGATCCTTGTTAGTATCTCACTATCTCAACTGGTGAACCCTACGATGGTGGAACAAGGCAAACATCGCGAGCCCCGGAATAAAGTAAAACCTCCCGAGTGTAATATTTACTATTCAAACCCAGACAACACAATCATTTGTAACTTTATCCAAACCAATCAGACTCATTCATAATTTTTCATGTATCTCTAAGTGCTAAGTAAAAACCACCATTCACTCCTAAGTCACACAACCAAGCTAGCTCTCGAGTTCTAGTGCCCCAACCTCGATATTTTTTCACTCCAAGTATGTTCGTACAATCCCATCTTAAACACACGATTCACATTCAAGAAATTCATATCACCCAACTTTTAACTCGATACACAATTTCCTCCAAACAATAATCAATGCTTACCCCTCATTCAATCATAATTCTAATGTTAACCTTATAAACTAAGTTAGAACTAACCCCTCAGTTTGGCCCAATTTATACAACTCATTATTCTCACAAAACCTACATTCATAAATTCATTAAATCAATTCATTATCCTCACAACAATTAGTATCGATCATCTTATAGGACTACGCAAGTCAATAGCACCCATCACTAGGTCACTTCCTCAGGCCACCACGAAATAACATATTCCCCTAAAAAAAAAATCATCTCAATCCCCTAACTTTTTAGATTCACATCACTTGAGTTTATCAATACTCATCCTAAGCACGAAATCAAAACTCAATTACATCACAACCCGGATCAATCCACATCCATAGTCCCAAACCATTCATGTTGATAAAATTCTCCTAAGATAAGAGATTATTAATCATTACTTGATAATCTAGTAATTCCCGTAGATCTACTTGCTTAATCATAAGTTAATAAGTTCACGTCAACCACTTCCACCCATTGTTCACAATAAACAAATAACAAGTTCTCACCCAACTTAAATGTAGTTTTTCATCAGAAAATCCATTTAAACAATACAGTGTGCACACACCTGTAGCATTCTTCCATAATGCTATATGATATCCTCAAGGCAAAACAAGTGTCATCTATCACCCTTGTAAACATATACTAAATCACATACGATCATGCCAATATACACGTTGACCACATCATGCATCTCACTACCCCAAATCATGTAATCATACCTCAAAGTATAATTTCAACTAATACATAATCACCTAATTTATGTTTCCAGTATAGATAATCACATCACACACAAGGTCTCATCACATGCCACCGACAGTTCACACTAAGTCCCAGGCCCTCTTCAAGGGTCCCATGGTGTTCAACAACACCTATTATCGCCAAGTATTCTCAAAACTAGAACTCTTAATACTAAACTGTCAGAATCTACCCATTACACAAGGTTCACACAAATTTCAAATCAAGCCTCATAATCCCATTGTGTTTAACAACACCCCACAGTCTCTAGGTATTCGAACCTATGCTCTGATACCAAAAAAAAAAAAAAAATTTCCATGTCTTTACAAGCTATAAGCCATTCCTGCCCATGGGTGCCCAACTCAAGGAGTACCCTCTATATATGTCAAAGTAGAATTTACCCGTCTAACTGGAGTAGAGATACTTCCTTGCAAACCCAAACTACCCAGTGCACCTACCAACACCTAATAGTGCCCATGTGTGCCTAAGTGCACTACATTGGTTGTGGTTGTCTACAAGTGCCCACCAAACTTAGCCCTGCCTTATATAAGGGTGCCCATGATAGGCCACGCCCACCTTGGCCTTAGTATAAGGTGGGACTCACCATGTCACAACCCTGAATCCGGCCTCTACAAATTAAGGGAATCGTGACCACCACCCTTCAGCCGGGGCTTTAGGGCAAGGCTCACATAAGCAACAGTATCGGACAGAGATGCGGCCTGTGGTTGCGGAAGCGTGAAATTTTTTTTTTCTTCACTTAAATCTTTCGCACATCCGTCCGGTACTGCTGCTCTTTATAGCGGTACACATGAATATAACATTAGAGCATAACAAAAATTCTAAAGTTTTATACATATTACATATTCGGTTGCCTCTTGGCTTAAGTACATATTACCCAAAATCTATTACATCAAAATCTATCTAACTACATGTTCTAATACTTTCAAAAGTCCATGATCATAATGGAGCTACTAATCGGCATCCCAAAATGGAGTAAGGCTCCCATTCATCGTCGGTATCTAAAAACTGTTAGGGAATGGGGTGAACTTCGAGAAGCCCAGTGAGTAATTCTAGCATTTTTCATGGGGTTTTCAAATGGTAGTGATTTCGTACATGAGAGGTTTATAAAATACTCACTACCAATTGCTCGTACATTTTGAACATAGAGTACATGCATTCTTCATAAAGATAGCTTTGAAACATTTAAAGTATTCAAGCTAAACATACATTACTTTAAATATAGTGTATGCATTTCAAAACATATAAACATGCATAGTGAAAAATGGGGGTAAAACCTGCTTCCATTTTCAAAATCATTTGTCATCTTTTCACTTTCATTTATGGAATCTGTTTCGAACCAGACTCCCGTTTACATATACGTGGAGATATCTCATTACCTGGGGGATTAGATCCTACTACCGGGCATTTCATATGACAGGTCAATTGAGTTATGAAGAAACCTAAAATCCTGACTATGTGGTCTTTGACAGGTTAATTGAGTTCCGAAGAAACCCAAAATCTTGCTTGTGTGCTTATGCACTGTTATCTTGTAAAACATTTATCATATGGCTTCTTCATATTGATACTTTTCATGAATATTTAAAACATGTAGCATATAACTTTTGCAATAGGACTTCAAGTACTTGGAGTAATCAAATTCAGAATATTTAGAGGAATTGGTATTTTACTCAGACATGCTAAATATTTCTAGGAAGAACTATATACATATAAAAATATTTACTGACCATGTCATAACAGAATATTTTAAAAATAGGAATCATGAAATGCTAAATTTGATACTTTCAATGCTTCACATAACTTGAACTTAAAGGATCATTCAAATCCATGGAGTTAAATCTCTACTTTAAATGTAGGGTTACTCACCTTGTTTCCCCCTGGGTTAGCGCTACTGGTGGGCTTTCCCTTTTGCCTTTGTAGCTCCTAGAAATAAAATTCATCAAGACTTCAATTAATTCCTCATTTACTTCAAATCATCTCTAAATCGATGCTCTTCATTTAATCTTAGAATCGACTTATCCTAATTTCCTAGGATTGGTCTTACCGGTCTACTTGTGGTGACTTGATAAATTTTTATTTTTCACGTGACTTACTTTTCAGTACCTATTTTGGTATTATGGACCCCACCGTTGGGTTCGAAACGTCGAAGAAAGTCAAATTAGACCCTCTCGTCTTTTTATTTGGCTTTGGGTATATACAGGGGCAAAATGGTAATTTATTTTTCTTGCCCCGGACCTATCGTGATCCTCAGAATATTTTACATATCTTATACGTAAATCTTTAAGTCTTTTGGACTTCATTTGGCATCTGTTTGGGATCATAGGGACACATCGGTCATTTTGCCTTTTATGTGTTGACTATTCTAGGGTCTTATTTAGCTCCTAAATTTTCATAATTATGCTTATGACCTTTACTGGTATTTCTCGTACTTAGGGGTATTTTGGTCATTTATATTTTATGACATTCTAATCCTGAATCATTATTTAATCATATATACAAGTTCCCTATTATTTAGACTTCTATTGGTATCAATTTCGTCCAATTTGGACTTCATTTGGGCTTCATATTGTATTAGCGGCATTTTGGTAATTTTACATCTTATGGTGGGACCACCCTAGAGTCCCCAGATGTCTAATATGATATTTTCATTATGTCCAGAATGCTCAAAAATGTTAAGATAGCCTTTTCCGGATCTCAATTTGGACTTTATTTACTTCATTTATGGTCAAGGGTAGTTTTGTCATTTTATACTATTTATAAAATAATTTAAATTAATTTAAATTACTTTTTCGGGCATTTATTTGAAATAAATCTTCAAAAGTTGGGCCAAAATAGAATATTTCAAAACTGTTTGGGTCAGATTGTAATTATCCAAAGTTATGGTTTTCATTTCCTTTCAATTAAGCCCTTGGACCAGTGGGTTTAATAACCTAAACCCTAGACCGGATCGGAAGCACTGAGAATTGACTGGTTCACTGGACCATACAGAACCGGAATAGGATATCCTCACTTTTCCCTCCATCCGTGTTTAGGTAAGTTCAGTTTTTAAATTTTAATTTCTTATCCACGCACCCAAACAACCCTAATTCAATTTAAAATCAAAACCCATTCCTCCCAAAACGACGCCGTCCCACTAAAGCTCTGGCACGCCCGCGAGTGGACACGTGTTTGAGTCGACACAGTAGGTTTGAGCGAGTTGGGCGAGTCGACTCGGTCGACTCGTCGTCTTCTTCATCGCACAGGGCACTGTTGCCCTAGTTGCAGAGATTCCTACCCTTCAATTTCGTGAGTTTTGGAGAGGTGCTTCTCTCTATTTTTCATTCCAAGGTATTTCTAGAAGCTTAAGGATCATTTTGGCATTCATTTAGAGTACTAGAACGAGCTCAAGCGTTCGGTTTGAGATGGGATAACCGAACCTACAACTCGGCCATACACGCTTATTTTTGGCCCAAAGTTTGTGGAACTTCTTCTGTTATGACCCATTGATTATGGGGTTTAAGCCCCCATCCTCAAAATTCATTTTGGTGGTCGATTTATAAGACTGGTCTTCAAGAGCCGAACCTGCACCTCAATTTTCAGTGACCTTCCCTTGTGATTTTGGGTCGCGTCTTAAGGTTTTTGGAATGCTAGAAGGGTCTAGTTTAGGTCTGAGTTGTCAAAATTTGGTTTAGTGCCAATGTTTTCAGACCTATCGAACCAAGGTGTATCAATGGCGGTCTCTAATGGGTCATGTATTTCAAGCTTCCTAAACTCTCCCAAACTGCTTAAAAACATCTCTTAAGGAAATTTTTAATACATGCATGCAATCTAGGTACTGATTTGAAGCTGAAACAGAACCAAAAATAAAAAAGTCAACTTCAAGGTTTGGTGCTTATACCTTAAATCAGGTCTTTCCCTCTATTTCACTATTCTGCCTCTGCTTCTAGTTTCTCCTTCTACCTTCTTCTTCCTTTGCACACCTCCAAGTAATGGCACACACATGATGCACACAAGCATGCACACACACACACACACACACAATCCCACAAGGTGTTTCTCTCTCACTCTCTCTCTAGAGTTCAGAATTGCACTTTTCACTTTCTGGTTTCTCACTTCAAATGCCCACACGACACACTAATATATCATATGCATATTTTATCTATTTGGATTTAATATGATTATTTGGTTGCATACAAAATGATTGGTGGAGGTAGGATCAAGTGTGCTAAAGTAGGGGTGATGATGGGCTAGAGTGCATACACTACAAAAATTGAACGTTTTAGCGACGCACAAAATGCGTCGCTAATTATGGGATTTGGCGACGCATACCACGTGTGTCGCTAAAAAAGCAAGAAAAAGCGCAAAAAATAGGCGGGAACCTATTAGCGACACACATGTGCGTCGCTAATAGTCATTAGCTTTTAGCGATGCCCAATCGAGCGTCGCCGATAGTACTACATATGAAACGCTATCGTTTCACGTAAAATTAGCGACGCGCAAAGACTTATTAGCGACGCACTCTGTGCGTCGCTAATAAGTCCTTATATAACCTACCTTTTTGTCTCTTGCTTCCAGAGCGCCGCGCCCTATTCTCTTTCTCTCTCGCTGTCTGTTTTGTCCCCTTCAATCAAAAACCCCATCAGGTCACCGCAGATCGATCTGAACGAGAAGAACAACTTTTTTTCACCGTGGAATCGTGTGCTTCTTCCTACTTAAAGTTTCGATCGTGGAGGTTCTTATCGGCTTCTTTTCAAAGCTCAGATCTTGAAGTTTTTTGAGGTTCGGAGTTTTAGATTTCTTTCAGGTGTGGCTTCGACATATACGTAATAGATATTATCTGTCTATTTTTAATGCACTTGTATGTTAGTTGTTGGTGTTATGTTTATTTGTATATTTAGTTTGCTCGGATGAAAGTGTGAAAAATTGATGTATTGGCATCAATAGCTTGTCTAAGCAATTTCAGGCACCAGAACATATAAGCTATATGCATTTCACTATTGCTAATGTTTTATTTTTATTTCAACATTCCGTCCCTTATCTTTAAATTGACCTTGGATTGCTTAACTGGATTGGTATAAAAATGTAATCCCAAAAAATTTGACTCCATTTAAAGGGTAATGAACAGCCTTTTGACTAATAAGCCTAAGATTATCCATGGTAAATATAATTATTCTACTGGATTTGTCTACTGAGGGGTAGGTAGGGGTAGCATGGGGTAGGGTAGGGGGGACTTTATTCTACATTTGTTTACTAAATTGGACAATTAGATGTTGAGATTCAATTATTTTTTTTGACTAATATCTACAGTGGCCTTCATATAACTAATATTTAATAAGTTAATAACTTTTAATAGTTAATAAATTTTTAAGAAGTTAATTTAAATTTATGGTGCATAATTAATATTTCTATTTCTATTACTTAATAATTAATATTTTTTTAAATTTTTTTTATAATATTAATTATTAGAGAGATAAAATAAATACTCTTATATATATATATTTCATTTATGAAATGTCTTTATAATTATATTTATCAATTTAATATAATTGAAATCAAAAGCATTCGAACTGGAAACAAATTATGACATCTAAAAACACAACTGGTTTACTGAAAAAACATATTAGGAGTTTTTTAAGGCCTTAAGTTGAGTATTATATGTATTTTTTTTATGAAAGACTAAAATATTGTTAAAAATTGGATCTTATTTTTATACTAAAAATTATTTACATGTATTAATCACTTATTGATTAATGAAAGTATAATAAAACTTATCAATTAATAAATTTTCAATCTCCTGTGTCTACTAATATATAAGTTTTATCCAAACTAGAATAAATTTTTTTTATTAATGTTAATTTTCTAAAATTGCTTAATTTAATTCTTCCAATTCATTAATACTAATAGGAAAAAAATTGAAAGGGAAAAAAAATTCGAGCAACATTATTTGAAATATAAATTTAGCAAAAAATTTGAGACATAATATTATGTAAAAAGATAAAAAAATGATCCATCTAGGTATGCTATGGCTCAATTAAGATTGCATATTTGGATTATTAAAAAAAAAATTGTGTGGGAGAATTTAGATACAACGGATAGCAATGAAGCAAGTTTGCTGCTTTTCATTTGATACATCTTGTTATAACATGAAAAAAAAAAAAAAAAAATTTTTTTTTTTATTATTATTATTAATTATTCTTGCAATTGTTAATTGATTAATTAATTATTATTATTATTACTATTATTATCATTATTAAGAATGTGATGTGTGTATTGTATGTGTACAATTATGTGTATGCTACATGTGCATGTATATATATATATATATATATATATATATTACATGCATAATTAAATTTAGAGAATATATATATGTATTTATTTGTGTATATATATATATATATATATGTACATAACAGTGCACAGTGTGTGCATGTGTGTGTGGGCCGGTTGTGTGTGTGGGTGTGTGTAGATTGAGTGTGTTACACTCAATGAGGAGTGGGGGATGGAGTGTGAGAGTAGAGTTGTGTGTGGCAGTGGGGTTGCCAGAGAGTGGGTCGGATTTGGAGAGAGAGAGAGAGAGAGAGAGAGAGAGAGAGGGAGATATAGAGAGAGAGAGAGTGAAGGAAAAAGGGGAGTGTCTCGGGTGAGAAGAAAAGAGAAGAAAAGAAAAGAAGCAGAAGGTGAGAGAGAGAAACAGGGTTCTGAGAAAGAGAGTGGAGGCTGGGTTAAGCTCGGAGCAAGAAGGTGGAAGAGGGCACGGCTAGAGAGAGAAACGGCCGAAGGTTCGGGTAAGTGGCTCACTTCTGTTTCAAGTTTTTTTAGAGCATTTCAGTTGATTTAAATTATAGAACCTTTTAGAGCATAATGTAGGGATTAATTTGCAAAAAGAATGAGAAGAAATGGTTGAGAAATGAGAGAGAAACTGGGAGTTGCAGGTCGGGGATAATATTCGGGTTTCATGTTCTTTTGGCTTAAAAACGTTGGTTTGGCCTTATGGAAGTGTTGCTGGATAGTGTGGAAAACCATTAGAGATTGGTGGGAGTTGAAACCATCGAAAACCAAGCTTAAAATCGTGAAAACACAGCTGGCCGGAATCTGGGTTTGGGGTGGCCGGAGCTACGGTTCTGGTCATTTCGAAGGGTTCCGAGTGATGAAAGGGAAAACCAACTCGGGGTACGTAATCCCCTAGGAAAACCGAAGAAAACCGTATTAAAAAGTCGAAGAAATCTCGCCGGAAAAGGGTCGCCGGCGCCGGAGAAGGCGCCGGAACCCTACCGCTGCTTCGCCGGAGAAACGGGGGGAAGAAGGGGGTCTGCCGGGTCGGGTCTCGGGTCGGATCCGGGTCTGGTTCGGGCGGGTACGGGTTGCCCCTGCCACGTGTCAACCATTGTTTTAAATTAAATGAATTTGAACCTTTTTAAAATTTAAACCTTTAGATTTGAACCTTTTGAATTTGAACCTTAACCTGAACTTTCAGAAATTACGAATTGACCCCCCAACTGTTAGAAATTACACTTTGACCCACCTGATTAAATTATGAATAAAATATTAATTAAATTAATTAATTAATTATTTAATTAAATTAATTTAATTAATTAAATATTCAAAAATATCCCGGAGTCCAAATGGGACAAGTCATAGGTGTATTTTGACTATCTCGACCATTCTGAGATCAATGGTGAGGTCCGTTTTACGAGACGGGGTCCCGAAAAATAAAAGACCCGTAGTAACCCTTAAAATTACCAAAATGCCCCTAGATCGAAACACAATCAAACGAACTCCGAATTAGGTAAACAAATAGTGGAATTTTATTATCTCGAACATTCCGGACTCAACCGTGGAGTCCGATTTGTGAAAAGAGGTCACGAAATGTAAGGACACGTGTGAAGTGCAAAATGACTGTTTTGCCCTTTTCAACCCAGGTGTCCGAATTGAGTTCTACGAGAACCTAGACTTACTTTCTTAAACGTTCTAAAACCAATGGTAGAGTTTAATTTAGCAGAATAGAAACCTATGAATTTAAAGACATAAAATTTGATGAATAGCATACATTCAAACAACAATGGACTGAGTTGTAATTTCTACTTTTAGGGACACTGACAGGACAGGAGGAGGCGATCTGATCTCCTACATTTTTATCCACCGGTTCAGTTACATATAGTTCACGATCTTCTAGGGTTGATACCAACCCATCAGGTATGGTGTTTTGCTAGTGTTAGAAATGAAGTTAAGTTAGGAATATTTGTGAATGACTGAATGTCGTATGTGTTTATCTGTAATGTGTTTACCGTTTATTTGGAATTGGTTGTTCACATGCTTACATGTTACTTGTACCTTTTGAATATTTGGTGAATGATGAATGTGACTCACGACATGTGTATATGTTAATTTTACGAGATATGATTGCATGTGGAATCAGTTAGGTGATTTATATATTATTGTCTCGAGCATGCTATATTGTGGAAACCATGTATCATTGAGATTGCATTGGCATATTGGCATATGATGAATCCTTTGAGAACATGGCGTGGGTAAGCACGTGGTGCTTTGCATTATGAGGGTGTAGATCCTGTGGTGAAAAACCCAAAATTGGCCATTGCATTGGTACTCCGTAGCCATCGGGGAGTACCCGTAAACGAGACATGGGTGTGGCATAGAGTTGTGCATGGGTGTGTCACGCATACTATGCATATATACTACTGCGATGCTTGAATGTCATTTAGAAATAAATGTACACTTTGCACATGCCACGCCTTAGCTTTATTTCTGGCATTAGCACTTCATCATACCAGCAGTTGAGCTGACCCATTCGTGGGCAACATTTTTCAGATGAGGACCCCCCAGTTGCTTGAGACCCAGTGATGCTTGATAAGGGGAAACACTTGTTATATTTTGTCCATGAGACTTGTATATTGAAATGTAAGGGCTTAAGCCCGAATGACTCCTGAACGATGTATCTTATATTACTTTATGTATGGATGATGATGGACGCATGTTTAGTGAATTTAATTACTTTTGTCCTTTTATTTATTTTACTTTCTGTATCGTTACTCGCGCCCCGGGTTCGTAGGAAATTCGGGGCGTGACACATCTTGTCCTGATTTTTGTTGTACAAAATTTGATTCTTGCATTTGCATGTCAATATTTTGAGAGCATCTTCCATTTCAATGTGTTTATTAGGAGGTAGTGAGATGAGATATACATTTTCCAAGCATATTGCGGGAAAACCTGTAGGTTAATTATGTCAATTAATTTTAATTTCCAATCATATCAAGGGAAAATATGTAGGATAAAGCAAGCCTCTTATATTGGCCTCTAATGCATTGAGCTTGATTTTGTGCTCCTTGTTTGGTGTTGTTCGACCACTTGCAACAGCTAGGAATTTGCTTCTGGTTTTTATTTTGGCTTCAGACTCTGCTTCTTATTCTAAGATGTATTTATTTAATTGCAAGCCAGTCCTCTTTTAGTGTTGAATTGGTGGAATTTTGAGGTTTGGTGTTGTTTTGGTTTATCAACTTTTCAGTTTTGTTCTATTCTTTGCTTGCTTGTGGTGAGTGGAAATCTGGACTCCATTCAGGCAATGTTGGCTGTTCCCTCTAATCCACGGATTAGCACATGGCCTAGGCAAATAACTAGAATTAGTATTGATGAGTGTAGCTTCTGTCGTGAGAAAGATGAGATTGGTTTGATATGGTGCTGAATCTACCTTATTAGTATGACTTATTTGTCTCCTCTTTCTGGGATTGGGGTAAAACTGTTCCATCTTCCAAAAGCATCAAGATTAGTTACTACAACAAACCATGTATTATAATCATATTTTAATATAAAATATATGTCACGTGTCATACTCTCTGATATACATAAACATAAAATACTCTCAAACAAACTAATACAAACTTAAAAGAAATTATAAATTTCACTTATAAACTGATGTGGCATTTGAATTATAACTATCCCATTAATTTGTAACCTAAAGATGCAAAAAGTTAAAAAAAAAAAAAAAAAACCAGTTTATATATAGCATTTTCAGTCTAGACAACTTCTCTGTACCACAAACATAATGCTGATTCTGATACCTTAAATTAAAAATAATAATACGTATATCTCGAATTTTTATATCAAAGTTTATATCTTACATGATGTGTCATTAAATTATTAATATAATATTAAAATTATTATTAAAAAAATCTGAATATACAACATCACTCTAAAAAAAATGGTCAATGTATTTATCCTTAATTGTTGAAATGAATGAATGGGTTAATATTTATTGTTAGAGCAAGCCAAAGCAGCTTTTAGAGAAAAGAGCTGCTATATACCTATAAATAACAGATAATGCAAAATCGCATACCCTAATGGCATGCTAAAACATATTTCATAACTTGAAAATTGCCGTTATTCACATCAATGTCCTGAATTCTTTCAATCTAATAGTTGAAAATATTCCAAAATTGTAAAAGTTTTGATAGCATTTGACCAAAATTGTCAAAATTTAACACTTTATTAAAATAATACTGTTAAAATTTGACTTTAACATGATTCAAATCACTTTTAACACAGAATATGCTTGGACATGGTGACAACTCAAATTGTTAAAAGTTTTGATAGCATTTGACCAAAATTGTCAAAATATAACACTTTATTAAAATAACATGATTCAAATCACTTTTAACACAGTCCGACAACTCAAGCATTTGATTGTATTAGATCAAATGAGTTTTGGCTAGAAGAGCATCCAGTTCTCTTTTCTCTTATATTGCGTGCTGATGCGCCTTTTCAGCAGGGCCATTGTGAGCTTGGCCTAATTTTATTTTTTTTAGGGATTACTTCGTGAAAAAAGAATTATGGTGATTGTTTTGTAAGTTAGCAATTGCATTCATGTAAGCCTAGCCCCGTTCGGGAGTCATTTTCATCACATGTGAATCTTGTCGCGAAATTTATTCGCGATTGGGCTCGTGTGTATGAAAATCGATTCTTGAATTATCCAGAGAGGACAGTTCGGAAATGCATAAATCTGCATTGCAATCAATAGCGCATATGCTTGAATATTTCACTATGATAAAATTTCAGTACGGTCTCCTATTGTTCTCTGGGTATATATTTAGGCGTGCTAACGTCTATCTCGTATACTTGGAGAACCGTGGGGAGATGCTGCCGAAATTTTGTCCGAGTGGAATCAAGCATTTGCTTTGCTGCTGATTGCAATGTAGATTGTGCATTCACGAATGGGATAGGACCACCTTACCCTTTAGAGAGAAGTTGGAGGTAATAGGATTCATGTTTCATATTTATAACGAGTATCGTTTTTGACTTGTATTAGGTAGACGAAAATGGATAAGAGTTGGATGGACTTGAGGGGCAGGCATTTGCCAGGGTATGTGAAGGGGATCAAAGATTTTATTGAGTTTGCTTGTGCATCTGTAGATGGGAGAAATAGGATAAGATGTCCATGTAGGAGGTGCAATAATAGGGATTATATGCACATAGATGAGGTCAAAGAGCACCTACTCGAACACGGGATGGACAAGCGGTATACGTGTTGGGAATTTCACGGGGAACGTCGTGAAGTACGAGTGGTATTTGATGATGAAGACGAAGACGACAATGTTGACTTTGGTGATAATGTTGGGGTTGGTTACGAAGGCTTGCCACAAATGTTGGCAGACTTGCAGGGGGCTACAACTGGGGCGAGTAGTCACAGGAGTGACACGGGACCATCGACCGCGTTTGAGTCGTTGTTGAGGGAATCAAGGCAGCCGTTATACCCGGGTTGTGATAAGTTTTCGAAACTGGACTTTCTCGTGAAACTCCTTCATCTTAAGACCATCAACCGTTGGAGTAACAAATCAGTTACTATGGCCATTGAATTGATTAAAGCAGTGCTTCCTACTGGGGAGACCCTTCCGAACTCATATTACGAGGCGAAAAGAATATTAAGAGATTTGGGCCTCGGGTATATTCCCATACATGCTTGCAAAAACGATTGCATGTTATTTTGGAAGGAGACTGAACAATTGAAGGAGTGTACGGTGTGCCACGAACCCAGGTACAAGCTGAATGAAGGAAAGAAGAAGACAATTCCGCACAAGGTGCTTAGATATTTTCCCTTAAAACCGAGGCTACAAAGGTTGTACATGTCTCAGAAGACGGCAGAAGATATGCGGTGGCATAAGGAGAAACGTGTTGCTGAGGAAAATGTATGTAAGCATCCGGCAGATTCACAAGCTTGGGTTGAGTTTGATACAAATCACGAATGGTTTGCAAATGAGCCGCGTAATGTACGACTTGGGCTGGCTAACGACGGTTTCAACCCATTCGGTGACATGAGTAATGCCTACAGCATGTGGCCGGTGTTGCTTGTGCCGTATAACTTGTCATCGTGGAAATGCATGAAAGAACCATTTATCTACATGTCGTTGCTTATTCCAGGGCCGAAGTCTCCTGGTAATGAAATTGATGTGTACTTGCGTCCTTTAGTGGACGAGTTGAAGGAATTGTGGGAGGTGGGAGTGGAGGCATACGACATCTCTAAGAATGAGACATTTCAATTGCATGCCGCGTTACTTTGGACCATAAATGACTTTTCAGCATACGAGAACTTGTCTGGGTGGAGCACTAAGGGGTATCTAGCATGTCCAGTTTGCAATAACGATGCATGTTCCCTACATTTGTCAAATGGGAGGAAGATATGTTACATGGGCCATCGTCGTTTTCTACCGCCATTGCATGGCTGGCGAAATCGCCAGAAGCATCTCTTTGATGGACAAATTGAGCGCAGATTGCCACCTCCATTGTTGTCTGGCAAAGACGTGTTAGCGCAATTGGCAGTCATCCAACTAGTGAGGTTTGGGAAGATACCGGGTAGTAAGAAGAGGAAGCGTACTGATGTGGACTTAAATTGGACGAAGAAGAGCATATTTTTTGATTTGCCGTACTGGGAGACTCTTAAGTTGAAGCACAATTTGGATGTGATGCACATCGAGAAAAACATATGTGATAATGTGCTGGGAACTGTAATGAACATTGAAGGGAAGACAAAAGATAGTGTTAAAGCCCGGTTGGACTTGCAGGAGCTGGGAATAAGGAAAGAGCTGCACTTAATACGTAGCGGTGATAAATATATCGTGCCTCTTGCATAGTATACGTTATCATCCGTAGAGAGAATGAAGATTTGCGAGTGGTTTAAATCGGTGAAGTTCCCAAATGGATACGCATCGAATATATCTCGGTGTGTAAATGTTATAGATGGGAAAATATCCGGATTGAAGAGCCATGACTGCCATGTCCTTTTACAACGACTTCTTCCGGTTGCACTAAGTGGGTATCTCACCGATCACATATCGACTACAATAACTGAGTTGGGTTGCTTCTTTAGAGAATTATGTGCGAAGACGTTGAATGTGGAAGTACTTGACAAGCTCGAAAGGGATGTTGTCGTGATCCTCTGCAAGTTGGAACAGATTTTCCCTCCAGCTTTCTTCGATATCATGGTCCATTTAGCGGTGCATTTGCCTCATGAGGCAAAAATTGGCAGACCTGTCCAATACCGTTGGATGTATCCAATAGAAAGGTACATTTAATTTTGTCAATTGTGTTATCTATCCATCCTAACTATTTTAATCTATAACTGATTAATTATCAAAACAGATATTTGCACACATTGAAGCAATATGTGCGTAACAGAGCACGACCGGAAGGGTCAATTGCTGAGGCTTACATTGATGCAGAATGTCTCACCTTCTGCTCTATGCATCTTGAAGATATTGAGACAAGGTTTAATCGTGAAGAGCGAAATTCTGATAGATGTCCAGGGCAAAACGAACTGGCCTTGCGGTGTTTAATCAGACTGTGCGGCCAATAGGTGCCCGTATATATGAATGGTGTCATCCTCAAGACTTGGAAAGAGCCCACTACACCGTGCTCAACAACTACGAGGAGACATTGCCATATTTTAAGTAAGTTTATTTTGATCATTGCAATACTACGTTAATATACAAATGTAAGTTACATATAACATATCTCATCTTATGCAGTGAGCATACGCTCGAGCTTCAGAGAGAACATGTATCAAGTTCTGATCTGGAGGAAAGACAGAAAAATTTGTTTCCAAAGTGGTTCGGAGATCACGTAAGAATAGGTTTCAATTAATTGTAATTGTATTAGTTAATGCATTTGTCTAAAAGTAATTTTGTACTTGTACTGAATTAATAGATGAAGCTATTACGCCACCAACAATCTCCTGAGGCGTACGATCAATTATATTCCTTGGCATGTGGTCCTGATCAAAGGATATCCCACTACACCGGTTTATTTGTTGATGGTGTTCGATTTCACACGAGGGAACGTGAGGTCATCCGACGAACACAGAATAGCGGGGTCCTTGTTGAAGGAGATGGTGACAGAGGACAAACTGTAGAGTACTATGGTGTTTTAAAAGACATCATACAGTTGCATTATTGCTACGGTCATTCTGTGTATATTTTTTAATGTGATTGGTGGGATGTAACTAATAAGAAGACTGGAATGCAGATTGATAAGCACTTCATAAGTGTTAATACGTCACGTACGGCATTTAAAGATGATCCGTATGTTTTGGCATCAGTTACAAAACAAGTTTTCTATTTGAAGGACACAAAAATAAGAGGTGATTGGCATGTTGTCCAAAAAATAAAAACTAGAAATGTTTATGATGTTGTAGAAGTTGGTGAGGGAGATGAAGAGTTGGAGAGGATTGAGGAAGCACTACAAGAAGAGTCTCAAACTGCCCACGATGGTGTTGTCCGGCATTATTAGGAAGATGTTAGTTCGTATCGGTTGAATAGAACTGATGTAGAACCAATTCATGTCGTAGCTTCCGACGTCACCAATACCACACAATTAGATCCGAGGGATGCAACTTTCATTAATGATGATGATGACGAGGAAAGTGATTTTGATGATGAGACATTGTTGGAGTATTGTACCGAGACTGAAGAAAATTCAAGTTCAGATGATGATACAAACTCAGATGAGTAATTGTAATAGGTGTTACATGTGGTAAGATAAAGTGTAATGGATATTCAATTTTATGCTGTAATGGATTTTAATTTTTATGATGTAATCGAATTTACTTTTAAACTTTTGTTTTAGATATGGTTGGACCAGGATCACGTAGACGCGCAGCCCCGGTGGACCCATCGACCCCTTCCCCTTCCTCTGCAGGATCGACCGATCCTGCCATTGATGGTATGGATTGTTCCATTTTGTATTAATGCTTATATAAATATGGTACTAATTGTTTCTATTTTATTGTTTCTAAAGCTTCGGCCACCACCAATGCTAGACGAGGGCGTGGTAGGTCGAAGAATCAGAGTTTGCAGACACAGATGGAGGCAGCAGAGGGTGCGCGACTCCGGATTGAGCTACCTGAGGGCTTGCTGAAGCCCGTTGGTGGGTGGGCTCAGCAGTTCATCACAGAGGTCGGCATCATTTGCCGACTACGCACCCCACTCCATATTACTGACTGGAGTCACATCACTCAGGAGGATCTACAGACTATTCATGCGCAGATCCTGGTATGTCTTTTATTATTGTGTCGAACTAAATTTTAACATTTCTAATGCCGTAATGTTTTGACAATGACATGCTTTACAAGAGAAGTTTGACATCGATCTCCATCTACCTCACGTAGCGAGGGCTATGGATCGTTACCTGGGAGTCCGTTTCAAGGACTATCGACACCATCTGCACATGCACTACGAGGCGGAGGTGGCAGCCGGTAGAGAGCCCCATGACAGACCCTACAGGTGGGTGACCGTGGAGGATTGGATGTTACTGTGCGACCGGTTCGCAAGTGATACATTCTAGGTAAAAATTGTTCACATTACTTTTGTTGTCTGGTTTAAATCAGTATCATTTATACTAACCTTCTTTGTTTGGGCCAAGTGTAGGAACTAAGCAGGAAGAATAGCGAGAGTAGAAGCAAGCAGAAGGTGACCCACTGTGGTGGATCACGTTCTTTTGTACAGTATAGGCATGATATGGTAAGTTAATAAATGTATCAAGTTCTTATTGTATAATCTATTCATGAAATCACTCTTCATAAGCTACTATTTATTTGCTCCAGCGAGACCAGGACACCGATGCACCACCCAGCCCCATTGATTTGTGGCACAGGACGCACTACAACCCCAATAAGGGTTGGGCTGGGCCTGAAGCACAGCGGCTTTATGTAAGTTTTTATGTAACTTGCTACAGTATTACTAATTTAATATTAATCTAAAGTTATAAAAGTAGTAACATATATTTATGTTTTTATAGGAGGAGATGGTCCGGCTGCGTGATCAGCCGACACCTGAGGGTCAGGATCCGCCGACCGATGACCAGATACGGGAGACTGTTCTAGGCAAGAGGCGTGGCTATGTGCGTGGCTTAGGGACTGGGATGGCACCGACGACATCGTCCTTTTATAGTGATGCTAGGGCACACTCAGCTATGGAGGCAGTTCAATAAGAGAATGTAGTGCTGCGCCAGAGACTAGATAGCCTCGAGGAGCGATATGCCGAGATACAGACACTTTTGCAGACGATGATCAGCCAATAGCGTGACTCTTCACAACCTTGGTAAGTTTTTAAAATTATATACTTTCGTGGATTTATTATTTATAGAAAATGCACCGAAACCACATCACACACCTCAAAAATGATAAAATAGACTTGCACGAACTTACGGAACTCGGTTCCGATGCCCGGTTTGAAACTTATGCAAGTTTCAGCTCCAAAAAGGCCCATTTTGGGGTTTTGACAGACCAAAATGCCGGATATCAGCCTAACTGCACCGAAACCACCTCACACACCTCAAAAATGATAAAATAGACTTACACGAACTTACGACACTCGGTTCCGATGCCCGGTTTGAAACTTATGCAAGTTTCAGCCCCAAAAAGGCCCATTTTGAGGTTTTGACAGACCAAAATGCCGGATATCGGCCTAACAGCACCGAAACCACCTCACACACCTCAAAAATGATAAAATAGACTTACAAGAACTTATGACACTCGGTTCCGATGCCCGGTTTGAAACTTATGCAAGTTTCAGCCTCAAAAAGGCCCATTTTGGGGTTTTGACAGACCAAAATGCCGGATATCGGCCTAACTGCATCAAAACCACCTCACACACCTCACAAATGATAAAATAGACTTGCACGAACTTACGACACTCGGTTCCAATGCCCGGTTTGAAACTTATGCAAGTTTCAGCCCCAAAAAGGCCTATTTTGGGGTTTTGACAGACCAAAATGCCGGATATCGGCCTAACTGCACCGAAACCACCTCACACACCTCACAAATGATAAAATAGGCTTGCACGAACTTACGACACTCGGTTCCGATGCCCGGTTTGAAACTTATGAAAGTTTCAGCCTCAAAAAGGCCCATTTTAGGGTTTTGATAGACCAAAATGCTGGATATCGGCCTAACTGCACCAAAACCACCTCACACACCTCACAAATGATAAAATAGACTTACACAAACTTACGACACTCGGTTCCGATGCCCGGTTTGAAACTTATGCAAGTTTCAGCCTCAAAAAGGCCCATTTTGGGGTTTTGATAGACCAAAATGCCGGATATCAGCCTAACTGCACTGAAACCACCTCACACACCTCACAAATGATAAAATAGACTTGCACGAACTTACGACACTCGGTTCCGATGCCCGGTTTGAAACTTATGCAAGTTTCAGCCCCAAAAAGGCCCATTTTGGGGTTTTGACAGACCAAAATGCCGGATATCGGCCTAACTGCACTGAAACCAGCTCACACACCTCAAAAATGATAAATTAGACGTGCATGAACTTACAACACTCGGTTCCAATGCCCGGTTTGAAACTTATGCAAGTTTCAGCTCCGAAAAGGCCCATTTTGGGGTTTTGACAGACCAAATTGCCGGATATCGGCCTAACTGCACCGAAACCACCTCACACACCTCACAAATGATAAAATAGACTTATACTACTTTATGTCGTTCTTACTATTTATGCATGCAAAAAAAAAACCAAAAAACTATTCACATTCTATGTTCATATATATTTAATAATTGTTCTAATATATGTCGTTTGATCTTTATTTCAGATTGATCGGGGATTATTGTCGCGGCGCCGTCTTTATGTTTTGCATCGGAACTTGTTATTTTTATTTTTTATTTTCATGGACATCTGTAGTAACATTTTGGATACAATTTTTAATTTTTCTATTTAGTGATGAATGGTACTTTTACAATTGTACATAATTAGTTTAATATATATATATATATATGAATGTATTTTTATGCTTTAAAATATTCATTTCAGAATGCTTCGATTTTATTGTATATTAGGATGGATGATTGATACAGGTTTAAACAGGAACAAAACAATATTAAAACAAAGCAGATATGGTTGTAAAAAAAAAAAACACTTTTAGCGACGCACACCATAGCGTCGCTAAAAGTCTGAATTTAATTTAAAAATTCGCTAAAAATCACTTTTAGCAACGCACAGCGAGCGTCACTAAAAGTCAGTATTGGCGACGCACAAACCGTGCGTCGCTAATAATCACTTTTAGCGACGGACAGTGTGCGTCGCTAAAAGTCAGTATTGGCGATGCACAAACCGTGCGTTGCTAATAATCACTTTTAGCGACGCTCACTGTGCGTCGCTAAAAGTGTCTATTAGCGACGCACAATACTCGCTTGGGTATTATTGGCGACGCATGTATCCAATTATTAGCAACGCTTTTTGTGCGCCGCTAATAGCCACTCTTAGCGACACCAACGGTTTTGTGCGTCGCTAATAGTATTAGCGACGCCACTTTTTGTGACGCCTTAGCGACGCACATTTGGGCGTCGCTAAAGACCTTTAGCGACGCACAATTACACTATTAGCGACGCACGTGAGCGTCGCTAATAGTGCATTTTGTTGTAGTGATAGGCTGAAGTAGTGGTGAGGTGTTGCATGCATGGCCATTAGCCAGTTTGGGAGGTGGCCTTGATTGAATTGGGCTTATATACAATTTGTTGTATATTTAGGCATAAAGTTGTTGGTAGCCCACTTGGTAACTTTTTGGGTGCTTAAAGTCTTGCCCATCTTGATCAAGGGTTCAAATCCCGTTGGCCTCACTTTTGGGCATTTTTCCACATTTTGGGCTTAGGCCCTGTTTGGTTGGCGCAGAATTCTGTTTTGGCTATTTCCGTTATATGTTCTTTTCTAGTGCTCTTTTTACGAAACGGTTTCTTCTGAGGGTTTCGTATTTTGGTTAGCCTTATTATCAAAGGCCTCGTATCAGTTATTATTTATTTGTGGCCATCATAGTTCGCTAATTCGAGTTTCCACAGTGTTAAAATAACATCATTTCACCTAATTAATTGGTAATTAGGTTCGGACATTACGCCTTCATTTCTGATGTGCTTAATTATTTTATTAGTCTATCATGACCATCATGAAGTTCCCGATTAACTTCTTAATTATTCTTTATATCAGTTCTAATTAATAATTAGCAAACTAATTATTTATTAATCAGGGTCGGGGTGTTACACACCATGCCTTAGTCGTGTGAAGCCCTCATGGGGCTAACAAACCACCCTCACTTGAAAAATATAATGCCCTCGTCAGCCTATTCTAATAATCCTTAATCTCTCTTTCAAATTAACCATAAAGTCACATCCCTTTCCCAACTTGCATTAGCCTCGCTACCACCCTTCTAATGTACCAAGTAATTAGTTCAGTGATTTTTCTTACTCTGATCTTGAGTTCTGTGAGCAAGAATCCCTCTATTTCCTTCTCAAACTACTTTTTGATCACTAGTGGAGCCCTATTTCCTTGTTGTCTTGAAGCATCAAGGAGATCCTAATAGAATGGTTTCAAAAAATTGACATGGAAAGTCATATGCATCTTTAGGTTTTCTATAAGCTTTATCCTATAAGTCACATTGCCCACACATTTGATCAATTTAATGGGACCATCATACTTAGGGATCAAACCTCTATGAACTGTCACACTACTGACCTTCTTCCAAATCTGTGGAGTTAGCTTTAACAACACCTGAACTCCAATTTGAAACTACAAAGGTCATCTCCTTTGGTTTGCATACTTCTTCATTCGCCTCACTACTTTGTTGAGACTTTCTTATGTCTCTTCCAATAACTCTTGATTGTCTCAAGCAAAGCGGTATGCAACATAACATTGTCCATCAATCATTTGTTTAGCCACCTTGTAGGGAGTAAGGGGTTATTGGCTAGCAGCCAACTTAAAGGGACTAAGTCTTGTGGTGGAAGACTTGTACAGGTTGTTAAAGAATTGGACAGTGTCTATCAACTGAACCCAATATTTTTGACTTGTTGTGACATAATGCCACATGTACTCCTTAAATTGTGCATTCATCCCTTTAGTCTGACCATCTATATATAGATGATTGGTTGTTGAAAAATTTAATTCTAAACCAATCAAACTAAACAACACTATCCAAAAGCTACTAATGAATCTAGTGTCTCGATCACTGATGATGTCTTCCGGTAGTCTAAAATACTTCACCGCAGTCTTGTTGAATAACTCTGCAGCCACCTCAGTCGGGCATGCATATGGTGCATGGATAAAGATCCCATATCTGGAAAAGCAATCCATAACAATAAATATATATGGATCAATACCCATCCACCTTGGGTAATCTTAAGATAAATTCCATTGGCACTGACTACCTTAACTTATCAAGAATGGACGAGGGTTATAGTAGCCCTACCTCTTTCTTTTTCTCAAACAAGTCCTTTGAGTTGATGTCATCTAATCTACTATCGTATAAGTAGTCATTGAAGATATATATAGCTTTAGGATCAATCCCTTCACACTAGCTCTTTCACTATTTCTTCTGGCCTGATTAAAGTCCTTTATGAAAATCGTTGCGTAGGGATGAATGATGGAAGCAATGGATCTAAGATGGCCCCATAAAGATTTTCTCTAGATAAGGCCATTGGCTACATATACAAAGGATCCACACAAAAAAATGGTTGGATTTGGAAAGTTGTAGAAAACAAGTGATAATTAACCTAGGTATTAATTTGGAGAGGTTTGATGGTAATTGTTTAGGGGTTCCGATCACACCTATCACTTCCCTCGCCTTTCATTTGTGCCATTGTGAATCATTTTTAGACCTTTAAAGATATTTTGAAAGTGTTGTTAATGTTAGCATTTTGAAAGTGTTGTTAATGTTAGCATGTCTAACTTTAGTCTCATATATGGAGACAACTAAAGCTTTATATTTTTCACTACTTATCTAATTTCCTTTTTCTTGACAAGGTTATTCAACACTCTTATGTTCTTAGTTTTATCATAAGAAAAATGAAGGGTTTACTCTAATGATTTTGGAGTCTTATCTTGGCCTTCCCTTTACTACTATTTATGGGTATGGTGTTGTGGGGGTTCATATTGGTTATTAGTTCTTGATTTGATAGGGTGTTAAGAATAACAAAGATATTGGGGCCTACTTTCATGGAACAGTTCTAGTTCAACCTATTAAATTGTCTAGTCTGGTCTAATTTTAAAATCATTGACCCAAAGAAGATCAACAAAATCCAAAAAAAATCCCAAATGCACTAGGCCATCCAAAAAAAAAAAAAAATTCAGCTACAAGCATGAGTTGTACCCAAAAACTCCAATTGCATGAGGTGTTCACCTTAACTTTTTGCCACCCTAACTAAACGAATTCTTTTCATGCTTGCAATTAGTTCTCATAACTTCATATGTCCTCTATATTGCTGGTTCGGATTGCGCTTGACACCTAGGCTTATTTTCCTTTAGTGGTGATGGGTTTTGGATAACTAGCTTGGTTATGTCCATACACATTACAAGATTTATAGTTTAAGGAAAGCCAGTCATATTCCACCTTCTGTTGGTAGGTTCCTCTAATATTATCATTGATTGTGACCTCATTTGGGAATTGGACATTTGTCTTTACTTCCACATATATATGAGCATAAGATAGCCTAGTCATAGTGGCTGTGAATTTATCAGTGAACAAAGGATGTCCATCTTTACTAGAAATTTTCTTAAGGATAATTTTTTACCATAGGTGAAGCCTAAGACTAGGCAGATGGGAACTAAGGTCACTCATTCATTTTCAAAGGTTAAAAGTGGTTGTTCATGGTTTGATAATAAGAGGTTTGTTATCATAAAACTAATGGCCTAATTTAAGAACCTACTGTTTAGACTCTTATCGTTCAAATTGAAAGAGTAAAATTCATATTTTGAGTATGTGCAGTTGAACCTTGCCCAAATCTCTCCATCTATTACAAATATAACCAAGTATTGCTTTAAAGAATGGGTTAGCACCCATCATGAATCCTATTTTTCCAGTTTTTGATGCATTTCATAAGGTTGGATAGAGATTTTCTCATTGTCTGTTGTATTCATGTAGTGGAGTTACATTTCATTAGCTTTCACCATTTGCCCTAAAAAAGGTGGTTCCATGCTCTATGTTGTTTGAGGTTTTGAGAGATGGTTGGATGCTTATTAGGTTAGTTAGTGGTCAATGAAAGGTTTGGTGGCAATTAATTACAATTGGATTTGGTGTTAGCAGATGGTGTCTAGATTAGTCGTTTTAAAATTTGAAGAACCATTTAGCCAAAATTTTTGGCCAACTATTAGATGCAATTCATCTCTTCCTTTTGTATTAGAATTCCCTCACACTGGATGGAGAGTTTTGCATACGTGCCACCATGGTGGTCTTCCAAAATCTCTCATTCTTCATTGTTGGCGATGGGCATCATGGTCATATTTTCTAGTCATTCCTTTCATTTAATAGATTCTAGCAACTTTAGAAGCTTCATGGTCAACAATAGCCCTTGCAGCTTTTCCTTTGTATAGTCTCAACTCTATCTTTTCCTCCATTTCATTGGTAGAAGGAGCTTCTAAGATAAGAGAAACACATTCAGAGGGTTCCATGTCTAATTCAGAGGGGTTGTCTTTATGGAAGGTGGATTTAAGAGTTGAAGTTGTTATTGTGGGGTCATATGGATAGCTGAGATTCAATCCATAAGGTTGATATTAGAATAATGGGAGTTGTCTCTAGGATAGGGGTGGTATTTATGGGCTTGGTGGATTACGTCAAGAAGGTATTTTAAGGGCGGTCTTGTGGTAATGGGAAGCCGTATTGGTGATAAGTGGGTTTGGAGATTAGATGGTAGTGGCCAAGGCACTGGGGTGGTGGAATGATGGCTAGTTAGATAGAAGTTGTAAGATGGTGCAAGGTTACCAAGAAGGGCTAGAAGGTGGTTGGTGGAGGGTTTTAGTAGAGGAATGGTTGCGTGGGTGGTGGTTAGTGAAGATGGTGGTTAGGGGTGGCTAGATGGTGGTTGAAGGTAGAGGATGGGGGATAGTAAAGGATAAGGTTGGTTAGCTAAAAAGGTATAGAGAAAGGAGAGCTTATCTATCTAAAAATAGGTTATAGTAATAAGTAGATGATACTTGACATTGAGAGATAGTTATAGGTCATTCGTTGTTCAGATAGGGGTATGTTGTTGCTTATTTTGGTTTAATTGTCTTGTGGTGGCTTTGATGTATTTCAATTAGGTTTGTTTTTTTGGCTCTTTGTTTGCCCTTGTGTCTGGTGTTTGCAAGTTTTAGGGCCAATTGTACTACTCATTGAGCTTGTTAAATGTTTATCCCACTCTTTTTGGTGGTATTATGCAAATAAATTAATTACTTACTGATGTTGCACTTTTTGATCAGTGGGGCTCTGTTCTTCGTCTTCTGTCAAGCACTTAAAGAATAGGATCAGAACGCCACCGGGTTGGCTCTAGTGATAGCCATTCCAATAATAAAGTTAATAAAAACTAAAAGAAAGACTGTAATTGAAAATAATTGAAAGAGCGTAATTGAAAAGCGCACCTTAGGGTTTAATTTATAAGCTGCGAATCTCCTAAGTTGAATAGGATTTTGTAATACCCTGACCCAATTTGTAACTGGTCAAGCCATGTAAACATAATTGAATAAAGCCTATTGTTTTTATATTGAACATATGGACGAATGCCAGGGCAAATGAATAGCGGGAAAAATAAATAAATAAATAAAAATAAAATAAGAATGGGAAAGAAATAAAAATAGGAATTTGACATGTGGACAAGATATATATATATATATATATAGGTATAAATATATAAGTCTATATATGTGAAGGTATATATATATATATGTATCTTAGTTACAATATGTAACTGAATATTAAAAGAGAGGAATTGGGAGAGTTGTGGCCGTAGGAAAACTGAAGGGTTTGGGAGAAAAATTAGAGAGTTATATATATATATATATATATATAAACAATGGGAAGCGTTAGAACTGGAAACAAAAAGAAAACGTAAAAGAAAAAAAAAATGGAGAAGGAAGGAGGTAGCTCAAGCGGGGTGGTGCGGCACAGGAAGGAAAACAAGAAATAAGAAAAGAAGGAGAAGCAATAAGGGAAGAAGCAGGAGTGAGTCAGTGGAAGAACTGAGAATAAAAACATAGAGGAAAGAAGCAGCGCGTGCAACAGGGGCGCGCAAGAACCAGAAAAAAGGGGGTAAGAAACTGAGCTTTTCGTTCTTCAATTTTTTGAAGCACGAATTATAGATTTGATTTTTAGATTTAATTAAGCATGGAAATTGGTTGTATTCAAATTGAATCAAGGAAAACAAAGAAAAAAAAAACGAACAGAATTGAACGTGGGGAAACAGTGAAAAACAGAGGAGAAAAATAGATCGGGTGGGGTGATTTTGTTGCGATCAATTGGTTTAGATCATGTGTAATTGATTCTCTTGGGTGTAGGTAAATTTTAGAATCAAATCGGGATTGAAACCGTAGGAGAAAACGGGGAAAAAACGGAAGGGAAAGGGGCTGTCGGAAAACTGCACAGCCCCTGGTGCGCTACTGTTCCGGTTAATTTGGGAGTGCTCCGGTACTCCGATTTGAAATCCGATAGTAGATTTGAGTTGTCCATGATTTGTAGGTGTAAACCCCACTGAAAAACGTGAGAAAATTCGTCGTCGGCAAGTCACCGTTGACGGAGAAGACAACCAACACACTAAAGTGTTGCTGTGTGGCAGCTGGGTTTTGCGATTTTATTTTGGCCAAACCGGATCGGGTCTGACCCGAACCACCCATTCAGATGACTGCCCAACACTTGTACTTCATGGAAAAATTTTTTAAATTCGAGTTTAGATAGTGTTTGGTTGGAAAGGAGAAGCTATCCAATGGTTGGGTTAAACTTGAACAGGAAATGAAAAACAATGGAAAATGTTAAATGAAAAATTGGTATGGCAGTGAATTGAACCTGTGACCAAAGGAGTAAGGATGAGAAGCTTAGCCACTGTGCCACTGAGGCACATGAGGTCTGTTTGGGCTCAAATACGACATGTATTATCTAGATTAATTAATTTAAATAAATGATTTAAATTAATAAATTTTAAATTTAATTCCGAGGCTTAAATTAGTTGAATGAATAATGAAAAATTACTATTTTGGACCCTCTGAATTTAATGGTGAGGTCCGTTTTATGAGACAGAGTCCCGAAAAAATAAAATAACCGTAGAATGCCAAAATGACCAAAATGCCCCTACGTTGAAGGTAAGTCAAACGGACTCCGATTTAGTTAAGTAAATAGTGGATTTTTATTAATTCAAACCTACTGGACTCAACGATGAAGTCCAACTTATGAAAATAGAACCCAAAAAGTAGAGACACGTGAATGACCATTTTGCCCTTGGGTAAATTAAGTTTAAAATGGAAATCGTAAAGTATAAATTAGTAAGGGAGGTATTTAAAGTAACGAGGCATAAATTCGGTAAATGATATGAAAGCTGAAACATGTTTATTGATTTATAGGCAAGTCAAAAGGAAAGGAGAAAGTCACGGGATATTAAGACATTGATAAGGTAAGTGGATTTCTATCTTTTATACGTGGTTTTCCAAGCCACGATCTTTCTATACTGCCAATTTTGTACTCATGTATTTATACCCACTGTTATTGTTCCCACCATGGATATTGTTCTACCTGGTGGATGTCTATTGGTTGATGGTTCATGGCTTGATTCATTGTGTTGATGTTATTCACTGTATGCTTATGTTATGATGTTCCATACTTTGCACACCTCATATGGAATACGATATAATCCTGAGTTATGTTAAATGCCGGGTTCTGTGTTCAGACACATTACCCTTCTGATGCTATCTGATTGACTGGACCTACGGGTCAATTTATGGGACCTACGGGTCAAATGGACATGTGGCAATGATGGCGTTTTTACGTAGTGAGTTTTAATGGCATTTTATATGCCTTCATGTTAAAGGGGGGTATGCCGGGCCCCAAAAGACTGAGGGTCTACCAAACCCTGAACAGAGTAAATGCATCATTCATGTTGACTGTTATGTGATGTTCATTTGATTCATGTGATGTTTCATTTCACTCTTGATAGTTCCATGTTGACAGTACCTTTATTCATTTGACTCGATTGAGATCATTCCATTGTGGCAGTACATTTACGTCGATTATGAACGTTGAATGTTCCCGTATTCATGTTATATCACTGTTCTTATTGGGTTATCATGCCTTACTGTTCATTGGCCATTTTGGCACCTTACTGTTGACTGAAATTGTTTCCATGACTGGCTATCATGTTCATCTATGATCCTATATGTTCCACGATTACTCTAACCCCGTATTTGAGATAGGCGTTTACTTACTGAGTTTGTAGCTCACCCCTTACTAAATTTTTTCAGGTGAGAATGTTACAGAACCACAGTAGGAGATCAGGAGATTAAAGAGACAGTTGAAGAGCATAATAGTAATGAATGAAGTCTCTCCCATGTACTCACCACCTAAGAGTGGTTTAGGATCAGTTTATTGTTAGTTTGAAGTTTAGTCTTTGAACAATAATTGTAATAAAGCTTCCGCACCTTAATGTCATGTTTATATTATTTACTGATATCATTGGTAAAAGAATGAAAAAAGTAGGGATGGCCATAGGGTCGGCCCCGCGACACGTGATCCGCATAGGGTGGGTTTCGGGTCGTGATAGATTTGGAGTCTCAAAGATAGGAATTTGATTGATATCCGAAAATGGTAGTTACTATGTAGGACTTTGTTTCCTTTCTTTAAGGTCGAGAGGGAATGTAAGGCGGTGACCAGCTCAAGACCCTTTTATGTGTGTGCCTCGCATTTCCTGTTCTGTAGGGAAGACCAGAGATCCTGTGGTACTCTGAGCAAAGAGGCTCTAAATTCTGTGTGCATGTTTGTTCTGGATAGGAAAGCCCTATTTGGTCTGTATGTATAGGTGCTCTGCATGTACACGTGTCGTATGGGGATAGGTCTATCTTTTTATGGTACATCAGATACTCTCTCCCGAGCCTTAGTTTAGCACATCGCACAACTCAGGCTAAGGGTTTATGAAGAGTCACGTGTTATATCCATGCGTCGTGCCATTTCACTTTTTGTGATGACCGTTGATGTGGCATTTATTAAGTTAGCCATCATTTGGGCTTTCGAGGTCATCATTCCTCCAACTGCCGCGACAGTTCGGACTCATAGGCCCCATCATTTTGGTCTTTTATAAAAGGAGAGGGGGTACGCGTACGCCCTTTCCCTTTATCATTTTCTTTGCTTCAAGTTCATTGCCGCATTCTTGAGGAAAATAGAGTGAGGAAATTGTCACCGTGAGGAGCCTCCTTTCTCCTATCAAGCCTCAAGTTTGGTATTTTTTAACCGTTCTTTTCATTTTTGTTCTTTTTCTCCTCTTTCCCTTTATTTTCATAATGTTGGCCTCCGTCGTTATGTCAAGCATAGGTTATGGCACAGAAAGCTCTTCTGAGACGACCGTGCCATCACAAGTTCATGTCATAGGTAGTAGTTCTTCTGGGACTTCTGAGAATAGGATAATTGAGCATTCCCCCCAAAGCCCTGAACTTAGGATTGTAGACGCTTTCCTTGAACCCAGGAATGTAGTGGGGGAAACCTCTGGTAGGCCATCCCAAAGGGAGGAGAGAGAAAGCGCCATTACTCAGGGCATGCTAGGTGCTCTAAGGGCTGCTTTTGACTTTCCACAAAATGTAACCTGTAGGGTACCTGGATCGCTGGATTGCCCTACTGACATCGGTCTGGGTGAAATTTGTGTCTATCTCAAGTGGTTTGAGATGGGACTTAGGTTTCCTCTCCCCCCTAGTTAGAGAGTTTTTCAAGTGGTTCAACATCTATCTTGCCGACCTCAACATCAATAGTTGGAGGCATCTGTTAGGGTTTATAGTTTTAGGGCATTTGAATGGCGTCAAAGTAGATCTCGAGTTGATCCATAGTAATATGGATTTAAAGTTTTTGAGGTCGGAGGGCTTGTTTTACATGTCCTTCGATAAGGGGTTCAGACCCCTCTCCTCAATACCCACTTCCAACAAAACTTGGAAGAAGTAGTACTTCTTCATGGGAGGAGGATGGGAGCTAGAAGATTACGAGGGCTAGACTTTAAATTTCTCCCAAAGTACCGGGATTAAGGGTGAGACCCCCTCTTAAAATATTCTTGCCTTTGTTTTTGTTTCATTTCATTTTGTTGTTTGATCTTTGTGTTTTATGTCCTCCGTGCAAACAAAAGGACTTGGAAGAGGACAATTTTTACCGTTGACCTTTAAGAAAAGTACCGAAGGCTTCTTCAGACTATCAATCACACCCATACTGATATTCTTTCTCTTGAGCACCTGATGGATGCTAGGTTGACCACAGATAGAGCTGGCAACCTAAAGAAGTCCCCGATGTACAACTAGGCACCAGGGAAGAAGAAGAAAATGGTAGGGAAGACCTTTTCCCTTGCCGAGCCACCTCTCAAAGTGAAGAGGAGGAGGCTCCTTTCTAATTCCCCAGACTGAACAATGTCTAAGGATATGAGGGAGTCTCCTACTTCCGAGCCTGCCCTTCCCCCTACACTATAGTCCCCACAAAGAGAAGGGGGAAAGGGAAGGCTGCTGCTACTATTACTGCTACTGTGCCTGATGACTCCAGCTACTCAGGCATGAAGAAGGCTTTTGACGAGTTTTGGGCTTCAGGCCCAATCAAATACAAGGGTTTGAAAGCGGAGAAGATCGCCAAGGACCTGTTGTCGTTCTAGTTGAAGGTAATTCAAAACTTTATTCCCTTGGTTTCTTTCTTTTTACATTCTGATATTCTATCTATTCTGATTTGTTTGCCTGTTTTTTACTTTTAGACTATGCACGAGCTTGCTGCCATTGTGGAGTCTTCGACAGATTCATAGTTGATTGATAACCTCTAATCCGAGTTGGATGAAGCCAGGCTACTACTAGGGACGACCCAGTCCACTACCACTACAGCTGAAAAGAGGTTGAAGGAGGGTACGAACTCTTACTCCATCATGGAGTTTGAACGGGATTCCCTAACTCTGAAGTTAGAAGACCTCCAAGAGTGGTTTGAAGACTTCCAATCTGCCTCCTTCAAGAAAGTCCAAGACACTACTGATTTTGTCAGAGCTCAAACCGAAGCTGATATGAAGGCTGAGGTTGAGGGCATGGGTGGAGAGTTGATTAAGCACAGGTACCGCACCTTCAGAGCCAAGCTCCTAAAGAAATACCCCAACCTTGATCTGGCTAGGATTGACGACATTGAAGTCTCTCCTAGTGAGATCGAGGTATGGGACGATGATGATGAGGTAGCACCTCTTAAGCTTCCTCCAGCCGAAGCACCAGAACAGACTAATATGGATGCAGTGTGCTGAGTTTGAAGAGAATGAAAAAGAGGAAGAAGAGAGTCATCTTGATATGGTACAGAATGAGTTCTTCTTCATTTTTGATACTCTAGAGGATGCCGAACTAGCAGTAGACTAGGAAACTTTTGTACTTTTTCTTCCTTGTAATTTTCCCAAGTTTGGGCCAATTATCAATGAAATTGACTTCTTCAGAACTTTTGTGTATTGCCTCTTTATACTTGTGTTGTTTGTCAATAGAATCCCCAGCGTAGTCATACTTGTAAGATTTTTTTTTTTTGAAGCTGACATGTTGTTTGCCATGATGTACCAAGCTTGAGTGTTTATAATGAATTTCAGCACTTTAAACAGATTTTGAATTCAACCCTTCAAAGCTCCATGATGAAACCTTAAGCTTCTCATCCTTATAACTTGTAATCAAGTAAGAATCTTTGGGACTTGAAAGCGAATCAGGCTTTGAGCCTTAGATCTCTTCATCTGGTAATTAAACCAAGTATGGATTTGTAATTGACTTCTGAGCATTATAGCTTATGATTGGGTCAAGCGCAGATATTCAGAACTTGCGATTGAATCAAGAGCTTTACAACTTGTAATTGAATCAAGTGTAAAACTTTAAAATTGAATCGAAACCTTCAACATCTTGTAATCAAGCATTGATTTTTTTGGAGTAACAATTGAGCCACTATTCGTAATTAAATCTGGTGTAGATTCTTAAGAGTAATGATCAAATCAAGATCTTCAACAGAGATCTTCAGAACTTGAGACTAAGTTGTAGTCTTCATAACTTGTAGTCAGATCAAGCTTTAATCCTATAAAAAATGGAGGGCTACGACAGGTTGAATAGCCAAGGCCTCTGATATTTTGATTGCCCTCTTGAAGGAAGAATAGACCAAGCCTATAGCTCTTGTAGTGGATACAAGGCCTTTAGGGGTCATTAGAATGGACCAGACTTGTAACACTTGCAATGGCTGCAAGGTTTTTAGGGGTATGTACATTGAGATGGACCAAGCTTATAGCACTTGTAACGGATACAAGGCTTTTAGGGGTCATTAAAATGGACCAGACTTGTAACACTTGTAATGGTTGTAAGGTTTTTAGGGGTCTATACATTGAGATGAGAGCACATAGAAATAAAAAAAAAAAAAAAAAAGAACTGGTTTATTGATAGTATTTTCGTAAGTGCTCAATATTCCAAGGCCTGGGTACAGGCTTCCCAATTATATCCTCTAACCAATAAGTCGTGGGCCTGACGATCTTGGTCACTTTGTAGGGCCCTTCCCAATTAGGAGAGAAATTTCCTATGGTGGGATCTTTGGTATTTGGGAATACTCTTGTTTAGACGAGGTCCCCAACTTAGAAGTGGACAAGTCTTAACCCTTGGTTGAAGCTCTTGGCCATTCTTCGCTTGTTTGCTTCACTCCTGATCTGAGCTTGGTTTTGTTTTTTCCTCAAGCATATCTAAGTTTTCTGTGAGATAATGGTCGTTGGCTTTTTGGTCAAAGGCATCCGTCCTCAAAGTTGGCATGCCAATTTCGACAGGAATGATTGCATTAGAGCTGTATGCGAGTGAGAATGGTGTCTCTGCAGTTAGTGTTCTTCTTGTGGTACGGTAGGCCCAGAGCACTCTAGGGAGTTCCTTGACCCATTTTCCCTTGGCTTTTTCCAACCTCTTCTTTATGGCATCAAGAATTGTGCGGTTGGTGACCTCGGCTTGCCCATTAGCCTGGGGATGCCCTAGTGAAGAAAAGTGGTGACTGATGTGCAAGTCTTCGCAGAACGTCTTGAACACCTTTCTAGCAAACTACGTGCCATTCTTTGAAATGATGATGCAGGGCATGCCAAACCTACAGACTATGTTCTTCCATATGAAATTCTTTACCTCTACTTCTGTGATGTGAGTTAAAGGTTCGGCTTCTGCCCACTTGGAGAAATAATCAATGTCGACCAGTAGGTACCTTTTGTTTGGAGAGGCTTTTGGTAATGGCCCTACGATGTCCATCCCCCATTGAGCAAAAGACCAAGGACTAGCGATAGTGATGACTCTTGGTGGGGTTGGTGTTGATATAAAACAAATCGTTGGCACTTATCGCACTTCTGGACATACTCTTTGGCCTGTTTTGACATGTTGGGCCAATAATAGCCCTTAGTCAGAGCTCGGTAGGCTATAGTTCTGCCACCATTATGGTTGTTGCAGATTCTTTCGTGTATCTCAGCTAGGACATATTGAGATTCCTCTAGAGATAGGCACCACAAGAGGGGCTGTGTGTAGGATCTTTGGTAGAGCTTCCCATTCAAGATTAGGTATCGAGCTGCCCTGATTCAAATTCTCTGGGCCTAGTTTTTATCATCTAGGAGTGATCTTTCTTTTATGTACTCGATGATTGGAGTCATCCAGTTCTGGGTTTGTTCTAAAATTTGGGAGGATTGTACCTCTTCAATGCTTCACTTTAGTTGGTAAGAGACTCTTACTGTTGAATCCCTTTCCAATTTGAGATGGGAGGCCATATTTGCCAAAGCATCGGCCCTGGAGTTCTGACTCCTCTCAATCTTTTGAATAGAAAATTTATGGAATGAGCGCTTCAATGATCCCACAAGTTCTAAATATCGGATCATTCTGTCATTCTTTGTAGAGAATTCTCCCGAAACTTGGCTTACCACAAGTTGGGAGTTAGAAAATGCTTCAAGGTTCTGAGCTTCGCATTCAAGGGCCAGCTTCATCCTGAGGATAAGGGCTTCATACTCAACTTCGTTGTCAGAGGCTCTTAAACCCAAACTGACTACTTTCTCAATTATGAACCCGTCGGGGGATTGAAATACTATGTCGATGCCCAAACCTCTATTGGTGGATGACTCGTTGGTATAAAGTTTCCATACCGAGGTGTCCATATTAGATTGTGCTTTAGCGTGCAACGCTGGAATGAATTTAGCAACAAAATCTGCTAGTGTTTGCCCTTTAATGGAGGTCCGTTGTATGTAGGATATATCAAATTCCCCTAACTCCACAAACCACTTAACCAGTCGTCCTAAGACTACAAGTTTGTGTAATTCCAACTTTAGAGGATAAGCGGTAGGGACCTCAATAGGATGTGCCTGAAAGTAAAGCCTGAGTTTTTGAGCAAATGTTATCAGAGCGAAGGCCAATTTCTCGATCTCGAAGTACCTTGTCTCGGCATCCAGGAGTGTCTTGCTTACATAAAAAATTGGCCTTTGAATTCCTTTGTCCTATTTGATCAGAACAAAGCTGGCGGCATCTTTTAAAACTGCAAGATATAGGAGTAATTTTTCTCTCAAGACCGACTTTGAAAGAAGCTTGGGGGATGCCAGGTACTTCTTCAATTCTTAAAAGGTTTTTTCGCACTCTAGGGTCTATTCTAAGACCTTACTCCCCCTTAAGGCTTTGAAGAACAAAAGGCATCGGTCGATAGACTTGGAGATGAATCGGTTCAGAGAAGCAATCCTTCCGTTAAGGCCTTGAATGTCTTTCTTGGTCTTTGGTGACTCTAGTTCAATTAAAGTTTTTATCTGCGTAGGGTCTGCCTCTATTCCCCTTTAAAACACCAGAAATCCTCAGAACTTTCCTTTAGTGATCCCGAAGGTACAATTTAAGGGGTTCAACTTCATCTTGTGCTACCTAAGGATGTTAAATATCCAAGTCAGATGCTGGATGTGGTCATTCTTCTGTAAGCTCTTGACCAACATGTCGTCTATATAGACTTTCATCGTGTCGCCTATCAAAGGGCCGAACATTTTATTCACCAGACGTTGATATGTAGCTCTAGCGTTCTTCAAACCAAATGACATCACTCTATAACAATAGGAACCTTGTTTGGATATGAAAGCTATCTTTTCTTGGTTTAGAGGGTACATTTAGATCTGATTGTATCCAGAGTAAGCGACCATGAAGCTCATAACCGCGTGTCCAGCGGTTGTATCAACTAGCTGATCAATTCTTGGAAGTGGGAAGTTATCTTTGGGACAGAATTTATTGATGTTTGTGTAGTCAATGCAAACCCTCCACTTGTCGTTCTTCTTCTTGGCAAGGATGGTGTTGGTAAGCCATTCTAGATAGAACACATCTTTTATCATCTTAGCATCTAGCAGTCTCTGGACTTCGTCGATGATCTTGTGGCATTCGGGGGGCAAACGTCCTCCTCTTTTGCCTTACTAGACAGTGATCAGAACCGGTCATTAGCTTGTGGAAGATAAGGTTAGGGTCTATCCTTTCCATATCTTTGGTTTCCCAAGCGAACACTAACAGGTTATCCTTCAGAAATCTCACCATCTCTTTTTGCTCGAAAGGGGATAGATTTGAGCCAATCTAAAAATACCATCCTCCCCCTTCAAAGCTGACGAGCACTTTGATGGGATGTTTCATTGGCTTGGCCCTATTGTCCCTTCCTCTAGGGCTCAATGACTCGTCAATTTCGGAGGGGCACTCTTCCATCTGATAAAGGTAGGAAAGGGCAAGACTTCCTCCTTCATAAGGATGATGTGATTGCTATTTGGGGGCATTTTCCTTCAGTGCGAAAGTGTGACATTCTCAGACAGTTGGCTAGTAGCCCTTGATGGAGTAACCCATGTTGTTGTGCATATATTTCAAGCACTGATGGAGGGTCGAGGTAACCACTCCCATTTGATGGAGCCAAGGTCTTCCAATGATAATGTTGTGAGGAGACTTGAAATCTAGGACCATATATTTAGATATCAACGTCTTCTGCCCGTCTCCCTCTATTGTTGTGGTCGGCAGGTCAATTTTACCCAACGAGGTGCTGAGGTTCCCATCAAATCCTGCCATTACAACGGTGGTGGTCTTGATATCACTGGGGTTGAGCTTCATATGCTTGAGGGGCTCATAAAATAGCACATTAGTGGAACTCTCCGTGTCCACCAAGACCCTTCTGATCTCAAAATTTTTAATTTCAAGTGAGATGACGAAGGCGTCATTGTGAGGAAAGTGCACTCCTACATGATCCAGCTTTGAGAACTGGATTTGTGGTGCATGCTTCAGCCTCTTCTCAATGGCAGAGATCTGGATGACGTTGGGTGACGTCTTGGCCTTCCTAAGCATACCACTTTCTTACATGGTTGGACATCCCTGTCATCGAATTATCAGCGTGGAGGACAAAGATGACTTGGTTGTTCTCTTTCGGCTGCTCGTTCTAGATCTCCCTCTGTTCAAGCCTCTGTTCTTGCCTTCTCTACTACGGCCTGTAATTACTGGGGTTCTGCTTCTCGTCCTATCGGATGAACTCTTACAGCTGCCCTCACCTGATGAGTTGCTCAATCTCCTGTTTGAGGGCTCTACATTCGTTAGTAGTGTGCCCGTGATCTTTGTGGAAATCATAGTACTTGTTCTGGTCCTTGGTATCGGGATTGCTTTTCAGTAGATCTAGCCACTTTTGGATCCTCGCGGGCCTGTACCTACCGAAGTATGTGAGTAAGGGAAGCGTTCAGAGGGGTGAACGTGCCGTATCTCCCAACATTAGGGTTATTCTAGGCTCTGGGTTCTGTTATTCTATTAGGATTGCTGACCCTCTTTTTAGTTGCACTAGAGTCTTTCTTGTGATCGTCCTTTTGAGCTTGCTCTTTGGCTTTTCGGAAGGATATCTTCGTGTCCTCCAGGTTTATGTACTTTCGTACCCGCTCCATGAGTGTTGTCATGTCAGCGGGAGGATTCTTTGTTAAAGAATCCTGAAAGTGCCTTGACACTAGGCCAGAAGTGAGAGCTGCTACCAAGAAACTCGGGCTGCAATCGGTTATCTCTGTGAGCTCGGCATTGAAGTGAGCGATGTACTCCCGAAGTGACTCACTTTTGGCCTACTTTATGTTTAGTAGGAATTCTGGCCCCTTTCTTAACTTCTTGCTAGTCAGGAATCGATCGAGGAACTACCTGTTGAGCTAGTAAAAATTGATGATTGACTCTTGAGGAAGGCTGTGGAACCATCTCAAAGTAGTGCTCTTGAGGTTAGTTATAAAGGTTCGACACATGAAGGCGTCAATGGCTCTATGTAGAGCTATGGTGTGCTGATAGTGGAAGTGGTGGTCCCCGGGATCCTCAGATCCGTCATACAGAGTGAACTTCATGACAACAAATTTCTTAGGCCGCTCCTCTACCATTATGGTAGGAGTGAACGGCATGGAAAACCTTCCGAGTAGCTTTGCTAGTTCGTTCTACTCTAGAAGGACGTAGGTTCCTTTGGTGATGATGATTTGATCCATGGAGTTTGCTATTTCCTCCACCCTTGGTGGAACCTTAGGCTGAACTGGTTGTTGGTGGCCTTGTCTTGCGACCTCCGTTTCTATATGGAGAGGACGATTTTGTCCAACAGTAGTAGGAGGACGTTGGTCTCCTTGGACCTGGGGAACTATCATCAGTGGAGGCTGAAATTCAGGCAGTGCTGGGTTGGCCCATGAAGCCACTGGAGTTGGGACCTTGGTCCTGCTTTGATAATAGACGGTAGGATAAAATGCTAGCATCCCTCTCCCTGCTGCGGTGGATGGCTAAGGATCACCCCCTATATGAGTGTTGCCATAGAAGTGCATCGACTGCACGTTGGGAGCCTCCGTGGGAGGCCCTTCGCCCATGGTGGTGGCAAGAGGTTGAACCCCTTCATCAACAACATTGATGGGAGGATGAGTGGGATTGTTCTGAAGATTCTAGGCCAGCAATGCCAAGGTTCGAGAAATGGCAAGAAGCTGTTCTTACATCTGATCGGACTACCGTTGGACCCGATCGAGTTGTTGCTGTAAAGAGTTGGATGCTTGTCCCCTTCCTCTTCCAGTAGGAGGCTGGTTTCGGGGGATTTGGGGAAATTTTTCTTGGACGAAGATTGGCAGCCATCGTCCTTTAGTAAGAAAAGACAAGAAATCTGTCGTTGTCAGAGAAAAAATTTAGCAAGAAATGATTTTCACTTCCCACAGATGACCCCAAACTAATGTTGCACTTTCTAATTAGTGGGGGCTTCGTTCTTTATCTTCTGTCAAGAACTCAAAGAATAGGATCAAAGGCCACCAGGATGGTTCCAGTAGTAGCCGCTCCAATGATAAAGTTAGTAAAAACTAAAAGAAAGACTGTAATTAAAAATAATTGAAAGAGCATAATTTTAAAGTGCATCTTATGGTTTAATTTATAGGTTGCGGATCTCCTAAGTTGAATAGAATTTGGAGTCACAAAGATAAGGATTTGATTAATATCCGAATATGGCAGTTACCATGTAGAACTCTATTTCCTTTCTTCAAGGTCGGGAGGACATGTAAGGCGGTGACCAGCTCGGAACCCCTTTATGTGCGTGCCCCGCATTTCATGTTCTGTTGGGAAGACCAGAGATCTTGTGGTACTCCGAGCAAAGAAGTTCTAAATTGTGTGCGCATGTTCGTTCTAGATAGGAAAGCCTCCTTTAGTCTGTATGCATTGGTGCTCTACATGTACACGTGTCATGTAGGGACAAATCTATCTTTTTGTGGTATATCACTTACCAAAGAATAGATGCTCTTAAATTTTGAAAGTAAGTTTTAGTTACAAAAACATATTTTGGATTTAAGAAAAAAATCAAAGAGTTTTCAAGAATCAAAGGAGATCTCCCCATACCATTATCAGTGAAGTTAGGGTTTTAATATATATGAGCTAGATTGATGGCTTATATTAAATTTAAGGATTCAGTAAGGAATAGGAGAACATTCCTCTGCATAGACTTGAGGTGCAAATGAGTAGGACAAGCTAGGGTGGTCTATGCTAGTTTATGTCCTTTTCTTTCATTGGCTCTTGTGTTTACTTTTCCTTTGTAGAAAAAAATTATTGAATAATTTGGACCATTGGTCCTAACTGATCAGAATCTAACATGTGTATAATATGTTAAATTTTTAAGAAATAAAATATAATTTTTTATATTTGAAAACTTTTAATTCCTTGAGAGAATTAACTTGATGAATGATTCAGGACAATTCAAGTTTATGACTTTCAATTTGTTCATAGAAATTAATGAATACAGTGTTGTCACGTGGATGAAACTTATAAATGCTGCAACCTTCCTTAATCACCATAAGAGAAAGGTAACGAGGAATATATTTAATGAAAAAGAAAGAAGTGCAAGCAATCAACAAACATTTAACTATTATTTTAGTAAAAATCCCGTAAATTAAAATTCAATTCAAAAAGAAATTATTGAATATACTTTCTAAAACTTAATAAAAACACTTCCATATGGTACTCTACTAAAAGTTCCAAAGTCAAAAACATCTAAGCTTACTGCAGACAAAACTAGACCAAAAAAAAAAAAGACTCTAAATGAAATTTGTTTTCAAATTTGTCAAAATTTCAATTTCATAGGCATGTCCCTGCATGCTTCTGTGACTGCAATATTCTCAATCATTATTACTGGATTCCACCCGATGTGCATCATCACAATTCTATTTTAAAAATTAAATTAAAAAAATTCATTAATTTTAAAAACAACATTAACAGTACCACATGACTTTTAAGTTACAAAAGAGCCATTAACATTTATTGTTGCATTAAGGTTTATTTTCACCTTTAACACGTCAACAGGCGAATAAAATATGTTCATTAAATATACTTAAACATTTCTCCCAATCTTTAATTTGTCCAAAGTTCAAACTAGCTAGTCAAATATATAATGTCATATGTGTAAGGCCATCGATATTCATAAGAGAAATGCTATTTCCCAAACTTTTTTAAATAAAAGAGAAGTTGCAAAAGATGTGATAATATTTTATTTGTTAGGCATCAAATTATAACATAGTATATAATCAATTCAATCTTATTACGTCATTTGATAAACTATTTTTATGAAAAGTTAATAATCAGAAGAATAAACTTTTCTCATTCACAAAGACTAAGAATTGAACCCGCCAGATCAACCCTTTTTTTCCCTTGATTTCCTGACCAAAACCTGTCCAATCCCGAGAAAGGACTAACAAATGAAGTGCAATCACTTAGGAAAGTAGAACTTCATATGGATATATGGTCCATGTATACTAAACCATTAGGCGTTAGCTCTATCTTTGCTGGTGTAGTTTTTTGTTATAAAATTTTATTTACCAAAAAAAAGAAAAAAAACAAAGATTGAAAAAGTATTTGCTCCATGGTGCTCATAAATTACAACCAGATTTCACTTTAAAAAAGCGTTACATTTAGAGATGTAAATTATATTAATCAGAGAAATCCTTGACCTTTTGAGCTTTTTCATTCAAAATAAACTCTTGTCAACAATAGCATAAACAAAGCAATGTTAGTTGTCCCTGTGAAAGTCTGATCCTATTAATAAAAACATAACAAACAAGACAAACTGCTTCTATCATTCCTGATTGTTCCCCCTTCTGCGCCTATTAATTTCTCTTCCAACATCTCAATCATTCCACATTGTAAACATACCTGGATTCGATCCCTGAACCGAGTCCCCTGACCACCCGCCATAACCCGCAGAAGGCACATCATAGTCAACCTTAACCATGGCAAGTTCCTCTGCCGACCCTCCTCCTGCATTAGCTGATGATGAATTTGAAGCCATCCCAATTCCATTACTCAAGTAACCTCCATTGTAGCTGCCACTAGAACTACCATTGTTCTCCATCACAGATGACGATGAAGAAGAACCCGATGTTCATCAACCCATGCAGTAAAACTGGATTGTTCTGTAGGTAACTGTTATAAAACTGAGGATTCTGGTTTGAATGGTGCAAATAAGAACCAGATTGCTGGTGCAACTGTAGTTGTGTTTGGATGTAACTTTGATGGAATTGAGGGTCTTGGGTATATTGTGAAATCTCCTGATTTTGCAAAGTTAGTAGAGGTTGAGGCTGCTCAAAAGGTTGCTGCATTAGAGGGTATGCCTGTAAACTAGCAGAGCTTGCACTTCCATATTGAAAGCTCGAGCCTAGGGCTATCATTTCCTCCCGTTTTCTTGAAGATTCAACTGCTTGAGCCTCCTTTAGCCTCTTTGCTGCCCCTCCTCCAATCGGCAGAGTGTTGCTTTCCAGAATGCTCTTCACGTCGTAACGGTTCATGTCAAAATTGGTTACTGCACTAAGGCCTCTGAACTTTATTGCAGCAATGTCATAAGCTTCAGCAGCTTCCTCCTCAGTAGCTGCAGAATAAATTTAATTTTCAAGTATAAAATGAATAAATAATACATAAATTCTAAAAAATCTAATAGATTAGAGTCTCATTCGCATATCATTATTCATCTTTAAAGGTAGTCAAAATAAGTCATTAAAGGTTTCCAAGCAAGTGACTTAAATGTTTTCTATTGATGTGTAGTTATGTGTGTGAAATGGTCCAAAGCATTGTTTTCTGTTATTGCAGTTATGTATAAAATGTCTGCATCTGCTTGAAAATCAAATGACTTACTGAAAGTTCCCAAGTACAGATCTTTGTTTCCCGCAACTCTTCCAATCCTTGCTTGCCATCTTCCATGTTGGTGATGCCTACTTATAGATCATACGTGAGAGAGAGAGAGAGAGAGAGAGAGAGAGAGAGAGAGAGAGAGAGAGAGAGAGCAATTGAAGTGGATTTTGGGTACCTTGTAACTCCACGGTACATGGATGCACCCCTAGAAAAGCCACTACTCTTCCTGGAATTTGTTATCAGAAGAAGAAAATAAATGATAAACTTGGAAGAAAACCAAAAAGAAAAAGAAAATAAAAAACAATACAAAAAGCTGTAGAATCAGTACTGCAACAATGGAGATTGGTTAAATCTCCACAAAGATCAGTGCGAAGTTGTGTTCATTCCATGATGATATGTTGCCAACAATTGCTCTAAACTCAGTACTTTTATTTTATTTTATAAATATGCCCGGTCCTTACCTTCTAATGGAGGCCACAAATTCTTGTCTGGTCATATGTTTCATTTCCTCCAGTTCCTTTTCATAGTTACTGATCTGCAATTACAACAGGGCTGATGATTCAATCAAACAAAGCAAGCAAGAGTCAAAGCCATTGCTAGGGCTAACGCGAGTTAGTTTTTGTTTTTTTAGTGGTTGATATAACTTCATTGCGTGCACTTTCAATGTAATGACAGAAACCTACCGGGAAATTCGGTGGTAGTAGATGTTCCCCAGTATTTTAGTGCAGCCAAATCATAAGCCCTAGCTGCTTTCTCTTCTTTATCATACCCACCTGCTCAAATTAAAAAAGAAAAAGAAGGAAAGAACAAAAGGGATATAGGTAATAACAACTTATGTTATATAAATAATAAGATTTGCAATAAGCCATTGGATGAAGATAAGTGTACTCACCCAAATAGACTGCAAAGGAGGAAGCAAAGGCAACCCATGATGATGATGGAAAATAGTTAGTAAAATATCAAAATGATATTGATTAAGTGAACAAAAGAAAAACTTCATAAAAGTACCTTGGCGACCTTTCCTTGATTGTCCTTCCCTTCTACAACTATTATCCCAGAGATGGGCTTCATACCTTCCTGTCCACCTATGCCTAGAATTACACCAAAGAAAATTACAGATTAGGTTACAAAAAAATTTTGATTGAAACTAGGGAAAAAAGATTTATTATCAATATATATAGTTGATATAAATATAGATGCCGACCTAGTTACACCTCGATATATTGATGTTCTTTGGCCAAATGTGTCCAAAGTCCTCCTAGGGGCAGCTTCAACAATACCATTGTTACTATTATCGCCACTGGTTTCACATGTTGAACCCTTACCACTACCCATAGACAATGTCAATGACTGCAAATTACTACCGTTTTCTTGAAGGTCATAGTTACTTGGCGTGGCAGCTATAGTGCTTTGTACTGGCATCAGACTATTGTTTTGAAACAGGTAATCGGTATTGTTTGCCTGAATTTCATCATAGGCCACAACATCTGTCTGGTTCTCCGATTTGCTAATGCCGAGAAAGTCTGCAACCTTCGGAACTTCACCACTGCCGGGATCGTTGAACAAGTTCCACTCTGTCAATATCCAAAATAATTGTACATATGAGAGAGATCTAGAGAGAGAGAAGGTACTGATGTGGAGGGAAGAGACGTACCTTGGCTTTGAAATGGATTATCAACATTGTCGCTCACCAACCCTAGTGAAAAATGATGAGACTGAGGCGTATGCAGATGAACTGGTAAAGAAGAATGAGTAGGAGAAAGAGGGAAGGAAAGCCAGTTGTTTGAATTCATGGAGCCTATATGCTTTGAGAATTTTCTAAACACTACACTGTTGTCTATCAATCAATCAAAATTGTCCTGCACATAACAATACAGAAAAGATAATGATATGGCACACATATGAAACATAAGATATATATATATCTATTAGAAGGATGGAACATTAAAGATGAAAGGCATAGGATAACCCAAGCGAAGAGAGTCTGCAGCAGTGAAGCCTCTCTCTCTCTCTCCCTCTATCTAAACTTTTATGCTGGGTGAAGAATGCAATGGACCATGAAAGAGAGGGAGGAGGAGAGGTAGAAAAGAGAAATATTGAGCTAGATACAAGGTATATAAATCTCTGTTTATCTCTAGGTTGCCCTACCAACACCCTTTTGCAATGGTCTGTTTTTTAATGGTCTAACTCTCAATTACCAAATTCCAACACTTCAAGACTAAGACAAAATATTTTTTTTATATAATAAAAAGGGGCACGAGTGTCTTATCTTACTATACTAAAACTAGTGGTCCTTCCAGTCTTTGTACTGGGACAAACCCACAATTCCAAATAGAAAAATCCAATCCAAACACCCCATCCTTCCCCTTCTTCTTCTTCTTCTCTCTCTCTCTCTCTCTCTCTCTCTAACCCACTCGGTTTATTGGAACTCTCTTCCTCGTTAGGTGTAATAAATGACTCCCCAAAGCCCAGCATTCCCACACTACGCAAATCATCTCTTGGACTAAGCTCGACACTCTACGTAAAGTTACCGACCTCTCTCTTCTCTCTATTGTGCGACCACTCGATATATTCTAATAAGAATATATATATATATATATATATGTGTGTGTGTGTGTGTGTGTGCGTGTGTGTGTGTGTGTGAATATATATCTTTAAAAGCAGCTATACGAGACTGTCAAACCCAACTTAAACCATATAGAGGAGTCTTCTTAATTAATTAAATGTGTGCACCCACCAAAAACAAATTTGTAGATCCCCGAGTCCTGCATGTGTTAAAGATGTATGTGTACGGTCATGCATTTTTTTATTGGAAATATCCGACATTTTAAATTATAAAAGTACTGGGAAAAAAGAGTAAGAATTACTCTTATTCAAAATAAAAACAAATATTGTTTAATAAAATACTGAAATTAAAGATATTAAGAAAGGCTGAACGATTTTATTTGATTTTCCCAAGCAAAAATGTTGACCATCTAATTGGAAACCGCACTTTTCAAAAGGTTAGAGACACAGTATTTCTATATATATATATAGACGTGTGTGTTGCAGTGCATGTCCTCGACAAACCAGAAGCTTCTACTGTACTAGTAGCTCTCCGTCTACGTGCCTGCTGTCTACCACTCAAAAGCCAAGTCAAATAAAACTGAAAAAATCTCAAGTTGATACCAAAAAAAAAGTAATAGTGGTAGATAACATGATAAAATTTAGTGATAATAAAAATTAAATTTTGATACCTAAAATTTATTTTAAATTAGATCGTTACAATTTGCATGGAATTTTTTTATGCTATTTTACAAATTATTTTTTCTTTTTTTGGCAGTGAACTAAACATATGGTTAAGATCTTAGGATTGGGATGAACTGAAACAGATTAGCCATTTTTTATCAGGCGGTCTGGATCATTCGAGAATTCAGTGCAGTTTTATAGGCGTTAATCTTGACCATCTAGTCATGGTCTATGTTCTTATACACTCTTCGACTAGGTCACACAACTCAATAGGTCCTGCTAGCGATGTTACTTATTTGCCTGCATATACACATGAATAATACATGCTTACATTTGTAGAAATATCTATAAGCGCACTCACGTGTAAAATATGCATGCATATATAAATATACACATATATATGTGGGTATATATAGAGAGAGGACAGAACTACTGTCAAAATGAAAAAAAAAAAAATCAGGGATGTCTTCCATCATATATATATATATATATATATATATATATATATATATATATATATTATTGTGATGATTCTAATCAGTTGATTAATTTGCTAAGCCAGTGATAGTATGAGACATCGTTTTCCCAAAAAAAAGAAAAGAAGTTTAGATATCCCCTGTACTTAATATACTAACACAGAATCTGAAGCCATAAATCATAATAATAATAACAATAAACAAAGTGTTGAAGAGAAACAGAAGAGTCTTCAGAAATCAGAAAAAACCCCTATATGTATCCAAGATGAGATCATCATGAATGTTAGAATGAAGATTTGCCTGGTTACTAAAATGAAGATTTCTTCTCTCAATAGGCACATATGCAAATCTTTCTTTCTGTTCGTGTCATTTAATTTTTTTCCTTCTGCTTTTGTTTCTTTTTGTTGTTTCCTTTGATTTGTTCATTTCAGTAAATTTTTGCTTACCAAAAAAAAAAAATTGTTGAATATTTTTTTTTCCTTATGAATAGGAAGAATCACTTGCCATTGTTGATGACATATTTCCCGCCAAATTCTTGTATACGTTATATATAAAATGTTGGGTTGACTGAATTGGTCCACGATAAGGAGGCAGGACCCACGTCTCTCGCTTTCTTCACCCTTTTGAACTCAAAAACTTCTAAAAGCCCTAGAAACAAATATGGAAAAAAGAAAAGCTGAAAACTTCAAAAACATATTTAAGAAATAGAACCAGTACTGAAATATTAACAAAATTTCTTTTGCAGAGAATGACATGAACTTACTGTTCCATTCAACGGTGCCAATGCTAGGAAGAAGAATCTCTACCAACTTTCTCTCACTAACACAACCTCCTCTCTCTCTCTCTCTCTCTCTCTCTCTACATGTATATTCTTGAAAAGTGTGGAGAGATATAGAAAGTTGGTGAATGCAGGAGGTGGGGATTCGTCACCGGCCATTTACGGTAAGGAGTCATTTAATCAGACCGCCATGACGTTTCAGGTTTTGCGGCCAGGTATGGAGGAATGTGACTGCCACGTGTCTGTTATCTTGGCCTTTTTAGTGGTTAAAGTTGAATACCGAACCTGATAATGTGCTTTTGCATGCTTGGTCTAAAAGACACAACCGCGAAATGCCAAAAAGAAAAAAGACAAAAAAGCACAATGACCATCGCACCCTTCAATTTTGGATTATTGCGATTTGTGAGATTGCCGTTCAAATGACCTGTTATCATCTGCCAAATATTAGGGCTTAAACTGAACTGAATAGGGATTGTTTTAGTTGGGTTTGCAAAACTTAACAAATTTTAAATCCTTATCAAGTTCAATGTATTTATATTTTGAGTTAATTTTAAGTGACTCTTCAACCAAATTAATCTTCACTCCACTTTGTATAACTTTCGAATTTTTATATTATTGATGTAGTTGGTTATATAATTAGAGTAAGATTTTTGTGCAAAAAAAAAATAAAAATCATCGCCAAAGACCGGTAAAAACCTATCGAGATAGACTAGTATGGTGCCATCAAAGCCTCTCTAATGCTTAAATTAACATGATTATGAGTAATTGGTTATTAATGATGAATTGAAGTATATTCTTATACCTTGCATGTTATGAGGAAAATCAATGATCAAGGCATTGCGAATCATTTGACATGTTTTGGCAATTATCTAATAAGTAGTAAAAGAGTTACACTAATTATGATGTGACTACTGCTATCGCTAGTTGCTTCAGTGTGTCGGGATTTTCAACTGCCCACGTTATTCAGTTCAATCTAGATTGTTGGCTTAAATGGTTATAATTAGAGATTTAATGTATCAAATCTTGTTCATTGATCATGGGTTTAAACAAAGTGGGCTTCCTAATATTGAAGCTTTTCTTGAAGCCAAGCAAGTGTTTCATCCTTTTCGTAATTTCCTCTTTTGATACTTTTACTTCTCCGGTTCCTTTATTTCTTACAGGTGTTTTATTTTTGTTTATCCACCGTGGATTCTTCATAATAAATTGAATTTTTTACTTGATTTTATTTTACTCGTTTGTGCCATTATTTCACCCTCTATCGTCCAAGTTTTAGGTAGGGCTCCCTTATTTTGGTGCTCCAGCAACTACGGTTTTCCTTGAACTTTTTTCCTTGGCTGGACAAAGGAGATTTCTTCCTCTAATTCAGATCGTCCTCCTTCAATCCAAGTTGAGAGTTTTCTTTTGGTTGATCAGCCTAAGGGATTATCATAACTTATTCCATGAAGCCCCATTCGTACTTGTTTGATACCTACTTCCTTACCACGCCAAGGTGATAGGGGGACAAATTATACCTTTCAGGTCGAGCCTGTGGTCTCCCCCGTAACCTCTATAAGGATTGTTTATTATATTCCTAACTAGGTAAGACTCAAGGTTCTTTCTCATGATGAGAGGGCAAGTGTTTTTATTTTGGGGAGGTTTATATTTTTAAGGGTGCTCTAGCAGGTGGTCTTCATTTCCCTTTACTCGCCATGGTAATGGAGCTACTTAGCTTCCTGAATCTAGGCCCCGATCAACTTATGCCCAATACTTAGCTTCTGTTCACACTACAGAAAAGGAGACATTTTGCAGTGAACACTATTAGCAGCGTACACCAATGTGTTGCTAATAGTACTTATTAGTGACGCATACCATGTATGTCGCTAATAGTGGTAAAAAAATTTGTTTCCGTGTGCAAAATTAATGGCGGCAACATTTTCGTGGTGCACATTTGAGTTATTAGTGGTACACACGTGCGTCGCTAGTAATATATACTTTTGGCGACATGCTACTGTGCGTCACTAATGGTTCAAATTATTCAAACGGCGTCGTTTTAAAATTCAGCACAATGTTGGCGACGCACATAGGTTTATTAGCGACGCACGGTTATGCGTTGCTAATAGTGTTATTAAATGCCCAAATTCCAATAGTGTTGGAAACCCTCCCCATTTCACATTCTCTCATGCTCTCTTACCTCTGACCCTCCCTCACGGTAACAATCGACCCCACTAACAACAACCGACCCTACCAGCAATGACCAAAGCCAACTGACGATGACCGACACCAACCCGCTAACATTGCCAATCTGCCAACATTCTCCTCTCCCGATGCCAACTCCCTCTCTCTCTCACACACACACTCTCACTCTCTCTATTTCTAACTCACAATGAGTTCTCCCTCCATTTCTCTATGTTATGTTTCAATTTTAGATAACAACTCATGATTTTGCAACATGGCTCAATAGATCAATTTTTTTTTTAAATTGGATCTGACTCTAGTTCGGTTCATACTTTTTAGATTCAGCATTTATGTTTTGGTTCTCTGATTTCATATAGACACTTAATTATTATTATTATTATTATTATTATTATTATTATTATTATTATTATTATTATTATGTTACTAAATTGTGCGATTCCTCCATCTCTCTCATGGTAAATAATAGTTTTTTCATAAAGAAAATGAAAAAAAAAAGTTTGAGTCTTAGAGAAAATTGGGAGAGAATGTTAAGCCTTTGAAAGGGTTGGATTGAGTTAGCTTGTTTGTATAAAAATAAATAAATAAATAACATAAAAGATTTAGTGATAATGCAAAACATTAAATTTTGGCATGTAACATTTATTTTGAATTAGAGTATCATCATGAAATTATTTGTCACATATTTAAAATTAATTTGTTTGAATGCTACCTTACTACTTGAGTCTTTCGCTTGTAATAAGACACTAATATGAAGTTGGCTGCAAAATTAAATCATTAGTTGTGCAAAAGTATCACAATTCATGTCATTTGAAAAAGTACAACATTTCTTACCAACACATCCCCTTTTAATTGAGAGTAGCTTATAGCTTATGGAGAGATCTTTCCATATATGATATTTATCTATTGAATCGCATCAATCATATTTTGTCATATAAACAAGATACTTGACTTTTAGGAGATATAAAAGAACATTTGACTTATATGGTAAAATGTGATTGGTGTGTTGAATGAATCGGGTTCATGGCAAAACTTATTGTAACTTATGTTTGAAGCTTTTGAGTTTTGATAAAAACCAATCCCCCTTTCTTTGAGTTCTTTGAAACAAAATATGTCATGTTAAAAAGAACACTACTTTTGAAGGAAGTTTTCATGAGTTTGGAGTGTCACGAGACAATGTGTTTTTGTAATAATACTCTATCATATATATTATTGTTCATTAAAAAAAATGAGTCATAGCATACATGATATAATATTATTGAAAGAACATATTAAAATAGTAATATACTATATCCATTAAAGAATTTTACCTACTTCTGTCCCAATTTTAGTATCCTATTAATAGCCATGATTAATGAATTTCAAAGTAAGACTTTTTGGAGTTTGACCAATCTTATGTTATTCCACATTTAGAACCCTACTAAACTACTTTTCTATGTGTGCATGCTAGCCCTAATCTTCTTCTCTTCCTCTCTCAACATTGCAAATTATATATATATATATAGTATGTGTGTGATAGGTTAGTTGAATTAAAAGTTAAAGTTAGAATTACTTGTAATGATCATAAGAATGTTGACATCAAGTGTAAAATTACATATAGCAGTAACAAGTCTCATAAGAATAGAGCTACTAATAGCAACTGCACCAAGAGCCAGCCATTAAAAAGGATATTTAGAATTTGTATATGTAGTGATTCTACAAAATGTAGCCTTGAGTGGTAGACAACATGTGAAGTTTTTGCTAGATTTCCATAACATCAAATTAGAAAAGTGTCAATCCAAATACAAGGCCATCACGTGGTAGACAAGGCAAACTAGGGAGACTTTAATTTGTAAGTCAAAGACCAAATTAGAGTGATGATTGTAGTTCCATCACTATCTTTCATTTTATTTTATTTTTTTACTTTTTCTCTTAATTTATCTCTTCTTCTAATATAGTAGTAGCATCATTTTTATTTAATTTATGAAGAGAACAAAATAAATGGTGTCATTGGGAGAACGAAATACAATTTTACTACATGATTGGTCAAGACTAGTGATTGAAACCCTCCCCATTTCATAACTAGTATAGAAGTCTTTAAAGCTTATATAGTTTTGAAGTTTGAACAAAAATTATTGAAAATTAGAATTACGATTTTTATTTTACTTGTTGCCTTAACAGGGCAAACAATTTAAATAGAAGTTTAAGTTTATTTTTGTAAGAAATAAGTTTAAGTCAAAACATAAAGAAATGAGTATAATTACATTCATGTAACCTTAGCCCCATTCGACAGTCATTTTCAGCACTCGTAAATCTTGTCGTTTAATTAAGAGCGATTGAACTCGTGTGTATGAAAATTGATTCTTGAATTGTCCAGAATAAGACAATTTAGGAATACATAAATCTACATTGCAGGCAATAGCAAATGCTTGATTCCAATGGATGAAAATTTTGGCACGGTCTCTTGTTGTTCTCTAGGTATATATTTAAGCATGGTAACGTCTATCTTGTGTACTTGGAGAACTATGGGGAGATGCTACTTAAATTTTCTCAGAGTGAAATCGAGAATTTGAGTTACTAGCTACTGATTGCAATGTAGATTGTACATTTTTGAATGGGATAGGACCACCTTACCCTTTATAAAGAAGGTAGGATCCATGTTTCATAAATATAATGAGTAACGTGTTTGACTTGTGCTAGGAAGATAAAAATGGATAAGAGTTGGACAGACTTCAAGGGCAAGCATTTAGCTCGGATACGTGAAAAGGATTAAAGATTTTATTAAGTTTTATCACATATCTAGGGATTGGAGCAATAGGATAAGATATCCGTGTAAGAGGTGCAATAATAGAGATTATATGTATATAGATGAGGCTAGAGTGCACCTACTCAAGTATGGCACGACAAGACATATAGGTGTTGAGAATTTCTAGAGGAACAACGTGAAGTACGAGTGGTGAGTGAGGATAAAGATGATGACGAAGACGATGACTTGGGTGAAAATGTCAAATTTGGTTACGATGGACTACAAGAAATGCTAGCAGACATGACAGAGGGGTGCGATTACAAGCCGCAGTCCAGGTCCTAGGAGTGATACTGAAGAATCAAAAATATTTTTGGATCCCTTGTTGAGGGAAGCAAGACAGTCGTTATATCCAGGTTGTGAGAAGTATTCGATACTTGATTTTCTTGTCAAGCTCCTTCATATTAAGACCATCAACCGATGGATAAACAAGTCTTTTAATATGGCCATTGAATTATTTAAATCAGCACTACCTGTAGGGGAGACCTTTTCGAAACCACTTTATGAGGTGAAAAGACAGTTGAGGGACTTGAGCTTTGGATATATCCTTATTCATGCTTGTAAGAATGATTGCATGTTATTTTGGAAGGAGGTTGAAAGATTTGTTGAGTGTACAGTATGCCATGAACCCAGGTACAAGGTGAATGAAAGAATGAGCAAGAAAATTTTGCACAAGATGCTGAGATATTTTTTAATAAAACCGAAGCTAAAGAGGTTATATATGTCTCGGAAGACAGTTGAAGAGATGTGGTGGCATAGAGAGAAGCGTGTTGGTGAGGCAAATGTATATAGTCATCCGACAGATTCTCAAGCTTGGGTTGAATTTGACAGAAATCACGATTGGTTTGCCAATGAGCCGCATAATGTACAACTTGAGCTAGCCAATGATGGTTTCAATCCATTCGGTGACATGAGTAATGCCTACAGCATGTGGCCAGTGTTGCTTGTGCCCTATAACTTGCCACCTATGAAGATGTATGAAAGAACCGTTTATCTTTATGTCATTGCTTATTCCTGGGTTAAAGTCTCCTAAAAATGAAATTGATGTTTATTTGCAACTGTTAGTGGAAAAGTTGAAGGAGTTGAAGGAGGTTAGAGTGGATGCGTATGAAGTATCTAGGAGTGAGACATTCTGATTGCATGCAGCATTGTTGTGGACCATAAATGAATTTCCCACATACACCAACTTGTCTAGGTAGAGCACGAAGGGGTATCTGGCATGTCCAGTATGCAACAAAGATACATCTTTGCTATATTTTTCCAATGAAAAAAAGATATGCTACATGTGCCATTGTCATTTTCTACCATTGTCACATGTATGGCGAACCCGCCAAAAGCATCTATTTGATGGAAAACTTGAGCGCAAGTCGGCACCTCCTAAGTTGTCTAGGGAGGACTTATTGTGCAATTGGCCGATATCCAACTAATGAGACTTGGAAAGATACCGGGTGCTAAGAAAATGAAGCGTACGATCATGAAGTATAATTGGATGAAGAAAATCATATTTTTTTACGCACATTGAGAATAATATATATGGTAATCTGTTCGAAACCTTAATAAACATTTAAGGGAAGACGAAGGATACTATTAAAGCTCGGATGGATTTGCAAGAGTTGGGCATAAGGAAGGAGTTGCATTTAGTACGTAGCGGAGATAAACTTTTCGTTCCTCCTACATGCTATACGTTATCACCCGACAAGTGAATGAGAATTTGTGAGTGGTTTAAATCAGTGAAGTTCCCAGATGAATATGCATTAAATATATCTCAGTGTGTGAATGTTAAAGATGGAAAAATACCTGGCTTAAAGAGCCATGATTGTCACATACTTTTACAATGACTTCTTCTAGTTGTAATACGTAGATTTCTCATCGAGAGTGTATCAATGACATTGATTAAGTTGAGATGCTTCTTCAGAGAATTAAGTGCTAAGACGTTGAATTTTAAAGTACTAGAGAAACTGAAAAGGGACGTTGTTGTAATCCTCTACAAGTTAGAAATGATCTTTCCTCCAACTTTTTTTTATGTCATGGTTCACTTGGCTATGCACTTGCCACATGAGGCTAGAATTGGTGGACCGGTCCAATATTGATGGATGTATCCAATTGAAAGGTACATAACTTAATATTTAAGTATGTCCTATATGTCTACAGATTTAATTAATTTGTTAAATTATTATTGTCACAAATTCTTGTACACATTAAAGCAATACGTGTATAACAAAGTACGACCGGAATGATCAATTGTTGAGCCATACGTAGATACTGAATGTCTCACGTTCTATGCCATCTATCTTAAAGATATTGAGACGAGGTTTAATCGTGAAGAATGAAATTCTGATAGATGTCCACCACAACCACGATCTGGCTTGGCGGTGTTCAATCAGAATATACTAACATTAGGTGTTTCGTCGCATGAATGGTGTCCTCCGAAAGACTTGGCAAAAGCACACTATACCGTACTCAATAATTGTGATGAGACATTGCCATATTTTAAGTAAGTTTACCGTTCACCTTCCCAATGCTACCTTATTAATGATATCTAAGTTACAAAAAATATGTCTTATTTTATGTAGTGAGCATACAACTGAACTTCAGAGAGAAAATGTTGTAAATATAGAGCAAATACAACATAAATTATTTCCTAACTGGTTCAAAGATCGTGTAAGTATAACATATCTTATTGTGATGTTAATTACTTAATTGGCATGTATTTATTTAGTTTTTTTACTTAAAATCCTAATAGATAAAGCTTTTGTGTAACCAAGGATCATTTGATGCATACGATCAACTATATGCCTTAGCATGTGGCCTCGGATGAAAGGATATTTCGATACACTAGTTGCATTGTTAATGGCATTTGATTTCACATGAAGCAACGTGAGGTGCAATGTTGAACACAAAATAGTGGTGTCATGGTTGAGGGTAGGTATGAAGTAAGACAAAGCCTAGACTACTATGGTGTCATAAAAGATGTCATAAAGATACGTTACCTACATAACTCGGTGTATCTGTTCAAATGTAATTGGTGGAATATCAGTAATAAAAAAAATTGGAATGCATGCTAATAAACATTTCATAAGTGTTAATATGTCCTGAACGACATTTAAGGATGGTCCTTGTGTATTGGCTTCACAATCCAAGCAAATATTCTATTTGAATGACACAAAAAATAGGTTAATGGCATGTTGTATAGAAAATATAGCTTAGAAATGTGTATGATGTAGTCAAACTTCTAAATACGGAGGAAGATTTAGATTGGAATGAGGAAGCACTACAAGCAGAGTTTCAATCGGCCTATGATGGTATATTGTCCATTATGATCAAGTGCATACGACACCCATGTTCTAACTGAATAGTACTGACGTAGAATCCGATCATATCGTAGCTTTTGTCTTTTGAAATGCCATGCATTTAAATCCGAGGGACGTAGCATTCATTGATGATGATGATAATGATGATGAAAGTGATTTTGATGATGACACGATATTGGAGTACCGTTCTGATAATGAAGAAATGTCTGGAACAGATAATGATACAAACTTTGACGAATAATTATCATAGGTATTATATGTGTAATTTCAAATATTAATTTATTTAGTTAATTTTTGACGTATTTTCAACTATTTTTCTATTTGTAGATATGGTAGGTCCTAGTCCATGCCGCCGACTACCCACCACCCTAGGGTCAAACCCATCTACCCCTATGCCGACGATAGGTAGTGGCCTTTCCTCATCAGGTTCAGCTGCTCCTACTCCTACTCCTATTGTTATTACTACTGATGCTGATGTTTACTGTTATTGCTATTGCTTCTGCTATTGCTACAGGTATGTTTTTATTTTTTAATTCATATTTATATTTTTTGGTATTAATTGTTTCTATAATATTTCTTCAAATAGTTTCTACCTCCATGCCCAGACATAGGCACGGTAGGTCGAAGAACAATAGATTACAACGACATAGAGATGCGTCTGGGAGTGCCCGCCTTCGCATCAAGATCCCCGATGGATTGACAAGTCCCGTTGGTGGGTGGGCATAGGAGTTTGCCACCGAGATCGGCATCATTTGCCGACTTCATACGCCACTTCATGTCATCAACTGGCATGACATCACCGAGGAGCAACGACAGGAGCTCCACAATCACATTTTAGTATGTATATTATTATTTCATTCCATTTATTATTTACATATGTAATGAATTTATACTCTAATCTTAATGTGAAATGATTTTGCAAGAAAAATTTGATATTAACCTGCATCTACTACACGTGCAGAAGGCAGTGGACAGTTACCTTGAGGTTCATTTCTGGGACTACCGCCACAAGCTACACATGCATTATAGGAAGGAGGTAGATGCAGGTAAAGACTCTGTAGGAAGCCTTACAAAAGGGTGTCGCAAGAGGCCTGGGTTCTCCTTTGTGACTCGGTTAGACACATTGATGATTTGAAGGTAATCAAATTGCACAATTAATAGTTTTAGAAAAAAATATTACATATATATTAACAATGTCAAATGTAATGTACAGGTGGTTTGTGCAAGAAATGCAAAGAGTATGAGCAAGCAAATCGTGAATCACTGTTGTGGTTCACGTTCATTTGTACGCTACATGTACGATATGGTAATTATAATTATTAATTTTTTTTTATATTAGAAATACAACATTTCTAAATCTAACTTAATAGTGTTATTATTATTGTAGCGCGACCTAGACACCGGTGCATTGCCCAACCCCATTGAACTCTGGCACAAGACGCACTTCAACCTAGAGAAGGGTTGGATGGACTAAGAGTTGCAGTGGTTATACGTAAGTTTTTACCGTATATATACCACTATTACTAAATTTAGATTTTTTAAAATTTTTTAATATATATAACATAACATTTATCATTTTGTAGGAAGAGGTAGTCCAGAGCCATGTGCAGCCGACCCCCAATAGAGAGACCCCGATGACCAGATACGCTAGGCCATTTTAGGGTCGGAGGCGTGGATTGGTCCGCGACCTAGGGGCTGATGTTTGACCTATACTGACATCATATTTTATGGACATCGATGCGAGAGTCCAAGCAGCCACATAGAAAGCTAAGACATTAGAGCCCCACAACACAGAGTTGGAGTAGAGGTTTTCCCATCTTGAGAAGATTGTACAAACACCACTAAGGTAGAAAGGTGACCCTTCTCAATCTTGGTAAGTTCAAAAGCTGTATCATTTTTTAGAACTAGTAAATAATTCATAACTCTACTACCATTTATGTGTCAATGGAAAAGGACTTAAGTGTCGAAAACGGTCCGTTTTGGGCCTTCGACTGCCCAAAATATCTGAAAACTATCAAATCGCCACCAAATCAGTTCACACACCTCTAAACTAGTAAACTACACATGCTCAAACTTACATAAGAGCAACTCTAAGAGGGAGAGCCATCAGGGGTGGCATCCCCATAACTTCTGGTAATTACCGAAATGCCACCCCAAATTCAAAATTTTTCACTCCAACGGGGGTGGCATCGAGGGTTGCAAAATGGCAAAAAGGTTCTTGGGATGCCAATTTTCAAACTCTAGAGAGAGAAAATGAGAGGTGCCATTGAACCGTTCTGTCATTTTTCAGATTCTACTGTTCCAATGGTGCAATTCAACGACTCTATTTGAACAGAAAAATTCTATAAATACAGAGATTTTGTGGAGAGAAAACTTACCAAAGGCCAGAAAATCATCGGAGAATCAGTTGCTGTGAAAATCGCTATAAGTTTCCTATCCCTATTCCTGATTTTTCTTTAAACGTTGTGGTTGGTGATTGGTAGATCTAGAGAATGAGGCACAGAGAGAGGGAAAGGGGAAGGAGGCGCAGAGGGGAAAGGAAAGAAACACAGGCGCCGGGGGGGGGGGAAGAAATACAAAGAAAAGAGTGTGCCTCCTTTGCCTATATATATATATATATAATCGATTTTAATTTAAAATAAATATTTTTATTTTAGTTAATTGTTAGAATTTAAATTGAATGTTTTAATTTTAGTTTATTTATTTATTTTTGTTAATTTAGGATGAATTTATTTATTTAGCTAATTTTTATAATTGAAGAATTTTTTTCTATTTTAGTTAATTGTTATTTACAATTTAAATTAATTTTTTAATTAAATTAAATTTTTTATTTAAATTGAATGTTTTAATTTTAGTTTGTTTATTTATTTATTTTTGTTAATTTAGGGTGAATTTATTTATTTAGCTAATTTTTATAATTGAAGAATTTTTTTCTATTTTAGTTATTTGTTATTTATAATTTAAATTACTTTTTTAATTAAATTACTTTTTTAATTTTAGTTTATTTATTTATTTTTGTTAATTTAGGGTGAATTTATTTATTTAGCTAATTTTTATAATTGAAGAATTTTTTTCTATTTTAGTTATTTGTTATTTATAATTTAAATTACTTTTTTAATTAAATTAATTTTTTAATTTTAGTTTATTTATTTATTTTTGTTAATTTAGGGTGAATCTATTTTTTTAGCTAATTTTTTTAATTTATAATTTTTTTTAATTAAGGGTGATTTTATTTATTTTTTAATTGATTTTTTTATGCTCATTCTTTAAATTGATTATAATTTTTTTTTTTTGTAGATGAATTCGCAATTTGACGGTTCTTTCACTAATTTGCTTATGAGCGACATCAATTTATATGATGATTCTATGCAGACCAATCCTACAGTATTGGCGCCAGTACAAAATGAAGCCGCTCCAAGAGTGAGAAAATCCCAAAGGACAAAGAACTTCTCTCAAAAGAAGATAAATTAATTGTGTCTGCGTGGCTTAACATGAGAAAAGATGCAATTACTGGGAATGAACAACAAGGTGATGCTTTCTGGCATAGAATATTGAAATACTTAAAACTTCATGGAGGCAATCAAGAAGAGCTGTTCGCAAGCTTCTATTAAAAGCCGTTGGACTGATATAAATGAAAAATGTGGCAAATTTGTTAGTTTTTATAGTCAAATTGAAAGACTGTGACAAAGTGGACATACCGAGCAAAATAATGTAATGATTGAGCTTTTTTAGATAGACACTACTATGATTTGATATTTGAACTATTGACTGAATGATTTCATATGTTTTTCAAGTTGATGAAGCAAAAGAAATCTTTGCTAAGATCATTGGAAGACCATTTCAATACGAGCATTGTTGGAATATATTGAAAATGGAGTAAAAATGGATTGATAATCTCACCAGCAATAAGAGAGCAAAAACCAATTCAACTAGTAGTCCTGTTGAATCAAATCATGTTGAATCTTGCTATTCAACTCCCTATTTAGAGGATGACACTTGAACCCTCGTCCACTCCCAACCTCGATAGGCCATTGGGCAGAAAGGTTTTGAAAAAATGACTTAAAAATAAAGATAAGCAAACAAGGGGCTGAAAGCATCACTAGATCATCACCACTGGAATCAACGAATAGAAATGGAACGACAAAAATTTGAGCGTCACGAGAAAATATTTGCTCAACAGGAGATAGCATTGGAGCAACATCGCAGATAGTTAGAAATTGAAGAAATGCATAATGAAATGAAAATCATGGAAACTGACACTATTGGAATGGACCCAATTTTTGCGACATAGTGGAATAACCTGACGACAGAGATTATGAAAAAGCAAGGTTTTAATTTTTGGTCATTATTTATTATGTTGCTATTATTTATGAAAAACTATGTATTAAGTTTGATTGCTATGAAAGTACTTTTAAAATTGAAAATACAACTTGAAATTGAGATTAGAATTGAAAATACAACTTGAAATTGAAATTGGAATTGAAAATACAACTTGAAATTGAAATTGAGAAAATTATTCTTCGCCATGTCGTTCACACAAATGCTCGATAAGATCTGACTGCAATTGAGAATGAGTTGCACTGCCCCTGATCTGACAATGAGTTTGCATGAAGTCTTCCAATTCTGGTGTATACGCATGCAATACTTCTACAGGCGACTTTGCATCACTTCCATCAAAGTCATTGTTACCAATATCTCCTTCATCCTTAATGACCATGTTATGCATTATTATGCACGCTTTCATAATATCTGCAAGTGTTTCTTCATCCCAAAAGCGTGCTGGTCCATGCACGATTGCAAAACAGGCTTGAAGTACCCCAAATGCCCGCTCTACATCTTTTCTTGCCGACTCTTGTGCTTTAGCAAAATGTTTTTTCTTCAAACCTTGTGGACAGGGAATTGTTTTTACAAATGTCGACCAGTTTGGATAAATACCATCAGTTAGATAATATCCCATTGTATACTCATGGCCATTAATTGTATAGTTTACTGAAGGAGCATGACCATTTGCTAATAATGCAAAAACAAGAGGCCTATCTAGAACATTTATGTCATTCAACAAACCAGGAAGCCCAACGAATGCATGCCATATCCAAAGATCGTGAGAAGCCACAACTTCTAAAATGATTGTTGGTTCGTGACAATGAGTCAATGACCAGTATACATACCTTGCCATGCGGTCAGACAATTTTTTCACTTCTAATGCATGCAATCAATACTCCCTAACATGCCGGGAAAGCCACGTTCTTCCCCCATCTGTAGCAATTGAGCAATATCGCAATTGTTTGGTAGCCTCAAGTAATGGTCACCAAACACTGCAATAACAGCTTTCACAAACCTCCTCAGACTCTATATGGCAGTGCTTTCTCCAATTCTGATGTATTCATCCACAGAATATGCCAGTGTTCCGTAAGTAAAAAATTCTATAAGCAACTGTTATCTTCTGAATGGATGACAAACCGAAAACTCCAACGGCATCTGTTGTCTGGATGAAGTATGGATCGTGTTATTAAACCTCATTTACAATTCAGAGAAAAAGAAGACGACTCATTCGGAACCTCCTTCGAAAAAAACCTTCATATACACAAGGGGTAGCAAAATAGTCATGGTAGAGTCTTTCGTGAACTTCAACTCTACCACGATTAACTGTTTTGTGGCTTGAAACGGAACCACGATGCCTTTTTATCCGTCCCTGACTAGACCCTTCAGACCTTCTGGTTACAAGTATACAACATATCTAATTCATCATCATCTTCTTCTTCAATATTGAAAATCCCTCCTAAAATATTAGGATAACGATTCATATAGATGGATAAATGAAAATATGAGAGGATAAATAGTCAAAGAGAAAAGGGATATTGAATTTATAGAGAGAATGTAATATAGATGGATGAAAACATGAGAAAAATGATTATATTTATAGCTGAATTTTACTTTTTTGAATTTTTATTTTGGCGGATTAAATTTTCAAATTTCAATTTCAACGGTTGAATTTTCAAATTTGAATTTCAGCGGACAAAATTTGAAATTTAAAATTTGAAATTTGAAATTTTGACTATAAAATTATATCTGTTAAATTGCGATCGTTATGAAAACTATACCTGCTAAAATATAATCGTTAAGTTTAATTACATTTTTTAATAAAAATATTAAAATATTAAAATGGCACCCCATTTTGGCACCTGCCATTGGAGCAGATTTATAATTCAGGGATGCCAAAACACTGTTTAAGGTTGCGAATGGGTGATTTGGCACCCCAAAATGGCAATTCCCTTGGGAGTTGCTATAACACAATTTGGATGCCCGATTTGCAACTTATACAAAAAAGTGACTTCAGTGTAGAAAATGACCCGTTTTGGGCCTTCGATCGTCCAAAATGCCTGAAAATAGTCAAACCACCACCAAACTAGTTCACACACTTCTAAACTAGTAAACTACACATGATCAAACTTACAAAACATAATTTGAATGCCCGGTTTGTAACTTATGAAAAGAATTGACTTAAGTGTCAAAAATGGCCCATTTTGGGCCTTCGACTGCCCAAAATGCCCAGAAACTGTCAAACCACCACCAAACCATTTGACATACCTATAAACAAGTAAAATACATGTGTTTAAAATTATAAAACACAATTCAAATGTCCGGTTTGTAACTTATGCAAAAATAAGGGACTTTAGTGTCGAAAAAGACCCATTTTGGGCCTTCGACCGCCCAAAATGTCTGAAAACCATCAGACCACCCCCAAGCCAGTTGACACACCTCTAAACTAGTAAAATACACATGTTTAAACTTACAAAGCACAATTTAAACGCCCAGTTTACAACTTACAAAGCACAATGTACGCCACTAATAATCCATTATTAGCGGCATTCATTCGTGCGTCACTAATAGTCCATTATTAGCGTCGTTCATACGTGCATCACTAATAGGCATTATTAGCGGCGTTCATGCATGCGCCGCTAATAGGTATTATTAGCAGTGTTCATGCGTGCACCGCTAATAGGCCATTATTAGCGACATTCATATGTGCCCCGCTATTAATGGACTATTAGCGGCATTTAATAGCTTCTGGTGTACTTTTTAGCAACACTTATTAGCGACATTTTAAAATGTCGTTAATAGGGTTTAAAAGTGACATTTTTGTCTAAATTGGCCTTATTAGTTATATTGGCCTTTCTTGATTAGGGGTCATTTTTGGATAATGTCAACTTGGTGTTTAACAGTGTAAATTTATTCTTTCAAGAAGGATTTAAATTGGCTGAGGGGTTTTCCCAAAGCTTCTTTAACCAAATTGGCCTTTAAGACCTGATGAATATAGACATTGCATTTCTTATATATCGTAATAAAAAATGCGTAAATTACACTGACCTACCCTAAGATTTTTGAAATGATACTAACCTCCCCTACTTTTAATGACAAACTATAAACACCTCCCCTTATTTCTTTTTCAATTTTCATCAATTTTTCTAAATTTTTTTAAATGATTTTTCCATTTTATATAAAAATATATTTAAGATAAATAACTTATATTTTTTAGCCAAAGAAGATTTAAATTAATATTGTAGGATCAAGGGCCTACCATCAGGCCAAAAGCTACAACTGTTAGCAAAGGCGCAACTTTATTTTCTTATACTTCATGGAAGTGCAAAGCCCTGCACTAAGCGGCAAGTGAACATGAAGGGTTGCACCACTTAAAGAGCCAATGGGATGGGCTAGCTGCAAGGATTAATGCCATCCCCACACATGACAACAAATCCATAGGGTGATCACTCACTACAGGAAACAGGACTATTAATGACACACTTGAGCGTCGCTAATAGTAGTAGAATGCATCGCTAATGGCGTCACAAAATTTCGTGTCGCTAATAGTATTAGCGATGCACAAACCGCAATGCGTCACTAATGGTTACCTTTAGCGACGTACACATGGTGTCGCTAGTAATGGAGAATGGGCGTCGCTAATACTATGCATGGACAGTTTGTGCATCGCTAAAAGTTACCATTAGCGACGCATAAAGGGCGTCGCTAATTGTGGCCTTTAGCGACGCAAATGGTATATTTATCCAACCTTTAGCGACGCTTGTTGTGCGTCACTAATCGTGTGAAGCCAATCTTTAGTGACGAATTTGAAGCGTCACTATAAATTGATTTCTTAGCTTTTAGCGATGCCTTTTGTGCGTCGCTAAAAGTTTTATTTTATTTTTCCATATATTATTTGTTTTATTTGTTGTTTTATTCCTGTTTAAACCTATATCAACCATCCTGGTATACAGTAAAATCCAAACATTCTGAAATGAATAGATATTGAAAAAGAAAAAATACATTCATATATATATATATATATATATATATATTATACTAATTAATTATATATATACATCCATATATATATATTATACTAATTAATTACCTACATTTGTAAAAGTACAATTTAACAATAAATACAAAAATTAAAAATTGTCTCAAAAAATGTAACTACAGATGTTGATGAAAAGAAAAAAAATAAATAAAAATAGTCAGTCCCGTTGCAAGACCTAAAGACCCCGGTGCAATAATCCCGATCAATCTAAAATAAAGATCAAATGACATATATTAGAACACTTATTATATATATATATATATATGAAAGTGAATTTATTATTTTTTTCCATGCATAAATAGTAAGAACGGCATAAAGTAGCATAAGTTGCAAACCACTAACCCGAACTGATTGCCCTAAGTTTTTGGTAGTCTATTTTGTCATTTGTGAGGTGTGTGATGGGGTTTTGAGATAGTTAGGCGGGTATCCAGTGTTTTGGTCTGTCAAAACCCCAAAATGGGCCTTTTTGGAGCAGAAACTTGCAAAAGTTTCAGACCGTTGATCCGAATCAAGTTCTGTAAGATTTTTAAAGTCTATTTTATCATTTTTGAGGTGTCTGATGGGGTCTCGGGGTCGGTAGGCCGATATCCTGACATTTTAGTCTATCAAAACTTGAAAATGAGCCTTTTTGGAGCAGAAACTTGCATAAGTTTCAAACAAGTGATCCGAATCAAGTGTTGTAAGTTTTTGAAAGTTTATTTTATCATTTTTGAGGTGTGTGATGAGGTTTCATGGTAGTTAGGCCGATATCCGAAGTTTTGGTCTGTCAAAACCCAAAAATAGGCCTCTTGGAGCAGAAACTTGCATAAGTTTTAAACCGGTGATCCGAACCGAGTGCCGTAAGTTTTTGTAAGTCTATTTTATTATTTGGGAGGTGTGTGATGGGGTTTTAGGGTCGATGGGCTGGCATTCGGTATTTTGGTCCATCAAAACCCCAAAATGGGCCTTTTTAGAGCAGAAACTTGCAAAAGTTTTAAACCGAGCATCCGAACCGAGTGGCGTAAGTTTATGCAAGTCTATTTTATCATTCAGGAGGTGTGTGATGGGGTTTCAGGGTTGATAGGCCGGTATCCGGTGTTTTGATCCGTCAAAATCCCGAAATAGGCCTCTTGGAGCCGAGACCTATAAAAGTTTTAGACCGGGCATCCGAACTGGGTGACGTAAGTTTGTACAAGTATATTTTATTATTTGGGAGGTGTGTGATGGGGTTTCAAGGTCGTTGGGCCGGTATCCGATGTTTTGGTCTGTTAAAACCCCAAAATGGGCCTTTTTGGAGCAGAAACTTATAAAAGTTTCAGACCGAGCATTCGAACTGAGTGGTGTAAGTTCGTGCAAGTATATTTTATTATTTGGGAGGTGTGTGATGGGGTTTCAGGGTCGGTTGGCCAGTACCCGGTGTTTTGGTCCGTCAAAACCCCAAAATGGGCATTTTTGGAGCAGAAACTTGCAAAAGTTTCAGACCGGGCATTCGAACCGAGTGGCGTAAGTTCGTGCAAGTCTATTTTATTATTTGGGAGGTGTGTGATCGGGTTTCGGGGTCTATAGGCTGGTATCCAGTGTTTTGGTTCGTCAAAACCCCAAAATGGGCCTTTTTGGAGCAAAAACTTACAAAAGTTTCAAACCGGACATCCGAACCGAGTGGCGTAAGTTCGTGTTGGTCTATTTTATTATTTGAGAGGTGTGTGATGGGGTTTCGGGGTTGATAGGCCGGTATCCGGTATTTTGGTTCGTCAAAATCCCAAAATGGGCCTTTTTTGGAACAGAAACTTGCAAAAGTTTCAGACCAGTGATCCGAACCAAGTAGCGTAAGTTCAGTGCAAGTCTATTTTATCATTTGGGGGGTGTGTGATGGGGTTTCGGGGTAGGTAGGCCAGTATCCGATGTTTTGGTCCGTCAAAACCCCAAAATAGGCCTTTTTGGAGCAGAAACTTGCAAAAGTTTTAAACCAGGCATCCGAACCGAGTGCCGTAAGTTTCGTGCAAGGCTATTTTATCATTTGGGAGGTGTGTGATGAGGTTTCAGGGTTGGTAGGCCGGTATTCGGTGTTTTGGTCTGTCAAAATCCCAAAATGGGCCTTTTTGGAGCAAAAACTTGCAAAAGTTTTTAACGGTCATTCGAACCGATGAAATTAAATAAGTTCATGCAACTATATTTTTTTTGTTTTCACGTAACATTTTCTATAAATACTAAATCCAGCAAAGTACATAATTTTAAAAACTTTCCAAGGCTGAACAAAGCATCCTTGCTGGCTGAGCATCGTCTGCACAAGAGCCTCTAGCTGGGCCTGGCACTCCTTGAGCGACGTCATCTTTTGCCGTAGCTCTGCGTTCTCTCGCTCAACTACCTCAACTCTTTGGGTGGCTGTGTAAAACCTAGCATCGTTCTTGATGCTAGAAGACGATGTTGTCAGCTCCATGCCAGCTCTCTAAGCCACGCACATATCCGTGCCTCTTGCCTAGAACAGTCTCCCGTATCTGGTCATCGGTCGGCAGATGCTCACCCCTAGGAGTCGACTGAGCACACAGCTGGACCATCTCCTCCTATAAAAGAACATAAATATATGTAACTACTTTTATAACTTTATCTTAATATTAAATTAGTAATACTAGTATATATACATAAATAACTTACATAAAACTGCTGAGCTTCAGGCCCAGTCCAACTCAATAGGGCTGGGTAGTGCACTGGTCTCCTGGTCTCACTACAGCAAATAAACAGTAGCTTGTGAAGATTAATTTCATGAAAATATTATACAATAAGAACTTGATACATGTATTAACTTACCATCTCATGTCTATACCTAACAAAAAATCATGATCCACCACAATGGGTCACCTGTTGCTTGCTTCTGCTCTCATTATTTTTCTTGCTAAGTTCCTACAGTAGGCCAAAACAAATAAAGTTAGTATAAATGACAATGATTATCATATAATAAAATTAATTTTGACAATTTTTACCTAGAATGCATCACTAGCGAATCGGTCACATAGTAACATCTAATCCTCCACCGCCACCCCTGTAGGGTCTATCGTAAGGCTCTTTACCAGCTACCACCTCCAGCCGTGTAGTGCATGTGGAGCCTGTGTCGATAGTCCCTGAAACGGACTCCCAAGTAATGGTCCACTGCCTTCACGACATGAGGCAGGTCGAGGTCGATGTCAAACTTCTCCTGTAAGCATGTCATTGTCAAAACATTACAACATTAAATATGTTAAAATTTAGGTGAACACAATAATAAAAGACATACCAGGATAAGCGCAAGAATATCCCGTCTCTCCGCGTCAATGACCCAACTCCAGTCACTAATATGGAGTGGGGCGCGTAGCCGACAAATGATGCTGACCTCCATGGTGAACTGCTGTGCCCACCCACCAACGCGCCCCCCGCTGCCTCCATCTGAACCTGCGAGCTACGATTCTTCGACCTACCACAGCCCTTGTCCTAGAGGCGATGGCCGAAGCTTTAGAAGAAATAAAATAGAAACAATTAGTACCATATTTATATAATCATTAATAAAAATAGAAACTATGCATACCATCGACGATAGGATCGGTCGACCCTACAAATGAGGGGGAAGGGGTCAATGGGTCCTGCATAATTGTGCGCCTGCGTGAACCTGGTCCAACCATATCTACAAAGAAAGTTTAAAAATAAAATTATTTCTAATTTAATCATAAAAATTAAAATCCTAATCGAAGTAAAAATGAATACCCATTACATCATAAAATTGAATATCCATTACATTATAAAAGCCAAAATCCATTACACTTGATACTAACACATGTAACACCTATTACAATTATTCATTTGAGTCTGTTCTATCATCTAGACTTGAATTTTCTTCAATCTCGGTACAATACTCTAACAATATGTCATCATCAAAATCATTTTCCTCGTCATCATCATCATTAATGAAGGTTGCATCCCTCAAATCTAATTGTGTGGTATTGCTGATGTCGGAAGCAACGACATGATCTGGTTCTACATCAATTCTATTCAACCGATACGAAGTAACATCTTTCTGATCATGTCGGACAACATCATCGTGGACAGTTTGAAACTCTTCTTGTAGTGCCTCCTCAATCCTCTCCAAATCTTCAGCTCCCTCGCCAACTTCTAGGACATCATAAACATTTCTAGATTTTATTTTTTGGACAACATGCCAATCACCTCTGATTTTTGTGTCCTTCAAATAGAAAACATACGGATCATCTTTAAATGCCGTACGTGACGTATTAACACTTATGAAGTGCTTATCGATCTGCATTCAAGTCTTCTTATTACTTACATCCCACCAATCACATTTAAAAATATACACAGAATGACCATAGCAATAATGTAACTGTATGATATCTTGTAAAACACCATAGTACTCTACAGTTTGTCCTGCGTCACCATCTCCTTGAACAAGGACCCCGCTATTTTGTGTTCACCGACTGACCTCACGTTCCCTCGTGTGAAATCGAACAACATCAATAATTAAACTGGTGTAGCGGGATATCCTTTGATCAGGGATCACATGCCAAGGATTATAATTGATCGTATGCCTTAGGAGATTGTTGATGGCATAATAGCTTCATCTATTAATTCAATACAAGTACAAAATTAATTGAATACAAATGCATTAACTAATACAATTACAATTAATTGAAACCTTGTCTTACACGTTCTTCGAACCACTTTGGAAACAAATTTTGTTGTCTTTGCTCTAGATCAGAACTTGATACATGTCCTCTTTGAAGCTCAATCGTATGCTCACTGCATAAGATGAGATATGTTATATGTAACTTATATTTGTGTACTAACGTAGTATTGCAATGATTTTGATAAACTTACTTAAAATATGGCAATGTCTCATCACAATTGTTGAGCACGATGTAGTGGGCTTTTTCCAAGTCTTGAGGATGACACCATTCATATATACGGGCACCTATTGGCCGCATATTCTGATTAAACACCACAAAGCCAGTTCGTTGCTTGCCCTAGACATCTATCAGAATTTCGCTCTTAACGATTAAACCTTGTATCAATATCTTTAAGATGTATAGAGCAGAAGGTAAGACATTCAGCATCAACGTAAGCCTCGGCAATTGACCCTTCTCGTCGTGCTTTGTTACGCATATATTGCTTCAATGTGTGCAAATATCTGTTTTAATAATTAATCAGTTATACATTTAAATAGTTAAGATGGATAGATAACATAATTCATAAAATTAAATGTACATTTCTATTAGATACATCCAATGGTATTGGACAGGTCCGCCAATTTTTGCCTCAAGAGGCAAATGCACAACTAAGTGGACCATTACATTAAAGAAAGTTGAAGGGAAAATCTTTTTCAACTTGTGGAGGATCACGACAACATCCCTTTCGAGCTTTTCCAGTACTTCCAAATTCAACGTCTTCGCACATAATTCTCTAAAGAAGGAGCCCAGCTCAATCAATGTAGTTAATATATCATCGGTGAGATATCCATGTAGTGCAACCAGAAGAAGTCGTTGTAAAAGGACATGGCAGTCATGACTCTTCAATCCAAATATTTTCCCATCTATAACATTTACACACCGAGATATATTTGATACATATCCATTTGGAAACTTCACCGATTTAAACCACTCGCAAATCCTCATTCACTCTACGGATGATAACGTATACTATACAAGAGGCACGATATATTTATCACCGTTACGCATTAGGTGCAGCTCATTTCGTATTCCCAGCTCCTGTAGGTCCAACCGGACTTTAATAGTATCCTTCAGTCTTCCCTTCAATGTTCATTAAAGTTCTCAGCACATTATCACAGATGTTCTTCTCGATGTGCATAACATCCAAATTGTGCCTCAACTTAAGGGTCTCCCAGTATGGAAAATCAAAAAATATGCTCTTCTTTGTCCAATTTAACACCACATTAGTATGCTTCTTCTTCTTAGTACCCGGTATCTTCCCAATCCTCACTAGTTGGATGAGTGCCAATTGTGCCAACACGTCTTTGCCAGACAACAATGGAGGTGACAATCTGCGCTCAATTTTCCATCAAACAAATGCTTCTGCCAATTTCGCCAGCCATGTGATGGTGGTAGAAAATGACGATGGCACATATAGCATATCTTCTTTCCATTGGACAAATGTAGGGATCATGCATCTTTATTGCAAGTCAGGATATGCCAGATACCCCTTAGTGCTCCACCCAGACAAGTTCCCGTATGCTGGAAAGTCATTTATGGTCCACAGTAACACTACATGCAATTGAAATGTCTCATTCTTAGAGACTTCGTACGCCTCCACTCCCATCTCCCACAATTCCTTTAACTCATCCATTAAAGGGCACAAGTACACATCAATTTCATTACCAGGAAACTTCGGCCCTGGAATAAGCATTGACATGAAGATAAATGGTTCTTTCATACATTTCCAAGGTGGCAAGTTATACGGCACAAGCAACACCGGCCACATGCTGTAAGGCATTACTCATGTCACCGAACAGATTGAAACCATCGCTAGTCAGCCCAAGTCGTATGTTACGCGCCTCATTTGCAAACCATTCGTGATTTGAATCAAACTCAGCCCAAGTTTGAGAATCTACCGGATGCATACATACATTTTCCTCAGCAACACGCTTCTCCTTATCCACCGCATATCTTCTGCCGTCTTCTAAGACATGTACAACCTTTGTAGTCTAGGTTTTAAGGGAAAATATCTCAGCATCTTGTGCGAAATTGTCTTGCTCTTTCCTTCATTCAGCTTGTACCTGGGTTCGTGGCACATCGTACACTCCTTACATTGTTCAGTCTCCTTCCAAAATAACATACAATCATTTTTGCAAGCATGTATGGGAATATACCTGAGGCCCAAATCTCTTAATATTCTTTTCACCTCGTAATATAATTTCAAAGGGGTCTCCCCAGTAGGAAGCACTGCTTTAATCAATTCAATGACCATATTAAATGATTTTTTACTCCATCGGTTGATGGTCTTAATATGAAGGAGTTTCGCGAGAAAGTCCAGTTTCGAAAACTTATCACAATCCGAATATAACGGCAGCCTTGCTTCCCTCAACAAGGACTTAAACGCTTCCGATTGTCCTGTGTCACTCCTATGACTACTTGCCCCAGTTGTAACCCCCTACAAGTCTGCCAGCATTTGTGGCAAGCCTTCATAACCAACTCCAACATTATCACCAAAGTCATCATCGTCGTCTTCTTCTTCATCCTTAAATACCACTCGTACGTCACGGTGTTCCCCGTAAAATTTTCAACACGTATACCTCTTGTCCATCCCGTGTTGGACTAGGCACTTTTTGGCCTCATCTATGTGCATATAATCCCTATTAGTGCACCTCCTATATGGACATCTTATCCTATTTCTCCCATCTGCAGATGCACAAGCAAACTCAATAAAATCTTTGATTCCCTTCACATACCCTGGCAAATGCTTGCCCCTCAAGTCTATCCAACTCTTATCCATTTTCGTCTACCTAATACAAGTCAAAAATGATACTCATTATAAATATAAAACATGAATCCTATCACCACCAACTTCTCACTAAAGGGTAATGTGGTCCTATCTCATTCGTGAATGCACAATCTACATTGCAATCAGAAGCAAATCAAATGCTTAATTCCACTTGGAAAAGATTTTGGTAGCATCTCCCCACGGTTCTCCAAGTATACGAGATAGACGTTAGCACGCCTAAATATATACTCAAAGAACAATAGGAGACCGTGCTGAAATTTTGTCATAGTAGAATATTCAAGCATGAGAAGCTATTGACTGCAATGCAGATTTATGCATTCTTGAACTGTCCTCTCTGGACAATTCAAGAATCAATTTTCATACACACGAATCCAATCGCGAATAAATTTCACGACAAGATTCACATGTGATGAAAATGACTGTTGAACGGGGCTAGGCTTACATGAATGCAATTGCTAACATGAATACAAAACTAGTCCTAATTTTGTTTTCACGAAATAATCACTTAAACATAAGTGATGTAAACGTTCCCTATAAACAAGAATTTATTCCAACAACATTCCACTTAATGGAAATTTAGTCGCACACTGACCCATATATTCTTATAAAGCCATGCTAAAAATTAATGGCACTAATTGAATTTTCATCCCAAATTTAATATTTTATATATTATATTATTTATACTTTATAATTTTAAAAACTTATTAGATCGTTAATATTTTTTTAAAATTAAATTATGTTAAAGAAATTTTATAATAGTTTTTGGTTTCTTTTAAGATGAATTTTTTTTTTTTTGGAAGAAATTATGAATAAAATTTAAAAAATTGAAATTAATAATCGGATTCGGGCCGAACTCAATTTCAATAATAATTTTTAATTCAGACTAGAATCGAGTTGAATTGTTCGGGTTCAAGATCGAGCTTGAGTTGACTATTGAACTGAATTTGGACATGACTTAATCCAAACCCTATTTGTCTTACACCCCTAAGAATCACATAGCCCCCTCTTTCTACACATTCTCTCTCTCTCTCTCTCTCTCTCTCTCTCTCTCTCTCAAACACGACAAAAATTCAAGCAAAAGATATTTACTCTGGTATTGGGATCCTTTTCTCTATGGCCCAACATTCAATTCGCTTGAAAACTTGAGCAATGTATCGTTGCTTTGTTGTAAGTGATATAAAGAATCATTGATGATGTACTTCACTAAAATTTATAGATACCATTGTGTTTTTTAAATTTTTTTTTAATTTTTTTTATTTACAAATAAATTTAAAGTAAATAACTTATTTCTATTAGATATTTTCTTCTCCACCTATTAGTTGTTGATTCACACATAGATGGGATGTCTTCCCAATAATTTAAGTTCATCAACAGCCTTGATCAGACAGTTTATGAGCCTGGCTATTCATAAATAGCTTGTGTAAAGGTTCCTCACACGGTAATTGCAACAAGATTGGACTTAAATGGACTAGACCACCAGTTTTTACTGGCACACCTATATATTCTTAAAAAGCCTTGTTAAAAAATTAATGACAGGAGTTGGAAAAAAAATTCAAATAAATAGTTAAATTAGTCAATCAAATTCAAATACACATATGAAGACATACAAAATGTCCATAGAAATCCATGGTTCACGGTAGTAACCTGTGAAGTGAAGGATGGCCAAAACAAAATGATTAGCTATAGCTTGTAATCCTTAACTAAGAGGCAATGGAAGACTGGGAAGCATCATGCCTAATATTTTCAAGGATTTATGTATTGCCATAGATGCAAACATAAGTGATGTATTTTTTAACCATCACACATGCAACTCACATAACACAATTCGACACAAAAATTACAGTCCACTCATTGGAAAAATAATAATTTTCTAACCAATTCACAACAAAAAGAATATAAGATCGAAGAAGAATCACATGCTCAATCAACACAAAGGGATTTGATTTCCAATTCACAAAACACAATCTAAAAAATAAGAATTTTTCAATATTTGAATGAAAAAAATCATAGAATATGACAATAAGAATCATATAAAAGCTATCACATGCTCAATCTTAAATCAAATGGAGTTCATTTCCAACTCACACTCCACAATCCAAAAAACTTAAATAAAACGAACCTTGTTATATCAATTCTTTATGAGATTGATCAATTCTTCACGGCAACTCAAAAAACAGTATCAAATCAGCAAGAGAGAGAGAGGGAGAGAATCGCGCGCGGTGTAGAGAGGGAACGACAGGTTCAATTTATCAGAGGACTTATTAGCGACGCACAATGCGCGTAGCTAATAAGTCACTATGCGTCGCTAACGTTTAGTGAAACGACATCATTTCACATACACTAACTATCAGTGACGCACATGTGAGCGTCGCTAAACTACTGAACTATCATGTGCGTCGCTAATGGACAAAGGAGCGTCGCTAATAGGTTCCCACCTATTTTTTTGTGCGGCAAAACCTCTTTTTGTTGCTTTTTCGCGACACACATTGTGTGCGTTGCAAAAGAATAGTATTAGCGGCGCTTAACGTGTAAAGATTTGGATTTTTGAAAGGAAATTTTTTTTTTTTTTAAAGTATTAATTATTTCATTGAGTTATTATTATTATCATTTTTTTTTTGGTGTATGCATGTATGTGTGTGTGATGAAACATGTGTGTAAATGTATGTGTATGTGTTTAAATACATTTAAATATGTATATATATATATATGCAGCTTTAGTGCATACAGCTGTGTGTAGGTGCGGCTGTGTGCAGACTGTGTGTGTGTGACAGACCATGTGTGTGTGCAAGTGGGAGTGTGTGTGTGTGTGTGATAGGTATATAGATATATATATATATAGATACTTAAGTCCCCAAGTCATCTTGCATTTAATGCAAGTCTGATTTGGAATAGATAGAAAGCTGGAGAAGTATGGCAAGAGAGAGAAAAGAACAGTCGCCTGAGGTGACAAGAGGACTGAGTATGATGTATCTGTGTGTATGCCCGTTGAGTTAGAGAGGGAAAGAAAATCAGAAAGGGAGAGAGGACGAGTGAGAAACTGAGAGGGAGAGAGAGTCCGGGAGTTCCGAGAGCTTGGAAGGAAGGAGAGTCAGAAGTTGAAACAGGAAGGGAGGGCAAAGAGCTATGCAGAGAAAACCCAGAAGAAAGGTATACCTTGCCATTTCTGTTTTTTTTTTTTATTTCCATGCATGATGTTTTAATTCGAATGGTGGGGCCATATTGAGAATGAAAATTGGAGTCCAACACAACAAAAATGACTCAAAATGGTGGGGAAATCAGTTAGAAAATTCGAGTTGCAAGCTAGGGAAATAAAATCCGTCCATGTTATTTTATGCTCTAAATCTTGTTTCAAGTTTAAGAGAATGACCCTCATAGATACAGGAACATTTTGGAGTTAACTGGGATCCAAAACAGTTAACGAAACTATCACAAAATTCAAAGAAAATGAGTCGCCAGAATCTGGGTTTTGGCCGAAAAATGCAGTGGGTAAATCGGAGGTGGCGAGGGTTAGAGGCCAAAGATAGTCCCCAAATCATTCCCCAATGTTCTGGGATCGATTTGGTGTGAAGATAGTGAAAATCCGACGTTAAAATAGGGAGAAAACGAGGGGAGCAGGTCGCGGCTCCGGTGACCGGCCGAAATTTCGGCCGGAGATGATGACCGGGAAGTCGCGCAGGGGCGAAGGCACCGAGTGGGCCACTGGTTTGGACCTTTCTCTATTGGGCTGTTAGGTTTAAAAAAAAGGATATGGGCTGGGTTGTTTTGATTTAAAGGAGATTGGGTTTGAATTGGTTTAGAAGGGTCCTTGGGCCAGTTATTTAAAAAGGGTCATTGGGCCTATTGGGTTGGGCCCATCAGATGAATTAAAAATAAGAAATTTAAAAAATTATAATTTGACTCCTGTGCCTTCTTGAAAATTACGTTTGACCCCAAGATTTTCTTGAAATTCTAAATTGACCCCAGAACTTTAAGAAATTATAATCTGACCCCCACTCTAATAAAATATTAAATTAAATAAATAAATTTAATTATTTAATATCCCAAAATAGTCTGGAGTCCAAACGAGACAAGTAATTAGTGTATTTTGACTATCTCGGGCATTCTGAGACCACTGGTGAGGTCCATTTTATGAGACGGAGTCTCAAAAATTTAAAGACCCGTAGAAACCTTAAAAATTACCGAAATACTCCCGAGTCAAAACACAGTCAAACAAACTCCGAATTAAGTAAACGAATAGTGGAATCTTATTATCTCGAACACTCCGGACTCAACCGTGGAGTCTGATTTATGAGAAAAGGCCTTGGAAAATGGGAACCCGTGAAAGTGCAAAAATGATTGTTTTGCCCTTTTTAACCTGAACGTCCAAATTAATTTCTGCGAAGGCCTAGACCTATTTTCCTCGACATCCCAAACCCAATGATAGAATTTAATTCATCAAATTAGAAATTTATAAAATGAAGTCATATAATTTGATGAATAGCATCATTAAAGTGGCAACCGAACTGAGCTGCATTATTGTGATTTTAGGGACATCGACAGGTGACGAGAGGACCGTCTGACCTTCTACATTTTCCCTGCTAGCCATTACACTACGAGTACAGTTTATTAAGGTTGAGACCAACCCGTCAAGTATGGTGTTTTGCTAATGTTAGAAATGAAGTTAAGTTAGGAATATTCTGTGAATAATTGGAATGACTTATGTGTTTATTTGGAATGTATTTGCTTGATAACTTGGAGTTGGTTGTTCACATGCTTATGTGTTACTTGCATTCTTTAGAGTTTAGTAATGGGAAGACACATGAACTATGATGTATGAATGCATGAGATATACAATTACATGAAATAAGTTGATGCTTTGATTATTATTGATACTCCAAATGTGATATTTCATTAAAAGCATGCCTTATTGAGATTACGTCATTGTGTGCCGCATTCGAAGCATATTGGCATAGGGTGAATTCCTTGGACACATGGCGTGAGTTGAGCACGTGGTGCTATACATTATGAGGGTGTAGATCCTGTGGTAAAAAACCCAAAATTGGCCATTGCATTGGTTCCTGATCTATCGGGGGGCGGCCCGTAAAGGGAATTGGTACTCCGGACCATCGGGGGAAGGCCCGTAGAGGAGACATGGGTGTGGCATCGAGTGCATGGGTGCGTCATGCATATTTTCATTGCATTGTGTTTGAGAAGCATTTAGAGATAAATGTACACTTTGCACATGTCACGCCTTAGCTTTATTTCTTGCATTAGCACTACATTATACCAGCAGTTGAGCTGACCCATTCGTGGGACCAACATTACAGATGAGGACGCCCCAGCTACATGAGTTTCAGTAATGCTTTATAGAGGAGAGTGCTTGGAGATGTTTGGCCCTTGGGGCATATTTTGCGATGTAAAGGCTTAGGCCCGAATGACCATGCAAATGATGTATTCATGGGATGTACTTTATGTTATTTTATGTATTGATGGGAATGGATGCATGTTTAGTGAATTTATTTACATTTGTCCTTTTATTTATTTTATTTTCTGTCTCGTCAGTCGCGCCTCAGGTTTACAGAAATTCGGGGCGTGACATAACGGGGCGTCGCAAATAATGTGGGTCACAAAAACACCTATTTTTTGTAGTGACTGACCCCATAAAGCTAACAATCTCCCCCCTAGAAACACCCGGGGGACTCGAACCTGTGACCTCACACTGATACCACTTGTAAGTAGAAAGGCAATGGGGCGGGTTCGGGACGCGATGACCCTTCCTTAACCCCGACCTTGTTTATATTTCCTGCCCCTAACCTCAACCTCATTTATAATCCACGACCCCCACCTTGAACCCCGATATTATTTTTGCAAAGTTTTTTTTTTTTTTTTGGTAGGTAAATTAAAATTGTACTACCAAAACAACCATTATAAGAAAAAATAATATGAGTGTGATAGGAGAAACCTTAAAACTAATTTTATATGGTGTGGTTTATTAGTAAAACTAGTATACATAGAGATTTTTAAAAATTAATATATAAACAAAATGGAGTGACCTTCCCTTGCCTCCGACCCCGATAGAGTTTTAAAAGCCTCACCCGAGCCCTCCCATTTATGAACACCCCATACCCGTCCCATTCGAGGCGGGGCGGGTCCCCGACGGAATGGGACAAATTGCCATCCCTACTTGTAGGATCAAGTGCTTACCATCAGGACAAACGTTATAACAGTTAGTAAAAGTGCAACTTTATTTCCTTGTATTTTTTGGAAGCACAGAGCCCTACACTAAGCAGCAGGTGGACATAAGGGGTTGTTTCACTTAAAGGGCTAACAAGATAGGCTGTTAAGCACCGATGCCATGCCCACATGTGACAACAAGTTCATAGGATGATCACTAGCCCCCATAAAGCCAACAAATATTTATTTGAAAATGAAAAAAAAAAGTTAGAAAAAATTGGTCAAATTTTATAAAAAAAAAAATTATAAACAAATAATGAAAGGGGTAATTTTTTCATTTTGAAAAGAAAAACTGAAATGGAGTTATTTGTAGTTTGTTAATAAAAGTAAGGGAGGTCAGTGTCATTTCAAAAACCTCAAGGAGAGTCTGTAATTATTAAAAATCTCAGGGGAGTTCAATGTAATTACCCTAAAAAAAATTAACTTTTGAGCATAGTAATTTTTTTCATGCACCTCTACTTTTCTATGTGTTGTGTGGATGCATTATGGTCTTCTAGATATAATGACTTGTGTTATTTTGCATTCTAACCCTTTAAGGGTTGATTATCCAGTTTGAGTAGGTTTGTTTAAGGTCATTGACCAGGCATTACCTTTGTTTTAATTCATGGATAAATGTTTTTAGACAAACATCTTACCTTGTGGACTTCTTTTGCTCATTTCCTGACTTATGTACCGAGGGCCAATTGAACCTTGTTTAATAGACTTGACACTTGTACTAACACATTTCTCAACTTTTTTGGGTCATCATTCTGGGACTTTACAAGTCTTACCCTTCATTAGGGACTGGTTGGATTTTAAAGCTAGATTTGTAACTTGATCTGGCCATCTTCAGAGGGTTCTTCTAGCTTTTCCTTTTTACATAGATGATCATTTTGAAAAACTAGTTTGTAATCGGGACAACCCTTCTTTGGGGGTTTCTTTTTGTCACTCTTTCATTTTTTTAAGAATTAACCCATTCTATTAACACATTTGGTCATTTCGATAAGATTCTTGTATCTCTTTCCTTTTCTTTAAGAATTGAGTCATTCTTTTAACCCATTTAGTCCTTTTTGTAGAGGACTTTGTAAAATTATTGCCAAGGCCTAAGTTGCAACATGCCCTACCATTTTTTTGAAGGTATTAATAATTACTTTCCACTATTAGGGGTTGGACCATTTTCTTGACTTGCTCGGTCCCTCTTTAAGCAACTTTGTAGAATTTTCTTCAAGGCCTAATTTTTGATTTAGCATGCCCTTCTTCAGATGATCTTAGTAGTTTCTTTCCCTCTTAGGGATTAGGTCATTTTCTAAACTTTCTTGGTCCAATTTTAGAGGACTTTGTAGAATTTCCTTCAAGGCTTGATTTGTGATATTTTCTACCCTTCTTTAAAGGGTTTTAGTAGCTTATTTCCTTCTAAGGGATTAGGCCATTTTCTTGACCTACTCGGTCCCTTTTTAGGGGACTTTATAGAATTGTCTTCAAGATTTGATTTGTGATTTGGCCTACCCTTCTTCATAGTGTCTTTGTTATTTTTTTCCTTCTTAAGGGTTGGGTCCTTTTCTTGATTTGCATAGTCCCTCTTTAGGGGACTTCGTAAAAGTTCCTTCGAAACCTAATTTGTGATTTCATTTTCCCTTCTTTAGTTGGTCTTAGTAGATTCTTTCCCTCTTAGAGATTAGGTTATTTTCTTGACCTGATCGATCCCTTTTCAAAGGACTTTTTAGAATCGACTTCAAGGCCCAATTTATGGCATGGTTTGCCCTTTTTTAGAGGGTAGTAGCTTCTTTCCCTCGTAAGGATATGGGCCATTTTCTTGACATGTTTGGTCTCTCTTTAGGGATCTTTGTAGAATTTCTTTCAAGGTATGATTTGTGAGCTAGTTTGCTCTTCTTTATAGGATCTTAGTAGTTTTTTTTTTTTTTCCTTTTTAAGAATTGGTTTATTTTCTTGACATAGCTACTTGGTCTCTCTTTAGGGGACTTTATAGAATTGTCTTCAAGGCTTGATTTGTAATATATCATATCTTTCTTTAAAGGGTCTTAATAGCTTCTTCATTCCATAAAATTTAAGGATGTGCTTTCTTCCCTTGCAGCGTTATAAAGTAAGGAACATATATGTTGGTTTTCAGATTGGACCATATGATGCACTATTTCTAGCACTCGTTATTTTTTGGAGTCTATCAACTCTAGGCATCTCATATTTTAACGTTGGTTGAGATTATGCCTAATGTCTATGAACCTCTTTATTGTCATACAACCTTTCGTTATGAGATGATTAGTGTCATTTCTCACAGATGGTGCCACTATTGATATAGTTGGTTGTATAATAAAAAAGACCCCTAAAATCCAAAAAGAGTCATTGGGGGAGAGCAATATGAATCTAGCTAAGGCTCTTTCACTACAAGAAATATGATTTTTTTGTAAGCCAATAAATCTATAGTTGGCTCATTTGTAGAGATAGTAGGCTTATCTACGATGATTTTTAGATTGCCAAAAAATGTATTTCTTGTGGTGCTTCAATTCTTAATTCAATATGATTCAAAGCAATTACATATTAATAATGATATGAAGTATATTATCATACTTTTCATGTCTTGAGAAAAATAATTCTCAATGTCTAAGAACCCATGGAGAAAGGGTGTGTTATAGAGCCCCATTTCTTTGCGTAGTTTTTTGTTTTGATGAGAATGCGGAAAAGATCGAAACCAGTGATTGCTTGAAAGATAACATCTAATAGGATATAGAGGGGGAGTGAATAGGTCCATTATAAATTTTGATCAATTTTTAAAACCTATTCAAATTTTAACTTCACAAATTAATTAACCACACGGATTAATGGAAGCAATCACAACGGTATTTTTTATGTGGAAAACCCAAACCCAAAAAACCATGAGACATCTCGTCTAGTCAAATCAATGCACTACTAAAAGATTTTGAGTACAGACCCAAACTAAAGACGAACTTACTCCAATAGACCCATTGATACAGCTTATACCATTTGTAGTCAACTACTCTGATGACTCCTTGCAAGGATTTTCAGTCTCACCACAATGAACTTCAATCCATAGTCATCGATTCAGTCGTACCAGTCTTCATAAAGAACTGTTACACCTCCTCAGAAGTATGATATTGATCACCCACAAACAAGGTTAGAACTCGTCTATTTTATACTAAAAGGGAACCACTATCACCACTAAGAAAAGAATAAATGAATAGAAGTTTGATCTCTTGACAAACCTCTTAATATGCATATATCATTATCAGTTGTGAGAGAAAAGTGATAAACTAAGTTTAATATCTCAAACCACTCACTATATTTTTGAGATACTTAAATCCACTCTCTATATATATTTATATATATAACTAAGTGATAACTCTATTTAAAATAATTACCATAGGTCATATCTTTTAATTTGTTCTTCACGATTTATGTCCTCTAATCAAATAAGGATTTATAAGATCTTAACCATGAAAAAAAACTTACAATAATAGTTAAAATGGGACTCTACATAGTAAAGGCAAGTCCAATGATAGTTTTGTTTGAACTAAATTATTTAAGGGTTGTGCACGAAAACTACCCCACTTCTCTTCACTAGTTTATTATTATGACAACAATGGTAGTTCCATACGTTGTTAGGCCTAAAAATAAACCACTTATATTTTTGGAAAAAAACTCTCTAGGACCACCACCCACGGCCCCTTCTAGTGATCCCTCCCTCCACCACCTCTGTAAACAACCTCATACCACCAAAAAGACCACATTTCTTTCCCGGCGCAACCCTCCACGAAAATGTCGGACACAACCACAACTCCAGATTCCATTAGCATGGATTAATCTTTCACCATTTACCATGAACAAAACAACCACCCCACCCCCAAACCAAGATACCCACACACCCAACATCTAGCTCCCCAAAGTGCAAACAACTCAAAACCCGTAACCAAACCACCAAAAAGCCACCTAATCTAGCCCTGCTCAGTCACCTTTAAAAGACCCAAGCACAATTAAAATTGTGACTGTCGAAGAAGATGAAGAGGAAGAGGAGGATGATAACCCATTCAAAAATAGAGAACATAGGTTATTTCGAGTGGTGCGGCAGTAAGAACCATCGCCGAAATGCACAGAGAACTTTAACACCTAAAGAGCACAGCTTGAATCCAAGAAGAAGTTATTAAATAATACAAATCCTCAACCACTCAAAATAAAAACCACCCATCAACCACGACTATGCAAGTTAAAGAGGAAATAAACAAATAAAAGGTCATCACGGCAGCAGCATAGGGGCCAGATCAACGCACCCATAAATGATGCGTGTTCAACAAAATAAAGGTTCCCAACAATTGACATATGTCCTTGCAAATGCACCAAAAGGAAATTTAAACCCCAAGAAATAGTTCCTAGCTATCAAACCTTGGTCCCTTGCAGTCACCTTTACACCCTATCAATCCACCCTTATTACCCAGCCTTCTACCACCCTCACACAAACTAACCCAGCAATCCTTTGACAAATTCCCTCCCTTATCCAATTAAACACACCACAGACCCTACCAAACCTACAACCACACAAAAGCCATGGAACTCCCTTTTTGAAGTTATAGGAATAGAAACAATGGAATAGAACTTGACTATGTCTTCCCCCCCCCCCCCCCAAAAACTCTGCAAACCCAACTAAGATCACCCTTAATTAAGAGGAGGTCAAGGAAGATCTAGAGAAATGGAAAAACTCTTTAATTGGGTATGTCCTGGGGACTAAGCCTACTTTCAAGATGATGTTAAGCTTCATAAGAAGGAAATGGTCTAACATGGGACATATCCAACTCCACCAACTGAAGCTTTGAGTGTTTTTCTTTGAATTTGAGAAACCTGAGAGTAGGGAATGAGTAGTGGAGTCAGGACCCTAGTCCTCTGAGAACAAGCCTTTAATCCTTAAATTATGGATACATGGTGCTACTGTTGATAATGAGGGCATCTCAGCCTTGCTAATCTGGATTAGGCTCCCAAATCCTCAAATTACACATGTGGAATGCTAGAGTCCTAAACAAAATTACGAGCACTGTCAGCAAACCCTTTTTTACTAACAAACTCATTACTACATGAGGGAGGTCAGCCTTTGCTCGTATGTGTCCAAATCCAGTACAATGTTGTTTATCCCAATGAGATCACCATCCAAGACTCTTATGGATCCATTCACAATCAAGCCATTGACTATGAATGGATCCTTCTTGAGTGTTTGGCTTGCAAGACCTTTGGTTATGATATGGACCACTTCCCCAAAACAAAACCAACAAACATTGAGGAACTCCTCAATCCTGAATTGAGTCAAGAGACCATATCCCCATTTGCAACCCCCTTGCTCAACTAAAGACCATTTACGCTCTTGGAAACACATCTAACACCTTTACCAAGCCACACCCCTCCCCCTTCATAACATCCAAAAATAACAGTACAACTTAAACCAATCGCCCACTGATAAAAAATCCCCTACACAAAACTCAGTTAAGAAAACCATAACATTTTTGTAGTCCTGAACTCTATCGCATGCAGATTAAGAGCTCCTTCAAAAACCCCTTAGAAAATCTAAAACCAACAAGGAGAAAGGAGAAAGCTCTCAGTCAAAGAAAGAGGGCACAAAAAGTAAAGGAAAACAAAAGAAGAAAGACAAGTCAAATGACTCAGGGATAGTAAGGGTCATCCTTCCTTTATTCTAATGATCAATTTGTCTCATGGAACATCAGAGGGTTAAATGACCCTCTTAAGTAAAAAGAAATAAGAGATCTTGCTAAACTCTAAGATAATCGAAATCTTTTCCATCCTTGAATCCAAAGTTAAACTTGAAAACCTAGGGAAAACCATGAATAATTGCTTACACAACTGGGTTTTCCACCATAATTTCCTTGCCAATGGGGTTTTCAGAATCATTTTATGCTAGAACCCCCAAATTTTGTCCATGAATATCCTTCAAACCTCTAACCAATCGATCTGAGCTCACATCCAATTTGGCAACTCTTCCTTCTACTCTAGCTTCATTTATGCTGCCAATGACCCTTATCAAATGAGGAAAGTTTGGTATGATCTCAGACTTATCGAATCCTCCATTACAGAGTTCCCTTAGCTTATAATGGGAGACTTCAATATTGTTAGATCCAGTAATGAGATATTGGGAGGCCAAAGGATAGATCATAGAAGTATAGAGGAATTCAATAACCGCCTCTTTAACATAAGAACTATGGATATCAAAGCCTCTGGTTTTTGGTTCACCTGGAGTAATCGAAGATAAGATAACAACTTTATTCTCAACAAACTCAATAGGATTCTTGTTAATAATACTTGGATTGAAACCTTTGTTTAGTCAAAAGGGATTTTTGAGAACCCAGGCATCTCAGATTACAACCCTGCCATCTGTAGAATTAATACCCAAAGGAAAAAAATAAAAGAAGCTCATTCAGATTCTACAACTTCTAGATGGCTCATACAGAATTTCCCTCTCTATCAATCCTAGACCACCCCCATCACAAGAAACCCTGTGCCTAGAATTAATGTCAAGCTTAAAAGACTCAAAGTTGAGCTCAAGTACTTAAACTCTAGATTTTATAGCAACATCTCTACCAAAGTTTCCAAAGCTAAAGGCAGACTTAAGGACCTCCAAGTAGCCCTCAATGACTCCCCTCCCAACTTTGATCTTACCTTAAGAATAAGGAAAGGGAAGATATCATATGCTCATCTAAGCATGGCTGAAAAGGCTTTCTATAAGAAAATTTTCAAACCCAAATAGATCCAACTAGAGGATAAGAACATCTAATTTTTTCACAAAAAGATGAATGCCAACAGAGCCAATTACAATATTCTCAGCATCACTAATTCCCAAGACACCAAACTTGAAGATCCCAACAAATTTAAAGAAAAATCCATTAGTTATTTCCAAAACCTCATAGGCAACCCCAGGCCACCAAGTAATATGAGCCTAAACTAAGATAATGTACCTCTGCTAAGCTCTCAGAGGGTCAAAAGGATGTTATTTTCCACCCTATCACTATTGTAGAGATCAAAATTTTCATTTATGACATTGATAAAGATAAGGCCCTTGGGCCTAGATGGCTTTAACTCAGCCTTCTTCTAGCATAGTTGAAAGGTTATCTAACTTGATGTCACAAGAGTTGTTCTTCACTTTTTTTGAAACCAACTATTTTCAGCCTAAATGGAATGCCATAACCCTTAACCTTATCCCCAAGATAAAAAATCCTTCCTCCATGAAAGACTATAGACCTATTGCTTGTTGTAATACCCCATATAAGTGCATCATCAAAATTCTCTCCAATAAACTCAAGGCTCTCCTAACCAACCTCATTTCCCACTCCCAATCAGCCTTTGTCCAAGGCAGGGGCATCATGGATAACATCTTCCTCACGTAAAAGTACCATAGAAACAACAGTACCCCTATAAGATGTGCAATAAAATTGAAATCATGAAGGCTTATGATATAGTTTCTTTGGACTTTTTTTCTCTATTTTGTAGGTGATGCAATTCCCTGAATGCTTCATTAAATGGATCAAATCTTGTGTCACCACTTATAAATTCTCTATCATGTTAAGTGGTAGCCTTAAAGGCCACTTTGAAAGAAAAAGAGGCCTTAAACAAGGGGATCCCCATGTCCCCGTATCTTTTTCTCTTACTCATGGAAGAATTTTCTTGCATCTTAGCCAAACACATTGAGAATAACCCCTTTGAATTACATCTCAAGTGCCAAAATCTAAAGCTCTCTCACCTTATGTTTGTAGATAACTTGTTTCTGTTTTGTACTGCTAATGAGAACTTCATCAACATCCTTAATGACACCATTAGATTGTTTAAGTCTCTCTCAGGTCTCAATCCTAACCTACAAAAGTATTCAGTTTTCATAGCTGGAGTTCCCCCCTGACTTTAAAGAAATATTTTGCTCTATGCTAGCAATGCAAGAAGCTCACCTCTCAGTGACCTATTTACGTGCCCCTTTGATTTCTTCCAAGCTTGGATATACTAACTATAAGAACCTAGTAGCTAAAATTACTAGCAAGGTGAAGAATTAGACTGTCAAGGCCCCTTCTTATGCTAGTAGGGTCTAACTAATCAAAGTAGTACTGTTTAGCACCCTAGTCTATTGGAGCTCTATCTTCATCTTACCCAAAAGAATCTTAAAGGAAATTGAGTCCATCTTGAGAGACTATCTCTGATCAGGAATAGAGCTTAAGACCTCAAGAGCTACAACTGCAAACCTTTCTAAAAAAGTGGTCTAGGGATCAAAGGCCTTGTGGATTGGAACAATACCTTTATTCTCAAATAGCTTTGGGCATTATGAAATAAAAAAGACTCACTTTGGATAAAATGGTGCAATGAAGTTTTCTTGAAGAACATAAGTATTTGAGGCCTCAAAATTCCTCTTAACTACAGCTAGAACTGGAGGAAGATTCTAAGCCTTAGAAGTATAAAAAGGATATTAGGAAAAACATTGGAAATGGAAACGATAGCTTTATATAGTATGACTCTGGCATCGTCATGACCCTTTTATCTCCTATTTTAGGGAAGACATCATTTTAACTTATGCTAGTTTAGGCCAAGCTAAAGTTGTTTCTTTCTTTAGAGATAGACAATGGAGATGGCCTCCATACAGGACCTTTACTATCCAGTCCATCAAGGACTCTCTCCCTCCCCCCTCCTAAAACCTTGTGCCCACTCCCAACTCTCTTGATAAAAGCAAATGGATTACACCCCCAGTGGTAGCTTCACCACTTACTCTACCTAGAACTTCCTCAGAACTCCCTCCCTTAAAGTTAACTAGCGCCACATTATATGGTTTCCTAAGAAAGTTCTAAGATACTCCTTCATCTTTTGGCTTGCTTGTAGAAATGGCCTCTCCACCAAAGCCAGACTCCATGCATGGAACCTTATTGACAATGACACCTACACCTTTGTAAAAATAGCCCTAAAAAACTAGAAACCACATATTTTTCTCATGCCCCTTCTCCAATCAAATATGGAACCATTTTATGCATCTTTGTTCCATCTAAAGACCAATAGGGGACTGGGATAATGAGTTAGCTTGGCTTATAAGGTCGCCAATCAAAAAGTCTTTCCAATCCCTTATGGTCAAAACCTCATTTACCTCTATCATCTACCATTTCCTGAAGGAAAGAAACCAAAGAAACTTTAAGGAAACCCAAAAGGTGCAAGATAACATCATAGAGGAGAACCAAGATTCCATATATAGGATTTCCTTCTCTTAAAGTGGCATCAAGAATACCAAAGGGAACCTATCCATATATTTGCAAAGCATACTCTAACAACTAAACGATTGATCCAGCCCCATACAAATGACAAGTCCTAATGTGGATTGGTCCAAATTGTTTTTGGATCGATACACTGCTTAGTGGATTGTACCATTCTTTGTCAGATTGTACCTTATGCCACCAATTTTCCCTATTTAGCTTAAAAACACGCTTTTTGACCTAGAAAATTTCCTAAATTATTTTAAACAAATATAGGAATTGTGTAAAAATACTTTGAGAAAAAATTAATTAAACAAACTCTTTCTAGTAAAGGTTAAAGTACTTGAAAAGTCACTTTTTCTATCAAAACTAATTTTGATCAATCCAAAGAATTAGTTTATGTCCAAAAGCAATTTTAGCACTTTTAGAAACATATTTCGAAAGTATTTTTCACTGAAAAATGCTTTCAGTGTTTCTTAAATATATTTCCAAAACAATTTTAGAAAAATCACTTTGTAAAATTTGTGTAATAATGCCAAAATAAACACAAAGTGTATTCAAGTATACTCTAAGTGCTAGTTTGAATTAGTTCATCATAAAAGTTAAGGAATTAAATGGGCTGGTTTGTAAATTCTAGTAGGGGTATTCAGCGACAAATCGCAAGATGTTTTGGCTTAAATGGGACTCTCTGTGCAAGCAAAAATTTGAGGGGGGGCTTGGGTTTTAAGGACATGGAAGCTTTCAATCTAGCCTTATTGGCTTAGTGGCCATTTAGATAAGTCTTTTGTGTTTTTTTTCTTTGTTCTCTATTTTGTCTGATGTTTGGCCATTAAGAAAAGTGTGAGTAGTGGCTTTACTTCTTGCCTGGTGCCATCTTGGTTGGGATGACGTTAGTTAGCTTTGTTGTTTCTTGCTTCTAGCCTCTTATTGGTGTATTCAGGTGTATCTCCTTGTTTACATTAGTCAGATTTCTTCTTCTTTGTTGATAAAAAAAGGTATAGTCTAATGTCATGCTTGGTACGGTGGAATAGGTATTCGAGAAATGTCCATTCTAGCCTTTTCATTCTTTGTTCTTGTTTGGTATGATTGAAAATTCCTATTTCATGAAATGGGCATTCCTTAAAAATCATTTCAATCATTCATTTGGCCTATATGAGTAATCCTTATTATATTCTATATCATTTCCATTCTATTTCCTAATTCATTCCACAGAATGACCATTCCATTCTTGCATACAAACATGGCCTAAGTGCCTAAACCATCTAATAACGAAATTAATTAGGTCTCTAAGACTCTTAGGCCATGTTTGGTACACATGAATGGAATAGTCATTCCATGGAATTAAATAGAAAATGGAATGGAAATGACATGGAATGGAATAAGGATTACTCATCTAGACCAAAGGAATGCTTAGAATGATTTTTAATGGAATGCTCATTCCATGGAATAAACATCTCCAACCATACCAAGCAAGAACAAGGCAATGAAAAAGTTAGAATGGACATTTTTGGAATACCCATTCCATTATACCAAACATGACCTAACCTTTCCTAATCAAGAGATCAAAAACTCAAACATGAAGTTGTGCTCATCAACTAACACCTTTAGTCTTCAATTTGTGAAGCTATGGGATGAAAACTTGAACCAAAATAAACCTTGGATATTACAAATTTTTTGGAACCCAAATTTGTCAATACAAACACAACATGGACATAAAAAGTTTTATAGACCTAAAAATCTCCCCCTTTGACTATTTTGTGACGAAACTCACAATACAAAAAAATATATATGTAAAAGAAAAATAAGACTCAACTAAGCCAACAAAAATGTTGAACCTATTCCCTTTTTACAAGACATTGAAGCGCAAAAGAAAACTCGATCAAAATTACTACTCTTGCTCAAACACTTGAAAGCCTTCTTATACATATTCACTTTTGTCTCTCCTAAGATATATACTTTTTTCTCTCTATTTTTTTCACGGTATGACCAAGGAAATAATAAAGCAGTTAAGAACAAATAACTAAATAGGCATAATATTAAGCACCAAGGAAAAAAACTTCAATGTATGATTATTCAAGATTCATCACTAGCTATTAATATAAAGACCCGAAAAAATTATCAAGGGCATTTGGGTAATTTTTCAGTCCAAATTAAAGATAGATAATTAGTTAAATAAATTATAAAATTGAATTACTAGTATTTAATATGATATTATGGATTAAGAAATAATTTTAAAAATTTATTCACGGACTAGTGTGGACCACGGGGCCACACAGTCAAATTCAAGATTCAGATAAATATGAAAATTTTATCATTAAAAACTGGAGAAAACGAAGGACAAATCTAGAATCTACACGTTAAAATTAGCCAGGATGTCAATTTTGGTGCAATTCTAATACAATTGGATTTTGAGAGCTTGTGCGCTGCGAGCATGGCAGACTAGCCTCATTTAGTGTGCAAAACTTCTCAAGGAAGCTTGGTATAGTTCTCTAGACAATTTCGTGTGGCACTTTGCTATTAGCCAATAAGGAATCTGATGTGTGAGAAAGATTAGTGTGTGTGTGTGTGTTAGTACACCATTGTGTGTATGCAGGAGAGATGACTTATTGATGGAGACATGACCATAATAATGGAAAAGCATTTCTTTTTCCATTTTCCCTCCTAGTTGACCCTTCCCAAACTTCAAATTTTTATTCTCCCTCTCGCTTCCCATAACCGAAAACAAACAAGTAAATGTGTGTATATATAAGTGTCTATAAGTGAGTGAGTGTGTGTATATATGTATGTGCTCTATAAGAGTAGGACAATAGGAAGATAAGAGAGAAAAATAACAAAATAGTGGGTGTGTGCTTATAAGTATTTGATGATGCCAGGGGGAATAAGTGTGTGCAATAGAGGTGTGAGTTTGTTAGGTGGAGTGCGTGACACACTATGTGTGTGTGTAGAAGAGTGTCATTGTGTGCAAAACTGAATGTATATATAAATGTTTGTATTATCCTAGAAGTAAAGACCATTAAAAGGGCTTGAAGATGAAGCACAATAGGGAAAAATGATGGCACATGATGATGAAATCAAGTAGGGATAGCCACTGTCAAACTTCAGGTAACCATTGATGGACCTACGGAGCTCTCTCTCTCTACAAAAGCCATGGCCGGAAACAAAATGTAAGGATTTTCTAGACTCTCCCTAGATCCTATATGATGCATGTATTCATATATAAATGTGTGGTTTACTATGTGTACGTGTGTAGATATGTGTAAATACATAAATATATACATATGCAAACATATCGGTATTATGATGAACGTAGTTGGGTCTTCCATTAAGAGGGAGCCTTAAGACCAAAGCATCAAAAATAGGACCTTGGGTGAGCATTGGGACACACAACAGTGTTGTTTACGCATCTATGTGTGTATATGTGTGCATAGGTGTGTGAGTTGTAAAGAAAAAGACCATAGTTGGGTCTCCATGTATCGGGTCATTCTTTTTATTTTTTGGGTTACCTAGAGTTAGACTCGGTGTCCGACAATAGAAGAGAGCTTTCAAGTGTACTATAGAAACAACCTAGGTCGCGAAAAACAATTATCAAATACCACATTCTGAGTCCTGATGATGGTAATGAAAGACTTGATGCTTTGGTTTCTTTAACCTTGCTTTGGAACTCTAGGTGTCTTGTTGATAATCTAGGATTATTTAGAGTCAAAAGGGAAAAGAAATTACGACAAAATGGAGCCGAATCAGTGAGTTGCAACCATCACCGAAAACTTAGATGGGTGGTCGTGGGGTCATTTCAATTGTCCACAATGCACAAACATAATGTAAAACAATGATAAATGATGTCTAGGATATTTTAGAATGAAATAGGCATCGAAAATCACATGGAAAAATGAAGAAGAAAAAAATTGGTTTTAGATTTTTTGGCGACCATCGCCAGAAAAGGCGACCAGCACTAATGAGGTTGACCCAGTTGACCAACCAGTGAGGTTAACCCGATCAACTAGGTTGGTCAACCGGGTCAAGTTAATGAGTCTTTGGGTTAGCTTTATCTTATTTGAACTTTACACCATTTGGTTAAGCAAACTACCTTGGCCAGTCTTTAAAAACTGGTTTAATACTGAACCGGTTCTTGGGGACTAAAATTTCAAAAAAGCTATTTCTTGATTAAAGTGAAATTTAAATGCAAGTGAAACTTAAAAGGGGTATTTTTATGGTTTTTTAATGTTCCGGACTTAATGCTAGGGTTTGTTTAGATATTCAGAAACCCGAGGTGGTTCCACATAAATATGTAAGATGACGAAAACACCTTTGGTAATAAATTAAACAACTTTAATGCTAATTAAAATCTAAAAATGGCTAGTCCAAGATTTTTGGATGCCCAAAATTCAAATCTAATGTCAAATTTAACAAATTAGGACCCGATGGTGATGCCACCTTAAATTAGTAAAATGACTATATTGCCCTTAAGATTAAAGTGAATACTTGAATAACTAACTAAGTTTTGGAAAAGGAGTGTCTAAGGTTTTTGGATGTCCAGAATCCAAATACAATTTCAAAATTAGAAAATTTAGACAAAGCGTTGGTCTCACATGAATGTGTAAAATTACGGTAATACCCTTAAGCATCGAACATATATCAAAAGGTAAATTAATATCTAAGAAGACCTACTTTAAGGTTTTTGGATCTTCTAGATTTGCTTTCAAGGTCCGTTTTGCGAAACTGTTGAGTCAAAAATAGATTCCATTTAGAAATTGTGAATTACCTCTTTTGTTGCAACACTTCCTAAAAAAAGGTTTCTTTTAGACTAAGAATGGGAAGGATGAAAGTGAGTCGGTATGCTAATTCCTCATCCTCAAATTTTGAGGTTCATGAATCCAATTTTAGCATCTTTTTAGGGAAAAGGACACCCTATGTATAGGTTACAGTGTGAATGACCTTAGAGGACTTATGAAACTGATGTTAAACCCGAATACTATAGAGGGCGATCTTGAAAGTTAAATCATAAACTCATAAGATATCTGATATTTAAACACGAAGAACTTAAAAAGCATTTTCCCACTGTTACACATTGATTGGCTATTACCACATGCTTATTATTGGATTCTTATAGTTTGACTGTTGTGAATGTTCTACTATATCTGTTGTCATATATATGTTCATTGTAAATGCGATGATACCTGAATTCTATTATTCTATTCCTTGATTTGTTGGATGGATTCCCTAATTATGTATATGGGTTTGATGCATTACATTTTTCACGATGATATAATAAGATCAAATAGAATATTCGTAGATGAATTGTGATCAACCTTATTACCCAAAATTCTTGTGATTGGGATAGAGTTTTCCCTTCGGCCAAGCCAAAACCCTACGTGGGAGGTTTCCTGGTCCTATTAGGTTAATAACTCATGAACAGCACCTTGGGTGTTCAGTCTATAGACCTGCAAGTTTAGGATGGGCTTAACGGGGGCCCTGTGAACATCAAAACACGAACATAAAATCATAAAGCATTGCATAATACATTCATGAAGCATACATGTGCGCATTGGTTGTATTGATAGATGACATACATATTAATTATGTGGATTGTATTATGGGCTTATACATGTTAGATGTTGTACATTTGATCTTGTAGTTGCATTGTGGATTGCACACGTTAGATATATACTATTGTTGATATTGCTTCAAACAATAAATGGCGTTCGTTGAGAACAGGTATACCTAGATATATTGTGATACTATGTTGTTCATTTTGCTACCGTTATGCAACGTTGAATTATATCATGTTGATTAGTGAATCTATTCCTATGGATTATTATATGATGTTTGTTGGGTGTCTATGTTTCATACTGGTCATTAGGGATTGTCTTCTTCGGACTTACATTAGTTTTTACACATTTCTTACATATGTGTTTTGGAAAACCCTACTCAGCATTTTGGCTCACCCTTGCTATTCATGGGAATGGCAGGTATCAGACTTATAGATGACAGCTACGGGATTGATATCAGATAAAAGATGAACTTAGATCATATCGTCACTCATTTTGTACAAGGGTGTTGTACCATTTTATTTATCTCATTGTATTTATACACTTGCATCAGTAGTTACACTACAGGAAAAGTAACTTTTTGCGATGCACATTATTAGCGACGCGCAATAAGCATCGCAAAAGGTGTCTTTTAGCGACGCACTCGCGTGTGTCACTAAAATTAGTAAAAAAAGAAATAAAAAACTAGTTTCCCGCACGTAAAAATAGGCGCGAACTTATCCGCGACGTACAAGTGGCCATTAGCGACACCCTTGTGCGTCGGTAATAGTTAATACATTTAGCGACGCTCACGTGTGCATCGCTAATAGTATGAGTAAATTAAATGTTGTCGTTTTACGTCAATTCAGCGATGCTCAAATTCTTATTAACGACGCACAGTGTGTGTCGCTGACAAGTCCTTATATCTCAAATCGCTAATTCGATCTATTTTTCTCTCAGACCCTCTCTCTCTCTCTCTTAGACGCTCTCTTCTCGTTCTCTCTATGTATCGATCTCCACTTTCTCTCTCTATTTCGATCTCCCTCTATTGTTGATTGACGAAGATCGCCACTGCCATAACTGCCATAACTACCGATAGCACCGCTCCGCAAATCTTCTTCTCCCCTCTCGATCGGTTGTGCCCCCATTCATCTTCTCCTCTCGATCTCTTCATCTTGGTATCGATCAACTCCAATCTCTCTATCGATCTCGGCATTAGGTATGTTGAAACTTCTTCTTTTCTCCTTTTCTTTTTTTTTCCTTTTTCGTTCTCTAAAATATTTCAACAAACATATGAAAATACAAACCGTTTAAATGGGTATGTGTTCAATATTTTCATAAAGCATGACAATTTTATCTGCTGATTAATGGGAGCAAGGTTTTTTTATTAGAAAATCTCTTAGATTAGATAACCTTTCTTTGCATTTGTGTTTTAGTGTATCAGTTGGAAAAAAAACTAATGTTGTGCATATATGTTGGAAATCTTGAGACTGTGGTTGGATTAACCTTTTTTTTTTATTTTTGGAATTTTGTTGTATTTTTTTTATTTTTGGAATTTTGTTGTATTATTTTTTCCCTAATTTTTTTTCCCATTTTGGTATATACCATGTTGACCAGGCAAAATTTTGTTATTCTCCGTAGAATATGTAGAAATTTAACCATTCAATCAATTAAATGAGTATTTGGAGCTTTCTAAATTCACAAAAATTACTTTTGATAGAAATACCATATATGAAGATGATACATATTTTGGTAAGCCTTCAACATTTTATCAGCATTTAGTAGCACTAGTCACTTCTTAGACCACGATTGTCGTAGAGACTATTTTATTTGGACAAATACTTTTCGGATATCTGTGAAAAATTATGAGTTCTTCATGGACACATGACTTTCTCCAATCTCTTATTATAGTTTTGTCCATAAAATGGAAACTATACGATAAGCCTTCACTTTTGCAGATCATGTCCTGTAATGAAGAAATAAATGGCAGCTTTGGAAAGTGCATCTTTGACGTCTATATTTAGGTAGATATTCACATAGTACTGCAATGGTCATTGGCAAGGACTAAAGTTTTGATAAAAACTAAGAAAGCAAGAGAAGGGACAATCTCTTACTTACAATTTGTAAAACCCGACATTGACTCAGGACTGGGTTGAAGAATCTACTCTCGCCCTGCCCTGCCTGTGTCCTGAATATATATATATATATATATATATATATATATATATATATTTAAATTAGCTCGAATGTCATATTCTTGTATTAGTAGTGTTTGTAACTAAATAATCGTGTAACTCAATGTATAATTGCATTCATGTAAGCCTAGCCCCATTCGGGAGTCATTTTTATCACATGTGAATCTTGTCGTGAAATTTATTCGCGATTAGGCTCCTTTGTATGAAAATTGATTCTTGAATTATCCAAAGAGGACAGTTCAGGGAATGCATAAATCTGCATTGCAATCAATAGCTACTCATGCTTGAATATTCCACTGTGACAAGATATCAGCACGGTCTCCTATTATTCTCTGGGTATATATTTAGGCATGCTAACGTCTATCTCGTATGCTTGGAGAAACCGTGGGGAGATGCTGCCAAAATTTTGTTCGAGTGGAATCAAGCACTTGATTTGCTACTGATTGCAATGTAGATTGTGCATTCACGAATAGGATAGGACCACTTTACCCTTTAGAAAGAAGTTGGAGGTGATAGGATTCATGTTTCATATTTATAATGAGTATCATTTTTTACTTGTATTAGGTAAACGAAAATGGATAAGAGTTGGATGGACTTGAGGGGCAGGCATTTACCAGGGTATGTGAAGGAATCAAAAATTTTATTGAGTTTGCTCGTGCATCTGTAGATGGGAGAAATAGGATAAGATATCCATGTAGAAAGTGTAATAATAGGAATTATATGCACATAGATGAGGCCAAAAAGCAACTACTCCAACACGGGATGGACAAGCGGTATACATATTGAGAATTTCACAGGGAACACCGTGACGTACGAGTGGTATTTGAGGATGAAGAAGAAGACGACGATGATAACTTTGGTGATAATGTTGGGGTCGGTTACAAAGGTTTGCCACAAATGCTGACAGACTTGCAGGGGGCTACAACTGGGGTGAGTAGTCACAGAAGTGACACAGGATAATCGGAAGCATTTGAGTCCTTGTTGAAGGAAGCAAGGCAGCCGTTATATCTGGGTTGTGATGAGTTTTCAAAACTGGACTTTCTCGTGAAACTCCTTCATATTAAGACCATCACCGATGGAGTAACAAATCATTTAATATAGTCATTGAATTGATTAAAGCAGTGCTTCTTACTGGAGAGACCCTTCTGAAATTATATTACGAGGCGAAAAGAATATTAAGAGATTTGGGCCTCGGGTATATTCCTATACATGCTTGCAAAAACGATTGCATGTTATTTTGGAAGGAGACTGAATAATGTATGGAGTGTACGGTGTGCCACGAACCCAAGTACAAGGTGAATGAAGGAAAGAGCAAGACAATTTCGCACAAGGTGCTGAGATATTTTCTCTTAAAACCTAGACTACAAAGGTTGTACATGTCTTAGAATATAGCAAAAGATATGTGGTGGCATAAGGAGAAGCGTGTTGCTGAGGAAAATGTATGCAGGCATCTGGCAGATTCTCAAACTTGGGCTGAGTTTGATACAAATCATGAATGGTTTGCAAATGAGGCGCGCAACGTATGACTTGGGCTAGCTAGCGACGGTTTCAATCCTGTTCGGTGACATGAGTAATGCCTATAGCATGTGGCCGGTGTTGTTTGTGCCGTATAACTTGCCACCGTGGAAATGTATGAACGAACCATTTATCTTCATGTCGTTGCTTATTCCAGGGCTGAAGTCTCTTGGTAATGAAATTGATGTGTACTTACGTCCTTTAGTGGATGAGTTAAAGGAATTATGGGAGGTGGGAGTGACGGCATACGACATCTCTAAGAATGAGACATTTCAATTGCATGCAGCGTTATTGTGGACCATAAATGACTTTCCAGCATATGGGAACTTGTCTGGGTGGAGCACTAAGGGGTATCTGGCATGTCCGGTTTGCAATAAGGATGCATGTTCCCTACATCTGTTTGATGAAAAAATTGAGCGCAGATTGTCACCTCCATTGTTGTCTGGCAAAGACGTGTTGGCGCAATTGGCACTCATCCAACCAATGAGGTTTGGGAAGATACCGAGTACTAAGAAGAGGAAGCGTACTAATGTGGAGTTAAATTGGACGAAGAATAGCATATTTTTTTATTTTTCGTACTGGGAGAACCCTTAAGTTGAGGCACAATTTGGATGTTATGCACATCGAGAAGAACACCTATGATAATGTGTTGGGAACTTTAATGAACATTGAAGGAAAGACGAAGGATACTATTAAAGCCTAGTTAGACCTGCAGGAGCTGGGAATACGGAACGAGCTGCACCTAAAACGTAGCGGTGATAAATATATTGTGCCTCCTGTATAGTATACGTTATCATCCGCAGAGCGAATGAGGATTTGCGAGTGGTTTAAATCGGTGAAGTTTCTAGATGGATATTCATCGAATATATCTCAGTTTGTAAAATTTATAGATGGGAAAATATCCAGATTGAAGAGTCATGACTGTCATGTCCTTTTACAACAACTTCTTCCGATTGCAGTACGTGGATATCTCACCGATGACATATCAACTATATTGACTGAGCTGGGCTGCTTCTTTAGAGAATTATGTGCGAAGACGTTGAATTTGGAAGTACTGGAAAATCTCGAAAGGGATGTTTTCGTTATCCTCTGCAAGTTGGAAAAGATTTTCTCCTCCAGCTTTCTTTGATGTAATGGTCCACTTAGATGTGCATTTGCCTCATAAGGCAAAAATTGGCAGACCTGTCCAATACCGTTGGATGTATCCAATAGAAAGGTACATTTAATTTTATGAATTGTGTTATCTATCCATCAAAACTATTTTAATGTATAAATGATTAATTATTAAAATAGATATTTGCACACATTGAAGCAATATGTGCGTAACAAAGCACGACCGGAAGGGTCAATTGCTGAGGCTTACGTTGATGCTGAATGTCTCACCTTCTGCTCTATGCATCTTGAAGATATTAAGACAAGGTTTAATCGTCAAGAGCAAAATTCTGATAGTGGTCCAAGGTAGCAACAAACTGTCCTTGCGGTGTTTAATCAAAATGTGCGGCCAATAGGTGCCCATATATATGAATGGTGTCATCCTCAAGAGTTAGAAAAAGCCCACTACACCGTGCTCAACAACTACGATGTGACATTGCCATATTTTAAGTAAGTTTATCGAAATCATTACAATACTACGTTAGTACACAAATGTAAGTTACATATAACATATCTCAATTTATGCAGTGAGCATACGATCGAGCTTCAGAGAGAACATGTATCAAGTTCTGATCTAGAGCAAAGACAACAAAATTTGTTTCCAAAGTGGTTCAGAAAAGGTGCAAGATAAGGTTTCAATTAATTGTAATTGTATTACTTAGTGCATTTGTATTCAATTAATTTTGTACTTGTATTGAATTAATAGATGAAGCTATTACGCCACTAACAATCTCCTGAGGCGTACAATCAATTATATTCCTTGGCATGTGGTCCTGATCAAAAGATATCCCGCTACACTGGTTTAATTATTGATGGTGTTCGATTTCACACGAGGGAACATGAGGTCAGTCGGTGAACACAAAATAGCGAGGTCCTTGTTCAAGGAGATGGTGACGCAGAACAAACTGTAGAGTATTATGGTGTTTTACAAGACATCATACAATTACATTATTGCTACGGTCATTCTGTGTATATTTTTAAATGTGATTGGTGGGATGTAAGTAATAAAAAGACTGGAATGCAGATCGATAAGCACTTCATAAGTGTTAATATGTCACGTACGGCATTTAAAGATGATCCGTGTGTTTTGTCATCTCAAGTAAAACAAGTTTTCTATTTGAAGGACACAAAAATAACAGGTGATTGGCATGTTGTCCAAAAAATAAAATCTAGAAATGTTTATGATGTCCTAGAAGTTGGCAAGGGAGATAAAGAGTTAGAGAGGATTGAGGAGGCACTACAAGAAGAGTTTCAAACTGCCCACAATGGTGTTGTCCGGCATGATCAGGAAGATGTTACTTCGTATTCGGTTGAATAGAACTGATGTAAAACCAGATCATGTCGTAGCTTCCGACGTCAGCAATACCACACAATTAGATTTGAGGGATGCAACCTTCATTAATGATGATGATGACGAGGAAAATGATTTTGATGATGACACATTGTTAGAGTATCTGTACCGAGAATGAAGAAAATTCAAGTTCAAATGATGATACAGACTCAAATGAATAATTGTAATAGGTGTTACATGTGTTAATACCAAGTGTAATGGATTTCAGCTTTTATAATGTAATGGATATTCAATTTTATGATGTAATGGGTATTCATTTTTATTTCGATAAGGATTTTAATTTTTATGATTAAATAGAAACAATTTTATTTTTAAACTTTCTTTGTAGACATGGTTGGACCAGGTTCACACAGACGCGCAGTTATGCAGGACCCATCGACCCCTTCCCCCTCATCTGTAAGATCGACTGATCCTTTCGTCGATGGTATGCATAGTTTCTATTTTTATTAATGATTATATAAATATGGTACTAATTGTTTCTATTTTATTTCTTCTAAAGCTCGGCCACCGCCCAGTAGACAAGGGCGTGGTAGGTCGAAGAATCGTAGCTTGCAGGTTCAAATAGAGGCAGCGGGGGGTGCGCGCCTTCGGATTAAGATACCTTCGGGCTTGCTGAAGCCCGTTGCTGGGTGGGCACAGTAGTTCACCATGGAGGTCGGCATCATTTTCCAGCTATGCGCCCCACTCCATATTAGTGACTGAAGTCGAGTCACTGACGTGGAGAGACAGGATATTCATACACATATCCAGGTATGTCTTTTATTATTATGTTTAACTAAATGTTAACATATCTAATGTCGTAATGTTTTGACAATGACATGGTTTACAGGAGAAGTTTGACATCGATCTCCACCTGCCTCATGTCATGAAGGCAGTGGACCATTACTTGGGAGTCCGTTTCAGGGACTATCGACATAGGCTCCACATGCACTACAAGGCGAAGGTGGCAGCTGGTAGAGAGCCTCGTGACAGACCCTACAGGGGGGTGGCAGTGGAGGATTGGATGTTACTATGCGACCGGTTCGCTAGTGAGGCATTTTAGGTAAAAATTGTCAAAATTATTTTGTTGTATGATAAATCATTGTCATTTATACTAACCTAATTCATGTCGTTTTGGCCAAGTGTAGGAACTTAGCAAGAAAAATAGTGAGAGCGGAAGCAAGCAACAGGTGACCCACTATGGTGGATCACGATCTCTTGTTAGGTATAGGCATGAGATGGTAAGTTAATACATATATCAAGTTCTTATTGTATAATCTTTTCATGAAATTAATCTTCACAAGTTACTGTTTATTTGCTGCAGCAAGACCAGGAGACCGATGCACCACCCAGCCCCATTGAGTTATGGCACAAGACGCACTACAATCTCCAGAAGGGTTGGACTGGACCTAAAGCTCAGCGGCTTTATGTAAGTTATTTATATATATATATATATATATATATACCAATATTACTAATTTAATATTAATCTAAAGTTATAAAAGTAGTAACATATATTTATGTGCTTTTATATGAGGAGATGGTCCAGCTGCGTGCTCAACCGACTCTTGAGGGTGAGCATCCGCCGACCGATGACCAAATACGGGAGATTGTTTTGGGCAAGAGGCGCGGATATGTTCGTAGATTAGGGAGTGGGATGGAGCAGACGGCATCGTCCTCTACCGTCGAGAGTGATGCTAGGTTTCATGCAGCCACCGAGGTAGTTCAGTGAGAGAATACAGAGCTGCGGCAGAAGGTGACGGCACTCGAGGAGCGCCAGGCCCAGCTAAGGCTCTTGTGCAGACGATGCTCAGCCAATAGGGTGGCTTTGTTCAGCCTTGGTAAGTTTTTAAAATTATATACTTTGGTGGATTTATTATTAGACATAGAAAATCTTACGTATAAATAAAAAAAAAATAGAGTTGCACGAACTTATTTAAATTCATCAGTTCAAATGATCGTTAAAAGCTTTTGCAAGCTTTTGCTCCAAAAAGGCTCATTTTGGGGATTTTCACAGACTAAAACACTGGATATCAGCCTACCTACCATGAAACCCCATCACACACCTCAGAAATGATAAAATAGACTTGCACAAACTTACGGCACTCAATTCGGATCATGGGTTTGAAACTTATACAAGTTTTTGTTCCAAAAAGGCCCATTTTCGGGTTTTGACAGACCAAAACATCGGATATTGGCCTAACTACCACAAAACCCCATCACACACCTCACAAATGATAAAATAGACTTGCACGAACTTATGGCACTCGATTCGAATCACTAGTTTAAAACTTATGCAAGTTTCTGCTCCAAAAAGGCCCATTTTTGGGTTTTAACAAACCAAAATGCTGGATATCGGCCTACCAACCCTGAAACCCTATAACACACCTCATAAATGATAAAATAGACTTGCACGAACTTACGGCACTCGATTCGGATCAACAATTTGAAACTTATTCAAGTTATTGCTCTGAAAAGGTGGGTTTTGGGGTTTTGACTGACCAAAATACCAAATATCTACCTAACTATCTCGAAACCCCATCACACACCTCAAAAATGATAAAATAGACTTGTATGAACTTACGGCACTCGGTTCGGATCACCGGTTTGAAACTTATACAAGGTTTTGCTCCAAAAATGCCCATTTTTTGGTTTTGACGGACCAAAACCTCGGATATCGGCCTAACTACCACAAAACCCCATCACACACCTCAAAAATGATAAAATAGACTTGCACAAACTTATGGCACTCGGTTCGAATCACCTGTTTGAAACTTATGCAAGTTTCTACTCCAAAAAGGCCCATTTTTGGGTTTTGACAGACCAAAATGTCGGATATCAGCCTACCGACCCCGAAACCCCATCATACACCTCAAAAATGATAAAATAGACTTTTAGAAACTTATGTCACTCGATTCGGATCAACGTTTTGAAACTTATGCAAGTTTTTGCTCCGAAAAGGCAGATTTTGGGGTTTTGACGGACCAAAATACCGGATATCCGCCTAACTATCTCGAAACCCCATCACACACCTCAGAAATGATAAAATAGACTACCAAAAACTTAAGGCAATCAGTTCAGATTAGTGGTTTACAACTTATGCTACTTTATGCCGTTCTTATTATTTATGCATGGAAAAAAATAATATATTCACTTTCATACATATTTAATAAGTGTTCTAATGTATATCATTTGATCTTTATTTTAGATTGATCGGGATTATTGCATCGGGGTCTTTAGGTCTTGCATCGGGACTGACTATTTTTATTTTTTTTTTTTCCTTTTCATCGACATTTGTAGTTACATTTTTGGAGACAATTTTTTATTTTTGTATTTATTGTTAAATTGTACTTTTACAAATATAAGTAATTAATTAGTATAATATATATATATATGAATGTATTTTTCTTTTTCAATATATATTAATTTCAGAATGTTTAGATTTTACTGTATATCAGGATGATTGATACAGGTTTAAACAAGAATAAAACAACAAATAAAACAAATAATATAAGGGGAAAAAAAAAACTTTTAGTGCGTCGCTAAAATCTAAGAAATCAATTTATAGCGATGCTTCAAATTCGTCGCTAAAGATTGGACTACACACTATTAGCGACGCACAATAAGTGTCGCTAAAGGTTGGATAAATATGCCATTTGCGACGCACGTTGTGCGTAGCTAAAGGCGACAATTAGCGATGCACAAACTGCCTATGCATAGTATTAGCGACGCCGCTTCCCGATTATTAGCGACACCAAGTGTACGTCGCTAAAGGTAACCATTAGCGACGTATAGTGGTTTGTGCGTCGCTAATACTATTAACAACACGACCTTTAGCGAAGCCATTAGCCATGCCCGTTCGTGCGTCGTTAAAGAGCTTTAGTGACGCTAGTTACTACTATTAGCGACGCACTTGCGCGTCATTAATAGTCCTATTTCCTGTAGTGTTAGCAGATTTAACTCTGAATATGTTAGGACTTTTAATCAAAAGTTGTGTTGGCTAATCCATGTAGACAAAACTATGGAGTTATAATATGTCCAAATTCAAATGAATCAAAGTTCCTAAGCCTTGTAGTCACTCATACATTCAGTGCTTTATGGAGATACTTCTACAATGGCAGTGGTCACAATGATAGGAGAGGTAATGTTTTGGATGCATTTGGCCTAGCATTTTCACACACACACTTCATGCATTTAAAATATTTTTAATTCTTATTTTTTAAGTGTGGCCTTGCAAATTATACTTGGTATTAAAAATAGACTCGTGATTTTAAGAAGAAAAATGTTTCTAATTTGAGTCATTTTTTAATAACAAGTGTGAAAGAGCCTTTTGCCTCAGTTATGGGCTAGTTCGTTCCAACAACCAGACCTTTGTTTGATCTTATGGGCTAGCTCGTTCTAACGACCAGACCCTTCTTTGATCTTGTGGGCTTGGTCATTCTAACGACCAAATCATTGACTTGCTTGTGGGATCTTGTGAGCATGGTTGTTCTATGAACAACCTCTATAGGAATGCTCGTTCGAACGACTAAAGCCTCGTTCAAACGACTAGAGCAGTAAGCTTAAGTCCCGAATTCTTTAAAGGGCTCATTCAAACGTCCATCGAAAAATTGTGCAAAAATTTTCCAAATTCATCAGGTTTTTACTCTTTTCAACCTAGGATTATAAATAGTATTTAGCACGATTTTGAAAAGACTTATGGTTGTTGTAGCTCATTGTGTATTTCTAGTTCCAAAAGATTCTCAATTGCATTGACATGATCACATATATCAAAGGCCAATTGATCTAAGAATCCTACCATGTTTCTACATTAATGTCTTTAGAGTATAGGTTTGTGGATTTCAAGTTCTGTGCAATCAGTAAAGTTCGAGGTTTTGTGGAAATTCGTAACTGTAATTGAGGTTGTTCGTTCGTAGATTCGAAGCAGAGATTTACTTGAAAAGCACTTGTGGATTCATGTTGGAGGAGATTCAGAACAAGAACAAGGTTTGAGAAATTAAATCATTGTGTCTACAGAGTATGTAATCACCGAAGCTATTCTAGTGAATTGTGTGCATCTAGGTAAGTGTCCTAGAGTTTTTGAAAGTAGATACGATTGATCAGTGGCAATTTTCTCATCAACAAAAATTTCATGTGTCATCTTTCCGCTCTTTGTTATTGCTTTAGTTTTATTACTATCACATATTGATGCATGCCACCGATTGTTGATTTCACACATGTAAACATATTCTCATTTAATTGAAGAGAAAACCTTAAGCATTGTTGGGTGGTTGAAATCTGAATAAGAATTTTTTTTATTTTACAGTCTGGCCTATTCACCCCCCTCTAGGTCAAATTTAATTCATCTAGATACACATAGGGCCTCTTAGAATAGTGTGGCTACATTGTATATCGTGTATATCATTAACAGACATTCGTTGTACTATTGAACTTAATAAAAATTAATTTCAATTAATCTTGGTACGGAACATGAACAAGTACAATCATAGTGGCCAAACAAATTCAATTAATAATGGTTGTTCAAAAAAAAAAAAAATTGGCCTATATTTTAATACATTGACTAAGTTGATCTAGTGCCTTACCCTCTAGTTAAGTGTCAAATGACTATTAAGTTGCGACTCAAATTTCAAGTTGTGACAATTCAAAACTAAAGAAAAAGAAGAATTCAAATCCTAATGGATAAAAAATAAAGAAAAGAAAAGAAAAATATAATTGTCACTATTAAGTATGCTTAAGTATGCTTACTTTCATTAATTTGGTACCATTAAACCTCAAGCTCGTCACCCTAGGCTGTGAGTAAGTTTTTTATAGTTCTAAGTTAGAAATTTAGTGAGAGAAAAAAAAAAGAAAGAAAAATAAAATAAAATAATACTTTCTCTCATATTCTCTCATGCATAATCAAAATAAAATTAGAAAAAGTAACTCACATGTTAAATTAGATTTTTTCTCATATTTTTTCCTCTATGTTTTACGGTAAGTCTGGCAAAAGAGACGGATTAGGTGAGTTTGGACAAGTTGGGTCGAAAATGGGTTGAACCCATATTTGACCCGTAATTAAATGGGTCAAATATAAGTCAGATCACATATGGGTTAGGTCAGCTCATATCCAATCCATTAATCCAAATTTAACATTTTAATCCAAATTATGAAGCATAAGGTCAAACATTTTTATTTGGCAATGACAAGCCAATTTCCATAATCAATAGAACTTCAATAACCATCTTGCATAATTAAAGGTAATAAGGGATTTTTCTATAATTATCACAAGAGTGACCACTGCCAATGTTTCTCAGCTCCTAAGTGCCAACAAATTTTCATGGTTACAGGAGAAATTACATTTTACTCCCTCGTGGTTACTCCCATTTTTACATTATTTCTAAAATTCAAAAATTAACACTTAACCCCCCTGAAAATAATACGAAAGTGAAATCATCAATTTTTCTGTCAAAATACACTACGCATATCCTTCACACGTTAAATACGTGAGTTATTGTAGTTTGATCCATACCATGAGAGAAATATTTTCACTTTTATATCCTACGTTTTGGGAAGGAGGTGGAAGTATTTTGGTCTTTTAATGTTTTATGTGAATGGTTTTACTTTAGCTTTAACGACAAATAATATAAATGTCCACTTTTATATCACAAAAAAGGTAATGAAAAAACAGGCTTAATCATAGGAGTTTAGTAATTTCTCTCATAAAAAAATTGACTAGTAGGCACACATTTATGCATTTTTAAATTCTATGAATATATATATATATATACATATATATATATAAATGAATTACACACTACTGCTATTGAAAAATTAATTTATATCTAAAATTTAAAAAGTTAATTGACATAAATAGGTGGCTCTTGGTGGGGCCTAGACACATACACCCGTTAATGACAACTGTCGGCTTTTGATTGATTTTCTCTGAAATTTTGTCAATGAGAAGCTATTGTACATGGGTTACTAACGGGTTAAGATGAGTTCATGAACCAAGCCATTTACAACCCGCAGATTTAGATGTATTTAAATGGATGCGTTCAGACAGGTTCATGGGTTTGAACTCATATTACCACATCTAGATACACTAAAAAAAAATCTACTTTTCACGACGCACATTATTAGTGACGCACAAACAGGCATCGCTAATAATAAGAAAAAAAAAGTAATAAAAAATTAACTTCCTGCCTAAAAAATAGGCGTGAAACTATTAGCGACGCACAGGTGGCCATTAGCGACGCACGTGGGCGTCGCTAATAGTTGGTTCATTTAGCGACGCACGCCTAAGTGTCGCAAATACTTGGGCTAGACAATTAGCGACGCTCATTCGGGTTATTAATGACGCACAGTGTGCGTCGCTAATAACTCCTTATTTTTAAAACAATTTGATCGCTCTCTCTCTCTCTCTCAAACACTCTTTCTCTCTCTCTCAAGCGCCGTTTCCATCGCTCTGTAGGGTTAAAATTTCAATATTTGCAACAAGGAATATACCCATGGAGTAGTGATACAATTTTAGTCACGTAAGCTATATTTTTCAATCTATAATACACAACCATTTGACACCTTTTTGTTGTGTTTTTTTTTTTTTGGATCTAGCTGAATGCTAATTTTTGGAATATTCTACAGCGGAGGCCATTGAAATATTCATGGGCAGTTCAGAATACAAAGATGTTAGGAGCCCAATCTATTAAATTAACATATTTTCATATTCAAGTTTCATCAATGTTGACTTTTTGGTATGAATTTTAACCAGTTTCTCACTGGCTTATGAGTGTTCTCTTTCCTATTTCCCCATTTGGTGTCCTTTTCCAGGCACTTAGATTAGGTGCAGAATTTCTTATTTTTCTTGTCTTGTTGGGAATGACTTACAATGCTCTAAATATAACTCTTTACTGAAGAATAAAGTCTCTAAATTCATTGTCTTATAGAGCTGCAGAGTTTTTCCAACTTTGTTGTCGGGATCCCCAGTTAATCTAGGGTTCCAGTGCAAGTTTTCAAACGTTGGCTTGACATTTGTTTGAGTCACTAGTCAAAAGTGAGACAAAATCCCTAAGTTTCTTCAAAATAGTGGAAATTTTACATAGGCAAGTGGCAGAATTAGATGGATGAGCTTATAAAATTTAGAAAATACTCCTAAGGACTAACTTGAATGATTGAAAATTTTGAGAACTCTTCAAGCTAAACCCTTCTTGTAACACACTGGTTGGTGTAACTTTATCTCAATTAAGTGTTTAGAGTGTCTGAATTATTTTTGAATATGGAAAACGCAGATGTGGAGATCGAAATTCCAGCTAATCATCAAAAAAAATGCTTTAGATTCATTATTCTGTAGATCCTGTGGGTACTGAAATAATGTAGCAAGGTTCCATGGCTTTTATGGTATGTTTTCCTGCTCCTAAACAGCTGAGGCGTGTATAAAAGAGTATAAACAGCTTATATTTTGCACGAATTGATTGCAGGAGTTTTCAGAAAGGCATTCTTGCTCTTAAGTTTTTTTGCCTTCATTTAAGGGACAAGCATGCAGGTAATGCAATTCAAAATTTAAGTCAATGGACACATTCCTCCCTAATTTTAATTTATTTGAATCTATTTTTCCATCCATATATATATATATATATATATATTCATATTTATCTTATCAGCTGCATTATGTCAAAGCTCTTTTTCCTACATGTGAAGGATTGGATGTTTATTTTCTGTTACATCCTTTTTAACAGTTAGTGGAAATGTATTTGCAAAGTTGTCTCTTGTTCGTGTCACTATATAGATGCAATTGCACATCTATTTATAACTGAAAGGAAGCAAAAATCATCATTTATTGTAGGTAGAGTTTTGTGTCTTCTATTTGAATGTCATGCATTTGAATTCTTTCTTAGCAAATGTTTGCTAATCTTTTTATGCAAATCTTGAAAGTCATTTTTTGGGTGGAGAAACCTAGTGAGTTCTTATTTTCTTTAAAAACCAATAGCAAAGAAAAATCATTATACTTTTTATCTAGAGTTTGTGCTTTTCCCTGTAAATGTCTTGCATGAACATGTTCTCATGATAAATGTTATGATATTGTTGATACAAATAAATGTTGTGCCATTGGTGTTTAAGTTGAAATTATGAAATTTTTGGTTGAAGAAAGCTAAAATTTACTTTTTATCTGTTAATTCCATGTTTTGATCTACTTTGGATACTTCTATTTAGAAAAATATTTATCATCCTTCAATTTAGTGATTGAAGTTGGGATAAAGGCTTTATGAACACAAGCAATACATGGAATTAAGTGCTTTGACTATGGGAAAGGTGACTCACTAGGTAGCCTGGCTTCCACATAAGAAGCCACCATATATCTTCTCAATAAAAATAAAACAGTAGTGTGTTTAACATAAATCGTCCTAGGTTAAAGTACTTTGAGATTTTTCCTGCATGACAATAAAGGTTTAGCCACTTGGGTTTATTCACTTGGGCCTGTTCACTTGTTTCTATTACTTCTTCAAGAACCCTAAAAATAGTTGAGGAGTAATCTGATTGATAACAGATTAATTAATAGGCAATGATAGAAACTTTTATCCTTATCTTAATATATATATATATATATATATAGACAAACACATAAGACAGGTTCAAATTACACCTAGTTTGTCAATGTTGTTCTTAAACTCTTTAATAGCCGTTTTTTTGTGAAGCCTTGAGTTAGATTAATTGTCTCTCCCATACATATCATGAACGAAAAAAAATTCCATTCCATTATGCTTTAAAGTAGAGTTTCTTATTATAAGAAATTGAGTTTTTCGATCTAACACCTGTCTTTATGCAATTAACCAGGTATTTGGTATGCTGGTTATTGTTTGGTACATGAACAACTAAGATAAAATTAATTAATTCAATGATTAACTTGGCAATATATAAATCCTTCTAAAGTTATTAGTAGAAATAAGTCTAATGATTCCATTACTATTTGTGTGTGTATGCGTGATGAACCACGAAAGTAATGTGTTGCACTATAACTCCTAGAGGTCCCATTTCATTTTTAAAAAACATATACATTTTTAGTATATCAGCCCATTTTGGGGTCTTGAAGGACAAAAACACCAAATATCAGCCTACCGACCCTGAAACCCCATCACACGCCTCATAAATGATAAAATAGACTTGCACGAATTTACGGCACTCGACTAAAATGCCCGGCTTGAAACTTTTGCAAGTTTCAGCTTCAAGAAGGCCCATTTTGGGGTTTTGACGGACCAAAATGCCAGATATCAGCCTAAATACACTGAAACCACATCACACACCTCACAAATGACAAAATAGACTTGCACGAACTTACGCCAATCAGTTAAAATTCCCGGTTTGAAACTGATGCAAGTTTTCAGCTCCAAAAAGGCCCATTTTTGGGGTTTTGATGGACCAAAATGCCAGATATCAGTCTAACTACATTGAAACCCCATCACACACCTCACAAATGATAAAATAAACTTGCACGAACTTACGGCACTCGGTTCAGATGCCCGGTTTGAAACTTATGCAAGTTTCAGCTCCAAAAAGGCCCATTTTGGGGTTTTGACAGACCAAAATGTCGGATATCGGCCTAACTATATCAAAACCCCATCACACACCTCAAAAATGATAAAATAAACTTGAACAAACTTACGACACTCGGTTCGGATGCCCAGTTTGAAACTTATGTAAGTTTCAGCTCCAAAAAGGCCCATTTTGGGGTTTTGAATGACCAAAATGCCAGATATCGGCCTAACTACATCGAAACTCCATCACACACCTCACAAATGATAAAATAAATTTGCACTAACTTACGGCACTCGGTTCGGATGCCCGGTTTGAAACTTATGCAAGTTTCAGCTCCAAAAAGGCCCATTTTGGGGTTTTGACGGACCAAAATGCCGGATATCAGCCTAACTACATCAAAACCCCATCACACACCTCAAAAATGATAAAATAAACTTTCACTAACTTATGGCACTCGGTTCGGATGCCCGGTTTGAAACTTATGCAAGTTTCAACTCCAAAAAGGCCCATTTTGGGGTTTTGACAGACCAAAATGACGGATATCAACCTAAATACATCGAAACCCCATCACACACCTCAAAAATGATAAAATAAACTTGCACTAACTTACGGCACTCGGTTCGGATGCCCGGTTTGAAACTTCTGCAAGTTTCAACTCCCAAAAGGCCCATTTTGGGGTTTTGACAGACCAAAATGCCGGATATCGGCCTAACTACATCAAAACCCCATCACACACCTCACAAATGATAAAATAAACTTTCACTAACTTATAGCACTCGGTTCGGATGCCCGGTTTGAAACTTATGCAAGTTTCAGCTCCAAAAAGGCCCATTTTGGGGTTTTGACAGACCAAAATGCCAGATATCGGCCTAACTATACCGAAACCCCATCACACACCTCAGAAATGTTAAAATAAACTTGCACAAACTTACGTCACTCGGTTCAGATGCCCGGTTTGAAACTTATGCAAGTTTCAACTCCACAAAGGCCCATTTTGAGGCTTTGACAGACCAAAATGCCGGATATCGGCCTAACTACACCGAAACCCCATCACACACCTCAAAAATGATAAAATAGACTTATGCTACTTTATGTCGTTCTTACTATTTATGCATGCAAAAAAAAAAAAAAAACTATTTACATTTTATGTTCATATATATTTAATAATTGTTCTAATATATATCATTTGATCTTTATTTCAAATTGATCGGGATTATTGCAGCGCCATCTTTATGTTTTGCATCGGAACTTGTTATTTTTATTTGTTTTCTTTTCATGGATATCTGTAGTTAAATTTTTGGAAACAATTTTTAATTTTTCTATTTATTGTTAAATTGTACTTTTACAAATGTACGTAATTAGTATAATATATATATATATAAATGTATTTTTCTTTTTTAATATATTCATTTTAGAATGTTTGGATTTTATTGTATATCAAGATGATTGATACAGGTTTAAACAGAAATAAAACAACAAATAAAACAAAGCAAATATGGTTGAAAAAAAAAAAAAACTTTAGCGACGCACAGAAAGGCGTTACTAAAAGTAAAGAAATAATAATGTTAATTCACTATTAGCGACGCACACCGAGCATCGCTAATAGTAACCTTTAGTGATGCACACTTTGTGCATAGCTAAAAGCTACTATTAGTGACGCCCATGTGTGCGTTGCTAATAGTAGCTTTTAGCGACGCCCTTTGCGTCCATTTATAATATTTGCGACGGCCATGCCCAATTATTAGAGACACCATATGTGCGTCGCTAATAGTTACTTTTAGCGACGCCCAAAGGTGTGTGCGTCGCCAATACTATTAGCGACGCGACTATTTGAGGCGACGTTAGTGATGCGTTTATGCGTCGCAAAAGAGCTTTAATGACGCATTTGGCCACAATTAGCGACACACACTGTAATAACCCAAAATTTTATATATATATATATATATATATATATAAAATTTTTTGGTTATTATTATTATTATTATTGTTGTTGTTATTGTTATTATTATTATTATTTATATTATACATGTATGAATGGATGTGTGGTTATTTAAAAATGTATAAGTATGTGTATGTGTTATACATGTATATTACGTATATTATATGTATATGTGTGGGATGATATATGTACATGTATATATATATATGTATATATAAACAGTGCACTGTGTGTGCCAAATCGTGTGAGTGTGTGTGTGCCTACAGGTGTGTGTATTGAGTGGAGAGGTATAGATATATATATATATATATAGGTCAGCTTTGCATTTAATACAAAGCTGCCTTGTAGAGAAACAAGGGTGGCTGAACAGAGAGGAAGGGTCAAAAATAGTGGCTGTGCAGGTGGTGACGTGAAAGAGTGGATATGTGTGGGTGTATATGTCTCGGTCGGTTGGAAAGAAAGAAAGAAAAGAGAGACAGAGAGCGAGAGAGAGAGTTCTGGAAAGGAGGAGGAGATCTTAGAGCTTGAATCAAGCTTGGAACCAAGAAGGTGAAGGAGACACACGGCTAGAGAGAGAAACCCAGAAAAATGGTAAGTGGGTCATTTCTGATTTTCCGTTTCCAAGCATATTGTTTAGATTTAATTCTTGGGTCTTATAGTGTATGAAATATGGATCATTTTGCTAAAGAAATCACTTAAAATGGTTAGGAAATAAGATGAAAAAAATGAGTTGCAGGTGGGTTGGATAATCGGGTGGTTGGGAAATATTGATTTAAAACTTGGTTTTGGGGAGGAGGGATTGTTCCTCCATAGTGCAGAAACATGTTAGGATAAAAATAGAGGTTGAACCGTGACCAAACAGTCACGAAAATGAAAGAGAAGGGTCGGCCGGAGAGTTGACCGAAATGTTTGAACCCTTATTCGTGAAGATCTAGTGGCTTAAATCCAAAACCGAACTTATATATGGAATCTTTGGGACAAAACGAAGAGAACTACATTCAGAAACCATGAAAAATTCACCGGAAAAATGTCGCCGGCGTCGGAGAAGGTGCCGGAACCCTACTGGTGCCTCGTCGAAAAAATGGGGAAGAAGGGGGAGTGTTCGGGTCGGGTTCGGGTTCGGGTTCGGGTCGGGCTTGGGCGACCCGCCCCTGCCACGTGTCGGCCTGCTGTTTTAAATTAAAAGTTGGAATGGGTTGTTTGGCTACGAGTGTAAGAAATTGAAAAATTGAAATTGAAACAGGAACAGGGATATCCTATCCCTGTTCTGGATTAATCCTTGTTTGGTTAACCGAATTAGGAATAGAAGAATCAGAATTTACAAATTTACCCCTGGACTTTTTAAAAATTAAGTTTGACCCCAGAACTTTCAGAAATTACACTTTGACCCCTAAACTTTTGAGAAATTATGATCTGACCCCACCAGAATAAAATATTAATTAAATTAATTAATTTAATTATTTAAATATTCCAAAATAATTCGGAGTCTAAATGGGACAAGTCATTAGTGTATTTTGACTATCTCAACCATTCTGAGGCCAATGGTGAGGTCCATTTTTCGAGACAGAGTCTCAAAAAATAAAAGACCCGTAGTAACCTTTAAAATTATCGAAATGCCCCTGAATTGAAACGCAGTCAAACGAACTCCAAATTAAGTAAACAAATAGTGAAACTTTATTATTTCGATCATTCCGGACTCAACTGTGGAGTCCAATTTATGAAAAGAGGTCTCGAGATGTAAGAACCCGTGAAAAGTGCAAAATGACTGTTTTGCCATTTTTAGCTCAGATGTCCGAATTGAATTCCACGAAAACCTAAACTTATTTTCTTCGACGTTTCGAAATCAATAGTAGGGTTTAATTTAGCAAATAGAAACTTATAAAATAAAGACATAAAATTTGTTGAATAGCATAATTCAAGTAACAAATGGACTGAGTCACATGTTATGATTTTAGGGACACGGAAGGGCAAAGAGAAGGTGATCTAACCTTCGGCATTCTACTGCTAGTTCCACTACCTTGCGAGCACATTTTTATGAGTTGAGACTGACTTATCAGGTACAATATATTGTGCTAAGTAAGAAATAGAATTGAGTTTAGGAATACTTGCTCTGTTGTTGATGATTCACATGTTTGTTTGATTGTTCACATGCTTATGTGCTTCATGCTATCTTGTTGTAGTTGGGTGATAATGTGGATGATGATTATGTGTATATCGCATGTGTTAGTATAGTGCGTGGATTATGTTCTTTGAGAACTGTTGAGATTATGAAATATGTGATTGAAAGCATGCTTCATGTGTGAATGAGATGCATCATTGAGATTACATTGTGGCATGAATGAATCAGAGCATATTGGCATAGTGTGATTCCTTGGGCATGGTGTGAGTTGAGCACGTGGTGCTGTGTATTATGAGGGTGTAGATCCTGTAGTGAAAAACCCAAAATCGGCCATTAGGTACTCGCATGCCTGACGGGTTCCAGACCGTGAAGCGAGACATATATTAGTACTCTGGCTATTGGGGAAGGACCGTAAGACGAGACATGGTGGCATAGAGTTGCATGGGTGTGTCACGCATACTGCTCATATACTGCATACTGTTCATGTACTGCCATAATGATATTGAATGCCATATAGAAATAATTGTACACTTGCACGTGCCACGCCCTTAATTTTGTTTCTTGCATTAGCATTATATTGTACCAGCAGTTGAGCTGACCCATTCGTGGGACAAACATTTCATATGACACTCCAACTATGCGAGATATAGAGATGATTTGATTATGGATTATGTTTGGCCCGAGGGGCACACTTAATATTGTACAAGGCCATAAGCCCGAGGCTATTTTCTTATTTTTGTATGTTGTGAACTAATGGACCAGACCCTATGCAATGTATTAGAACAGTGTATGGAATGTATGTGATTGTCCTTTATTTCTTTATTATTTTATTTCTTTTTGTCTCGTTACTCGCGCCTCGGGTTCGCTAGAATTCGGGGCGTGACAACGTGGTATCAGAGCTTAGGTTCAAATACCTAGAGACCGTGGGGTGTTGTTAAAACACCATAAGACCCTAGAGGAAAAATTGATACCTCATTTGCTTGGTGAAAAAAAAAAAAAAAAGAAGTAAAAAAATCATCATGGATAGTATCACACTTCTTTGAATATTAATTAAGTAAATTAGTAATATCATACATATTAAATTTTTTAACCCAATCTTTCATTCGTAAATATAAGATTATGAGTTGGTCCTACATTGATCATGAGTTGTACCTACATTTATTGAAGCGAGTCCCGCTACTTTGTCTCCAGTAATAAAAAGATAAGGTGAAAAAAAAGGCCATGCTTAACATGTTCTTAATTAAATAATTAATTACCTTTTGTTTCTCTCTCTCTCTCCACATCAAATAACTAGCCCATTTTTTTCAAACATTGAAATTTAATTTTTTGAAAACAAATGAAATTTCTTTTATAACTCAAGCAAAGGGAGAATATAGAAATATTTCGATAAGAGTGTCACTTTTTAACACGACACGAAGTTAATGAATTTGGGTTGAGTAAAAATAAGTTTGGGTTATAAATAAGTTGATAAGTATAACACAATTAATACATAGGTAGTATTCAAATTTTAATAGTATTAACCTATTTAACATTACTTAACACGTTTAATAATAATAAAAAAAATACCATGCATTAGTTAAGATAATTTATCCCATATCGAAAGCTTATCAAAGTTTGAAAACTTTTTCACTTATAAAAGGGTTCTCTACTTTGTTTTGTCCCAAAACTGAAATATAGAAAATATGAAAATTATCTACACTCATAAAAAGACAAGTGATTTTTTCATCTAAAAAGTTTAAAAATGAAAGAGTAATGCTATTAAGAGCTCGTTTTTATATGCGAACGAGACGTTTATTCATAAGATCATCTAGAATTGAGATCTAATGGATAAGAGTCTCGTTTGCATATGCAAACGCGCTCTTAGTAACATTACCCAAAATAAAAATAAACAATAAGTTAATTGTCTCGACACATGTAATCTGTTTAAGAAATGAATAATGTTTGGATTTTGAAAGTTAGTGCAATTAGTTCATTGTGTCAAGTTAGAATTGATACATGTTTTCGAATATATATATATATATATATAATTTGACACGATCCAAACACTATATGCTAAGACGAATTGACATCCCAATATTTCAACAAAGCAAAAGTTGGGGTCTATTCAATCTTAATAAAGGCATATTTACGTGAAAATATATTGACATGATGTGCTTAAAACCCCTCACTTCATACAGTAGGTCTACGAGGCCTTATGTGTATCTACATGTATGAAACTTGACCTAGAGGGGAGGTGAATAGGTCAGATGGTAAATTAAAAATTTTATTTTCTAATTATTTTAACCCAACCATGATTAAGATTATCACTTTAATTTAAGTGAGAATTAAGTTCTAGTGCGTGTAATCAAAAATCAGTGGCAAGCATTCATAAAGCTAAATAAAGCAATAACAGCAAGAAGATGAACACACCGATTTTTGTTGACGACAAAACTACCACAAATCAATCGTATCTGCTTTGAAAAACTCCAGGGTGTTGATCCAGATACACTTAATCCAATAGAAAAGCTTTGGTGATTACAGAGGCAGTAGACACAATGATTTAGTCCCTCAAGTCTTACTTTTATTTTAAATCTCCTTAAACTTGAATCCACAAATGCTTTCCATGTAGACCTCCGCTTTAAATCCATGAACGGACAACCTCAATCACGGCTGCGAACTCCACGCAACCTCGAACTCTACCTATTGCACAAGGTTAAAATCCACAAAAATATACTCCAGTGGTGAAAAGGAACGAATGGTAGGGTTCTAAGATCAATAGGCCATGGATATTGATAACTGGTTAAAAAGTGCATATTTATTTTGTTAACCCTAGATATTCTTGCACTTTTATTATTTTAATTTCTCCAATCTATATGCATTTGCTAGTTAATTCTTATTTTATCTTTTTGCAGAGAAAGCTCGTCAAAGTTGATGATTTAATGGTGGATTTGGAGCAAAAGGAGAATATTGGGCTTTGAAGTGCTAAAAGAAGTGAAAAACAAGTAATTTTGGGTTAGAAGAGAGGCTTGATCCATATATAGGTGGACTAGGGCCCATTTTAGTATTATAGGCTCTATTTTGGAACACTTTAGACTCCCTTTTTGGGCCCCTAATGTCTAATTACGAGATTTTATGTTATTTTCCTAAATTCTTATTTTGTGGGGGGCATTTTTGGAAAAAAGGGGATATCATTGTGAACTAGGGTTTTGGAAAAGAGGGAAGGCTGTCTTGGAGATCTAGGGAGGAAGAGAAGAAGGAAGGAGACAACTCTAAAGAAGAAGATGAAGAATTCCATGGCTATGGTCTCCTCTTCCACTATCATGGGCTAAGTTCTCTCATTCCTAGGGTTTATGTAATAACCCGGAAAATTTTTTTTTTATATATAAAATTTTCGTTGGTTATTAAATTTTTTTTTTATTATATTAATTATTATTATTATTATTATTATGATAATGGTAATGTGTGTATGTATATATATATATATGTGTATATATATATATAATTTAAATTTTTGTTGGTGTATATATGTGTGTGCATATGAGTATGTGTACTTAAATGTGTAAATATATATGTGAATATATATATATATATATATATGTGTATAGAACAGTGTGTATGTGTGTGTGTGTGCCGTGTGGGTGCATGTGTGGAGTGTTATACACTCAAAGGGAGGTGGTGTGTGGCAATGGGTGTGTAAGGGGGTTAGGTGAGTGCATGAGTGGGATTTTGTAGGGGTACATGAGTGAAGAGAGTGGGGAGGGGCAGACCTGTCGTGAGGGTTAGAGAGGGAGAGAGATATAGAGAGAGAAAGTGAAGAGAAAAAGAGAAAGAAAGAAGGGTGTTCTGATTTTGAAAGGGAAAACAGAGGGAGGAACTTCAAGGTAAAGAGCACACTGAGGTCTAGTGGTTGAACTAAGAGAAGGAGAGAGAAACGGAAGTAAAACGACTAAACCCACTATTTTCTCTCTCTAGAAATATCATGTATTCATAATCTGTTTTAGAGCATGTTGAATTGATTAAAGTCTTGGACATTGTAGTGTATGAAATGTAGATCATTTTGCAAGAAAAATCAGTTAAAATGGGTGAGAGATGAGAGAGAAAAAGCAAGTTATGGGTCACGGCCATGGGAGATGAGTGTTATCATTTTATGTACAAAACTTGGTTTGAATGAGATAGAAATGATCCTAGAGAGTGCAGAAAGAAGATAGAAAAAGAAACGAGTTGAAACAGTCAAGAACCGAGCAAGAAAACAAGAAAAATCAGCTCGCCGGAAAACCGGCCGGAGCTGTTAAACCCTATGTTCGAGATGATGGAGAGGGTCTTGATGGAAATGGAGGCTAGAAAAGGAATCTAGGGAAAGAGGGGAAGAAACTAACATTTTGAAAACATTGAAAAACCACCGGAAAAATGTCGTCGGCGCCGGAGAAGGCGCCGGAACCCTACTGGGTCGTCGCCGGAAAAACGGGGAAGAAGGGAGGCCACCGGGTCGGGTCTCGGGTCGGGTCCGGATCGGGCTTGGGCCGAACCACCCTGCCACGTGTCGCGTGGTTGTTTTAAATTAAAATGGAATTTGGGCCGTTTGGTTGCAAGGATGAGAAATTTAGAAATTGGAATTAAATTGAAACCTGGGATATCCTATCCCTGTTCTAGGATTAGCCCCTGTTTGGGTAACCTGATTTAGAATAACAAATTAAACTAGTTTTAATTTGGACCTTTTGGAATTTGAACCTTTTGGAATTTGAACCTTTTAGAATTTGAACCTTAACCCTGAACTTTCAGAAATTACGAATTGACCCCCCAACTGTTAGAAATTACACTTTGACCCACCTGATTAAATTATTAATAAAATATTAATTAAATTAATTAATTAAATTAATTTAATTAATTAAATATTCAAAAACATCCCGGAGTCCAAATGGGACAAGTCATTAGTGTATTTTGACTATCTCGACCATTCCGAGACCAATGGTGAGGTCCGTTTTACGATACGGGGTCCCAAAAAATAAAAGACCCGTAGTAACCATTAAAATTACCAAAATGCCCCTAACTTGAAACACTGTCAGACGAACTCCGAATTAGGTAAACAAATAGTGAAACTTTATTATCTCAAACATTTCGGACTCAACCGTGGAGTCCGATTTGAGGAAAGAGGTCACGAAATGTAAGGACACGTGTAAAGTGCAAAATGACTGTTTTGCCCTTTTCAACCCTGGTGTCCGAATTGAGTTCTACGAAAACCTAAACTTATTTTCTTCAACATCCTAAAACCAATGGTAGAGTTTAATTTAGCAGAATAGAAACTTATGAATTAAAGACATAAAATTTGATGAATAGCATAAATTCAAATAACAATAGACTGAGTTGTAATTTCTACTCTTAGGGACACTGACAGGACAGGAGGAGGCGATCTGATCTTCTGCATTTTCATCCGCCAGTTCAGTTACATATAGTGCACGATCTTCTAGGGTTGATACCAACCCATCAGGTATGGTGTTTTGCTAATGTTAGAAATGAAGTTAAGTTAGGAATATTTGTGAATGACTGGAATGACTTACGTGCTTATGTGGAATGTGTTTACTTGATGATTTAGGGTTGATTGCTCATATGCTTGCATGTCACTTGTGCTTTATGAAAATTTAGTGAATGATGAATGTGAATCATGACCTGTGTTTAAGTTGATAAGAGGAGCTATGCTTGCATATGGAATTGACTGATGATTTATATATTATTGTTCGAGCATGCTATATTATTATTAACCATATTCATTGAGGTTGCATTGGCATATTGGCATATGATGAATCCTTTGAGAACATAGTGTGGGTTGAGCATTGCATTATGAGGGTGTAGATCCTGTGGTGAAAAACCCAAAATTGGCCATTGCATCGGGGAGTACCCGGAAAAGAAACATGGGTGTGGCATAGAGTTGTGCATGGGTGCGTCACGCATACCATTCTTATATTACTTCGATGCTTTGAATGACATTTAGAGATAAATGTACACTTTGCACATGCCACGCCTTAGCTTTATTTCTTGCATTAGCACTTCATCATACCAGCAGTTGAGCTGACCCATTCGTGGGCAACATTTTCAGATGAGGACCCTCCAGCTATTTGAGACCCAGTGATGCTTTGATAGGAGGAGACACTTGTTATATTTTGGTCCGTGGGACCTTTGTTTTGTAATGTAAGGGCTTAAGCCCGAATGACCTATGAACGATGTATTCGATGTTATTTTATGTATGGATGATGATGGACGTATGTTTAGTGAATTTAATTACTTTTGTTCTTTTATTTATTTTACTTTCTGTCTCGTCAGTCGCGCTTCGGGTTTGCCGAAATTCGGGGCGTGACAGTTTAGATGAAACCCTAGTCAAGTAATATTGTTTCTTTGTATTTTATTTTTGGGTTAATTAGTCTTAGATGTTGATTGTATAACATTGGGATTTTATTAAAGCATTGATCGTATTATTCAATTTCACATAATCAATTTCTGTGATTTTGTTTATGTGGTTATACAATAGTAATATGTGTACATACATCAAAACCGTAGAACGAGTCATAACTCAGGGAAAAAAAATTGTGACTATGCCCTTAGAATTAGCGTAGACAATTTGTGTTGACCAAAGATGATTCATGCTTAGGGTTTTGGTGCGTGATTTTCTTGATGATTGTATTGAGGCTTGTAGCCAAAATACGTCTTTTACATCCAAATTGAATGACCCAAGAATTAATACAATTGAAGCTAGTTACAAGATTAGTGGTGGATTCAACACCCTAGGAATCCTCTTTTAATTTGATTCTTCATTAATTCAGTTAAATATTTGCTTTAATTATAGTGCTCATTTAATTTTAGGAAAGAATCAACAAACAACCACTCTTTGTGAATGTGAATTAAAATTAATCTCAACTTTGGTTTTTAAACAATTAACAGTCTCTGTGGGTTCGACCCTTACTTCTCTACTATACTAGTAGTTTAGTTTGGTAATTTTATTGATTTCCACGACAGATCAGATATGTGTATAATGAACATGTGTAATGAAATTCTTTTAGAATTTGAAGAATATTATTATTGCAGCAGCCAAAAAATCCAAACAAGTTCGTCCTAGAGACTATATATTTGTAGTCTTAGGTTAAAATAAAGCAGATTTCTTTTAAAATATATAGGAAATTGTTCGCGTAGATTTTTGATATTCGTTCGAACGAAGTCAAGGCTCTTTCAAACGAGTATCTTTTGAAAACAAGGGATGAACCCACAACTCTGGTCATTTGACCAAGCTATCCCACGAGATCCCACGAAAAGTATTTGAGAAGTCACTGATTTGTTCGTTCGAATAACCAACCCCACAATGCAACATCCCACACACAAGTTGTGCAACCTCTCTATTCTGGTTGTTCAAATGAACTTAAGGCTCGTTCAAACGATTGAAACAGTAAGCTCAATCGAACAAAGGATCGCATATAAAAAATAATTTTTCTTTAAATAAAAATAAAAAATTATATTTAAAATCCAATGTAAATGTTAATTACCAAATGCACACTTTTTATCAAAATCATTATTTTAAAACCCAATTTATACATGAAGTGTTTGTGTGAATCCATGACCAATATGAATCCAATAAATATACATGTCTTACTAATGCAATCATATTTGATTGGAAAAACTCCTCATGAAGCTTGATTTACTCATATGACCACAAGGCTTAGGGAAAAGGCTTGACTTCAATTTTACAATTCAAAAGTTTTGTCAAATACAGATTTAGCCAACACAAAAGACGATTGCAAAGTCTTGATCAAACTACAATAAAAAAAAAAAAATAGGTTAATAAGCCGTTAAAAGTGGGGGAAATTATGCCGTGCACAAACATATTAAGAATAATTTCCCCTCCCTGTACTCTAAAAAAAATAAATAAATAAATAAAGGCATATTTACACCACTCTTTTATTGGACGGTTGTGATAAACACAGGGTATAGGGATTGCAGTGCATGGCTCCCCATGTAAACTGGTTGAAAGTTAGAAGTTGGGAGTTGAAAGGCAGAAGGGCATGGTGGCAGTTTATGTAGAGAAGGGAGGGCATTATGGGTAGAGAAACCACACGAGAATTCAGAGGGAAGTTTGAGAGTTTCCAAGAAATTAGTGGGTGGGAACGCCGGGAAAAAGTGCTCGTGTCGCCTCGAAATGAAGCGCGTTCAAAGGCAATTGTATTTTAAGAACACACTGTTTGCCTGTGCAAAAAACTCACTTTAGGGTTAGGGTTAGGACTTAGAATTAGGCTTGTTTTCTTAGGGTCTAAGGTAAAGTTTGTTCAAAAATCAAAACAACTTGTGCCTAACATTTCCAAATAAAATGTGAGGACCAGTGATGCCATCACAGTTGTTAGTATTATTATTATTATTAAAAAGAAGAAGATGAAGATGAAGCTAGCTTCCAAATTGTAATTCCATGGATGATGGAGAATAGTTTTTGCATAAGCAAAATGAAAAGTTTGCAAATATAAAAACCCAAACTGGTCTTGAATGTGTCAAAAAAATATAAGAAAAAAAAATGATTTAAGACGAGAGGAAGACAAACCTTAGTTAAATTGATAAACAAAAGTTCTACTTTAAAAAAAAAATTACAAAAGGATTATAGCCATTGACATAGGGCCACAAAAAAAGGGGGGGCTTTTATAAAAGAAAGTGGAAAATTTTGGGTGGGTGGAACAATTTATAATTTCTAAAAAAAATTATAGAAATTAGAAATAAAATATCAAATATTTTTAAAAAATAAATTTTGTTTGTGGGGTGGGAGGGGGGAAGAGGGAGCATGGCCACCTCTAACCCCCCTCCCCTATAGTCGTCTACGCGGAAAAGTGTTGTCGAGCAAAACCGAATATGCTTAGGTACTTTTTGTGAAGATTTCAACAGTTGATGATTTTGCAAAATTTCTGTGATTTAGATTGTGCTCTATTTTTAAAAAAAAACAATTTATTATAAAATATTAGTGATTTTTTTTTTTTTTTGCCACCATTACTAAGTTTGAAAATAATTAGATATACACAACTAAGACCCGCCCTCAAATATTTAAATAATTGACTGACCTTTTTAAAATCAGTCTTTCAATCAAATTGAGACTAAGGTGATGAGAAAAAAGTCTCTTTCTCCTAGAGCCACTTCCATTGATACAAAGACTAGGGGCAAGGATAATGACACTTGCCTCCTTTGCAATGTGAACTCTGAAACTAGTCGGCATCTCTTCTTTGAATGTGATTTTGCCCAAGAAGTCTGGAGAAGCATTATGGTCTCATTCTGCATAATTAGGAAGACCAGGCAACTGGACAGGAATCATTCAATCCAATTGGATAAGCTCAATTGGATGATCACCAAATGCAAGAATCAATCCTTCAAACCCAATATCCACCAGTTGGCCTTTGCCACTAATTGATAAGTATGGAAGATTGAAAATATATTAATTATTAAATTTTTTTATATTTTTATTAATTAAGAATTTTTCTTTACATGTATATGATGTTTGATATAAAAAGAACACTTTATATGTAATTTTTCAATATCATTTCGGTCTTTTATTAAAAGTACATATAATATTCAATTGAAGGTATAAAAATATTCTAAATATCTTGTTAAACTAAAGAAATTGGGTTTCTTGTGTCTTAATTTATTCCACTTATAATATTTTTTACTCTAATTATGTAAAATTAATAAATATAATTTACAAGACATGTCATAAATAAAATATGTATATACGTATAATTAATTTATCTCTCTAATATTTAATATTATAAAAGGTTTTCTAAAAATAGTATTAATTATTAGTTAATCAAATTATTAATAATATACCATAGAATCAAGTTAATTCTTCAAAAATTTATTAATTATTAGAGATTATTAACTTATTGAATTTTAATTATAAAAAAATAAACTGTAATTCATCTTGAAGTAAAGAAATTTAAGAGTGATGCAGAACAAAAGCACTAATGCTGAGGCAGTTCAAGCTGCTATAATAGAGTCTATTCAACCTGTTGTTTCTTCTTGGAGGCATGTGGAAAACAATTACAAGAACCGGGAGATTTCCATTAGTCTGGGGCTCTTGGACAGAATATTCTTAGACTAGCAGTAGTTAGCTTCTTCTGGTTTTTGTTTCTGATCATTCTTGGTAGAGTCTGCCCTCCTCTAGTCATTGAATGTATGGGCCATGTTATTTCATTTGTTTATTGTGCCACCGCCAAGGTAGCCATGCCACCCTTCACAGGAATTCCAAAGTAACAATGACTTGTAGGAGATTTTAATGACCAGCTGTTATAAATGTGTTATACCAACTAGATACATTTTTAAAAAGTCATCAAATTTATTCACTGTTATTATGAATCATCACAATTCTTTTTTAAATTCTAAACAAAAAAAACTAAGTTTGTCCATTAATTTAAAAAATAATCTTATGATCAGCACATGAACAAAAGTAGGTGTTCCCTTTTATCCTTTTGGTGTCGCTTTCTACAAGCTTGTTTTGCTTGTCTACTTTTTTATATGGGGACTTTTCCCTCCTTGGCTTGTTTAACTTGAATAGTTGATGCTCATTTACATGGGGTTCTCCCCTTTCTTGTTATTGATATACCATACTTAATTATCCAAACCTATGAGATTAATTTATCAAAGATTTGACCTAAATGTAGTCCTTGAATATTAATTTGAGAGAAGAAACTGCGAACAAATTTGAGATCTAACATATAAGATGGTATAAGAGTCCAAGCATGTTACAGGGTATTCCAGATTTTACGTCACGGTGTCGGTGATATCCTTTTTTATTACTTCTGCTTACAGTGAACCCTACGTTGTAATTTTAACTTGAATTATTATGGTTGATATCTCAAGATCATCCTTCCAGCTTATTGACTCTAGATTTCAACCTGATACAATTATTGCAAGAATTACTTGATTAAAAACATGAATGAATTGTGAACTTCGAGCCATGACCAAGCTAAGGGCTTGTGCTCAACCTGTAAAATATTGATCTACATGGATCGATGATCATGTCTGTCTCCAATGTGACAATATCAATATAGATGTATGAAGAGTTTTAGATTATCGATTTGCTTCTCGAAATGCAAACAACAATGTCCATACTTATGTGGCCTGTTGCTGTCTACTAGAAATATATATATTTATATATATATATATATATAGATAGATAGATAGATAGATAGATATATCCTCACTGATATAAAGCAGTAAACATATCAAAATGATTGAACAATGGAAAATGTGAAGCAACAAAAACTAATCCTAAATTAGACAGTCCATATATTCACTTCAAAATGACAGCAAATCAGCTGTTGATGATGATGATGGTATTGATTATGCTAAGTTATTATGGGGTTTGTGAGATTAATTTCCTAGGAAGTATTAACAAGGAGAATTTTACAACTTTTCATATTCACAACCACTTGCATAGTCATCGACAATCCCACGAAAATAATGGGTGCTTTCCAATTTTGATAGAATATAAAGAGAAAATAGAATATCTGTAAAGCATGTGCATGGCATTGTCTTGTTTTAAGCAATGCAAGAAGTATATATAAAATATAAAAAAAAATTATTTGGAATGCCCTTACTTTTTTTTTTATCTGGATCCTATATTGAAGGGAGTAAGAAATCCATTCAAATTTGACTTCCTTCACAGATTGATTCAATGCATTTTCGCCCATTTTAGCCCCCCGTGTTTGGATCTTACTAAGAAAATTATATATATAAGAACACACACGCGCATGTCCCATACACGCGCATGTCCCAACCGAGACTTGAACCCTACACCTCTCTTTCGAAGTGGTAATGTCACCCCAGTTGTATAAACAAGTGACCTTAATCATTTAAATCCAACTAAGAGCATGCATGTATGCAACTTCTTATATATCTTTTGTTCCTTTACAAGAAATCTGACACAATATTTTAAAAATCATGGAAAAGTTGGCCTAAATTCCCTCCCATCACCAGCCACCAAAACCTGTATTGCCAAATTTGTTAATGATCTCTTTCTTTTAAGTGAGAGATACAAAGAAACAATGACTACTAGAAAAATTAGTTTTGTGAATGTGGCAGATGCAAAAACAGAAGTTTTAAATATTAAAACTCATTATAATATATATCTAATGTTTAGATATTTTAGATTGTGCATATGTTAGGGTTTAACAAAGTGGATCTTGGGAAGGGATGTAATCAGCATAATAGATATGTTTGCAGCATAAGAATTTAGGTATTTTGCTGATAACATGAATAAATTTCCTTCACAAAATATAATGAAAAGTGGCTTTCTTTACCCTTTTAATTTGGGGATTCCATTTTTTCAAAAAGTGGGTTGAACCGTTGGAAGGACCAGTTTAATTCTTCTCATATTATGCATTCTTCAATGAAGTAGACCAGTTTAATACCAGTGATATAGATATGTAATGTAATTCTAAAACATGGTGATCATGAACAAAAGAGTAATGTTACATCACGAATTTTTCATGCCAACAGCAAGTTAATGAAAGGGTTAAACTCAACGTTTATTACCTTAATCCCCAAGAATGATAATCCTTCATCCTTGGGTGATTATCGGCCTATTAGCTTAATTGGCAGTGTTTATAAGATCCTGGCCAAGGTTCTTTCAAATAGAATCAAGAAGGTCCTCCCATCGATAATTGGTGAAGCTCAATCATCTTTCTTAAATGGTAGGTACATCCTGGATGGTGTGCTAATTACAAGCGAGGTGGTAGATTGGTGGAAAAGGAAAAAATCGAAAGGAGTGCATCTAAAATTGGATTTTGAAAAGGCCTACCATAGTATCAATTGGAACTATCTCCTAAGCATGTTGAAAAATCTTGGGTTTGGTGAAAAATGGATAGGTTGAATTAAGGAATGCATTATTGAGTCTATCTCTTTCGGTCCTTGTCAATGGATCCCCCTCTGAAGAATTCAAGGTGGAAAAGGGCCTCAAAGAGGGAGACCCTCTATCTCCATTTCTCTTCATTTTAGCTGCCGAAGGCTTAAATCTTATATTCAAAAGAGCTCCAAATAAAAGCATTATCAAAGGAGTTCAGTTCAAGTCAAAGGAGATTCCAATCTCTCATCTCCAATTTGCAGATGATACTCTGATTTTTTGCAAAGCTGATAGTTCAAAAGTTTTAAACATCAAAAGGTTACTAAGGTGCTTTGAAGCTATATATGGTCTAAAAATCAACTTTCATAAAAGTGCAGTTTGTGGAATCAGAACTTCAGATGTTTCTGAGATTGCTGAAACTCTAAGATGTAATATTCAAAAGCTTCCTTTAAAATTCCTTGGTCTCCTCTGGGAGCTAGTCAAACAAAAAGAGACACTTGAAATCCAGTGATTATGAAAGTTAAAAAGAAGTTGGCGGGATGGAAAAGGAAATCATTATCTTTTGGGGGCGGACTTACATTAAATCAAAACAGTGCCAGGGAGCTTACCAATCTACTATATGTCTTTGTTCAAAATTCCGGTTGTAGTAGCTAAAGAGATTGATCGCATTCAAGCAAGATTTCTTTGGGGAGGAAACGAAGTCAAGAAGAAACTTCACCTTATAAAATGGAGTAATCTTTTGAGAAGCAAAGATAGAGGTGGCCTGGGTATCAGGAACATTAGCGTAATGAATAAATGTTTGCTTCTCAAATGGTGGTGGAGGTTTGGGTTGGAGAAAGGTTCTTCGTGGAGAAGATTGATATGTGCTAAATACAAGATTTCTCCAAGCAGCTGGCTTCTAAAATATGATAGTTGCATTAGATTATCAAAAGTATGGTTGGATATCATTCGAATTGAAAAGAAGGATTAACTTCCTTATTTCCAATATTGAGTTCTCTATTGGTGATAGGAAAATAATTTCTTTTTGGAAAGATCATTGGTTCGGAGACAAACCTTTGAGGTTAATGTTTCTAAGGTTATTCAATTTGGTGATTCACAAAGAAGTCTATTTGGCAGATGTGTTATAAGGCAGCAGCAGTAGGGAAAGTAGTTCCATTTTATTCAGATGAAATCTATTTTCATGGGACGAAGAAGAGTTGGGCGTCTTAAAATCTAGTCTCTTAAGTATTTCTCCAATCAGGTCTAATCTCTCAGACTCCCTTAAATGGAAGGCAAACTCTACAGGGCTATTCTCTACAAATTCTCTATATCAGTGGTATGAATCAAATTCTGGCCCTAAACTAAATCTGTTGAATTTCATATGGAAGAATGCGGCCCCTCCCAAAGTGAAGTTCTTTGCTAGGTTGGCTTGCAATGGAAGGATTAAAATGGGTCATTTTCTTTTTAAAATTGGTATTCTAAACTCTCAATCAGCAAGAATGTGCCCATTTTGTTCTTCGGAAGTTGAATCAGTCGATCACATCTTATTGCAATGTAAGGTTGTTTGGAAAATTTGGGTTGATTGTTTATACTGGTAGGGAATGTATTGGGTTCTCCCAGGCTCCATCAAGCAATTGTTCGAGTGGTGGCAAGAAGTCAAACTTAAAAAGAAGATCAAGATCATATGGGATGTAATCCCATTAGCAGTGTTGTGGTCTGTGTGGACTGTGTAGAATAATTGTATTTTTTGAAACAAACAGTGTCTGAATTGATAAAAATCAAAATTTCCCAGTGGGTGAAAACCAAATTGGGATCCATTGATTTTTCTATTTCAGATTTCATATTTAATCTACAGTAGGTTAGAGGTGGGATCTGAGGCGGAAATAGTGGGTCTGGGCGGATGATTTTTTTCTCTGCTATAAGAAGCAGAAGATTGGGATGGTTATATGTCTTTCTCTCTTGATGTTTAGCAATCTTGTGGATGCTCATCTTTACGGTTTGAGTCTCATTAGAATGGGGTCCCTTTTACAAGTGATCAGCAGATTTTATATGGATGCATATCTTTGGAGTGCTCTCATTTCTGATGCAGGTGGCCTCCATCCAAATTTCATCCAGGCTTTGTTGGGAGTTTTATTGTGATTTTATCCCCTTAGGTTTCTCTTGCAGGAAAGTTTTTGCTGGAGTTGGTGGATTTTGCTTTGATTGTTTCAGTTTTAGGTTCTGATGAATTAAAGAGTATTGATTGGTTGCTACATCTAATCTTGGAGCTGATTTTGGTATTCTTGGGTCCTGCATATATCTTTATATCTAATTAAGTTTCTAGTGAGTTAGATTAAGCTTTGGTGTTTTTTAGTTTTTTGTATCTTATGGGTCTATGTTGGAATTGATTATCTCCCTTGTTTGGAGCCAACCTAGTTGGGATGAAACTAAGGAGTCATGATGCCTTGTGCATTCCTATCTTTTATTGAACTTTTGTGTTTTTATTTCTCGTATTTTCATTTTTATTAATAAAATTTTCTATTTGCTGATAAAAAAAAAAACATAACAAATTTTTGCCTTTCATTTTTTCACTCTTACACACAAAGTGATGGGACCCATTGTAAGAAAATGGAGTGAGAAAATCTGTAATATATGTTTAGACAAAAATACTTTTCGACATATTTTCCTTGAAAATGAATGGTCCTTCAACGGGTGTTAATGTTTATGGTTCAATGGAGAATTTAAGATAACATATGAGATGCAAAACATTATTTAAGCGCCTAATGTTTGAAATATCTAACCACTAATCACACTACAAGACAAAGCCTCTATTCTGATGCAGAATTACGTTAGAATTACTCCTAAAAGCGTCGAACAAAATTAACACCGACACATAAATGCAACGGTCAGTAATTAAATGGGCACAGAAAGATTACCAACAAAAATACAAATACGTCAGAAATAATCTAATAATACTGACTACTTTATGGTTCAGTAAAACATAGAAAGATTACCAACGAAAATACAAAAATGTCAGAAATAATCAAATAATACTAACCACTTTATGCGTCGGTAATACAACTTACTTCCGACAAAATGAGAACTCGGTTTAAGTACTATTTCCCGATACTCTGGCCCGTTGGTATTGATACTCTTTCCGTCCATTATAACCGTCGAAAGTAAATGCACCCGTCGGAAATACCTCACTATTTGCGTCACTTACAGTCATCAGAAATAATGTTTAATACCTATTAAAAACATGATTTCACATTTATTACCGACTCCCAATTGCATCGGAAATTATTTTTATTTTATTTTTAAAAAAAACGAAAACAACTTTCTACACTTGTAAAAGCCACAATTCACAACCTGAAGATGAAACATAGACTAATAATGTGAATAGGTTCTGCTCAATCCTCATTGTCATCTTTCTTAGCATAAAAAAAAAAAAAAAAAACACAATTCATCTCATCCAAGAAAATTCATCTCATCCTACACAATTCAAGCATTAAGTTTTTTATTATACATTAAATGATTATCATATTCATATTCAGTAGCAGCTATGTAATAATATTTCAAAAAATACACGTGATTATCATAATTCATTAGCAAATCTTGTCTACAATTCAATTAGACAAATGAAACAATTTTCCTCTCAAAAACATACAACCAACCAAGCCCAAAATAACAAGAGAAACTACACTCCAAGCCTTAATAGATATGAAAATATGACTTCTGCTAAGTGCATGCACCCGTCAAGACATATTTTGCCTTGCGTTTTCCAACTTGGACAGATTGAATTCTTTGTTGTAACTTCAATATCTGCAAATTTATGGGAACAAATAGAAGCAAGGCATGTCCATTAAAATATCACCAAAATAATATAAAAAAAAATGAGAGCACTAGCAAGCATGCATATTCAAGCATAAGCATTCTTAGAACTAAATTTCAATTCAAGTATAAGCATTCTTCAGGTTTGAGAAGAAATAACTAACAATCTCTAGAATCTGAGTCCTATCTTTCAGAGATGTTCTCCATTTGCCACTCACAGAATAAAGCTTAAGGTTCACAAATGACATCAATACAAGGTAAAGGAATGTCATCCCTAGTTTTGCAAGTCATGAAGTACCATGAGCCAAACTAATTTACCTACCCATTGTTAACTGGCCAAGTAGTACCACCTAATGCATCATTTGTTTATTGAAGGTTCAGAGTCAGCTAGTTATGGAGATATCGTGACAGTACATTATACACAACGTAGGATTAATAACAATCTATGGTCGCTTACTAACATGATCTAACATTAAGAACACTAACACATACTACTCCAACAATTAAAATGACTACGCAATTTAGGATCAACTTAATAAGATGTTAAAAGAGATTGACAAGATGTTAAATGCATTCTTATGGTCTGGCTGTGAGCTAAGGCCTAATGTGTCTAAGGTTGCATGGGCTTGCGTCTAAACCCCAAAGACAAGGGGGGGCTTGGGTTTGAGAAGGCTGAGAGATTGGAACAAAGCATTGATGATGAAACATCTATGGAAACTGCTAGTTGATGAGGAGTTCTTGTGGATTCAATGGTGCCATAAATTCCTGCTCAAACAGAGGAGTATTTGGGCAATCCCAATGCCTCAAGATTGCTCATGGACATAACGCAAGCTGCTTCAACTTAGAGCAACCTTCAAAACTTGTACAAGGATAAGGATAGGTAATGGCCAAAACACCTTGGCATGGTATGATCCCTAGCATCTGGTAGGTCCACTTGTGGATAAGTTTGGCATGGGAATTATCCGTGATTTTGAAAGCAACCACACAGCTGAAGTCTCATCTCTGATTAATGGTAATGACTGGATTTGGCCTTTTTTTATGACCAAAAGAGTTGTGGACTTGCAAAGGTTGACCCCCCACCATCTTAAACCTTCACCTCATCAGGAGGACGGGATTGATTGGAGCCTTAATCCCTCTGGTGTGTTCTCCTCAACATCAGTGTGGCATCATGTTCGAGAGCCCATTCCTAAAGTGAATTGGCACAAGGTAATTTGGTCTTCCGACTCCATTCCTAGGTACTCTTTCACTTTTTGGCTTCTTCGCAAAAGTAGACTTCCTACGAGAGACAAATTGGTCAATTGGGAGTTTGTTCCACCACTACGTGTCTGCTGTGCAGCATAGAAAATGAAAGTGAGAACCACATCTCTTTTGAATGCTCGTTCTCACAGAAGGTTTGGAAGGGTATAATGCAGCTTAAATCTATTAGTATATCCCCGCAAGCTTGGCATGAGGAGATGAACTGGATCATTTCCCATTGTAATGAGAAAGGCTTCTCACTGAAACTTTGCAGACTAAGCATCGCAGCCATCATCTATTATGTGTGGCAAGAGCGAAATTCAAGGCTATGGAAAAATGTAAGATCAAGCTCTTGATGAAATTTGAATCTTAACTGTATATTGAACAAAATGATTACAATACAGCAGTGCCTTTTACAAATCGTGTGCTAAATATATATAAAGATCACAAAACTATTCTAGGAAAGCTAGCTAGGATCTTGGCTGAAATATTGGGGCTGTTAATCCGACTGTTACACCCATAAATCTCGTCTAATTATCTCTGAGCTGATTTGTTGCTTGATTTATGGTGATATCTCTGATAATCCCCCGCAAGATAGGGCTGCCATCCGCAAGTCCAATCTTGGTTCTGATTTATTTCGTGCGTTGCTTTGACAACGACTTTGTGAGAAGATCAGCAAGCTGATCGTGTGTGGTAACATGATGAACTTGCAGCATGCCTTTTTGAACCAGATCTCAAACAAAATGCAGGTCTGTTTGGATGTACTTCATCCGAGAGTGTTGAACATGGTTGAAGCTAAGTTGGGTTGCACCCAAGTTGTCACAAAGCAATTTTGGTGGTGAAGAAATAGTTAAACCGAGTCCCTGAAACAGTGACAATAACCAAATGGTTTCAGATGCAGCATTGGCAAGGGCTCTATACTCCGCTTCAGTCGATGATCTGGCAATGGCTCGTTGTTTTTTTGAACTCCAATAAATCGGATTCTGACCAAGGAAGCATATGTAGGCAGATATGGAGCTTCTATCATCGGAATTTTCGGCCAAATCAGCATCCATATAGGTTGTGATGGTTGAGATTGAGCCTTTGCAAATGTGAATGCTATGATAAATTGTCTGTTTCAAGTATCTTAGGAGCCTCTTGGCAGCTGTCCAATGCATAGTAGTGGGTTTATGCATGAATTGTGAAAGTTTGTTTACTGTAAAGGATATGTCTGGACGTGTTAGAGAGAGGTACTGGAGTGCAGCAAGGACACACCTAAATTCTATGTTGTCAACTTCTAAAGTGCCATCAACGAGTTTAAGAGCCATAGTTGTGATAGAGGAGTGGAGACCTCTTTTGCACCAAGCATGTTTGTCTTGGAGAGTATATCAGGAATATATTTATGCTGAGACAAGAATAGACCAGCAGTAGTGGGAATAACTTCCATGCCTAGGAAGAAATGTAGTTGCCCCATGTCTTTTAGAGAGAAAAAAGCTCCAAGTTTGTCAATGATTGAGGCAACAAAATTTGTGTCACTGCCCGTGATGACTAAGTCATCAACATAAACTAGCAAGAAGCATAAAAGAGAGGTAGATTTGTAAATGAACAAGGAGATATCTGCCTTTGAATTTTCAAAACCAAGGGCCAAAATTTTGTTCTTCAAGGCCAAGTACCATTCCCTTAGAGCTTGTTTGAGACCATAAATGGTCTTGTTTAACCTGCAAACATGGCTAGGTTTGGACAAATCTTTGAAGCTCGGTAGTTGAGTCATGGAGATGGTTTCATGTAATTTTCCATGTAAAAATGAGTTGTTGACAGTCTAGTTGTCTCAAAGTCCACCCTTGTATCACAGAAATGGTCAAAATAGTTCTAATGGTTGCTGGTTTTACAACGGGACTGAAGGTCTCCTTATAATCCAGGCCAGGCCTTTGATTGAAGTCTTTTGCAACCAATCTTGCTTTGTAGCGATCAATAGACCTGTCAAATTTTCGTTTGACCTGGAAAACCCATTTGCAACCCACAGGTTTACAATGAGTGGGTGGGGGAACTAATTCCCTTGTGTTGTGTCGCATTAAAGCTGTAAGCTCATCAGACATAGAACTTCTCCATTTAGGATCACGAATTACTTGACTCACGCAACATGGTTCAATGGTGGGTGGAATTGGGTGGTTGGTAGTAGAGTTTAATTGTTTGGGCTTAAAGATGTTGTGCATTGAACGGGTGGTCATGGAGTGGGTGTGGGTTGGGTTACTGTCTTGGGGGATTCCTACAGGTAGTGGTTCAGGATTGAAGGAGGGTGGGTGGGTTGGTGTATTTGTGAGATTAATAGATGCAAGAACAGATTGATCGTGTTAGGCGAGTGGTGCGGTGTAGGGTGTGAAAATTTGAGAAGTAGGTAAAGGAGGAGAGGAGAAATTGGGGAAAATACTTGGAGGTAATGCAAAAGTAGGTGCACGATCCATTCGCACTGGTGGTGGTTGCGGCAAGTGAGGCTGCGAGACGGCCGACACCAGCATTGGAGAAGAGTTGCCGAGGTGGGCGGCAGAGAAGGTTTCGAAGGGAGATTGGTTTTCATGGAAGAGAACATGTCGGGATATATACATCCTTTTTGTGGCTAAATCCATACACTTATAGGTACTCTGGGTTTGAGAGTAGCCCAGAAATACACTCGGTGTTGCTTTGGGCTGGAGTTTATAGGTATTATAGGGCCAAGTGAGAGGAAAGCACAAGCAACAAAATTTTCTTAATTTAAGATAATTTGGTGGTTGATTGAACAAACGTTCGAAGGGAGATTTATTTTGTAAAACAGGGGTGGGTTGACAATGTATAAGGTAGACAGCCGTTTGAAAAGCGTGAGGCCAATAGGAAAGTGGTAAGGAGGCATCCAGTAAAAGGGTGAGTCCTATTTCCACAAGATGGCGATGGCGACGTTCGGCAATGCCATTTTGTTGGGGAGTGTGAGGAGCGGTGGTGTAATGACTAATTCCATGAATTGAGAAATAATTTTTAAGGGCAACAAACTCACCACCATTGTCAGAATAAACACTTTTTAGTTTTGTTTGAAACCGACTTTCCACAGGGTGTTTATATTGAGGGAACATGCTACGAACACTGGATTTGGATGTCATAGGATAAAACCATATGTATTTGGTAAAATGGTCAACCAAAATGAAGTAGTAGCGTGAACCATCAAGACCAACAATATGTGAAAGACCCCAAACATCGGTGTAAACAAGATCAAGAGGTGCATGACTTTGAAGACTAATGGAATGAAAAGGTTGTTGATTTGCTTTATTGATAGAACAAGGAGTACAAGGAGTTGACACTTGATGTTCTGTTTTTATTGGAAGAAAAAAAGCATTAATAAGGTAATTGACAATTTTTTGAGATGGATGTCCAAGCCGCTTATGCCACCCATCAATTGACGTCCGTTCATGCACATTTGCAACCATTGTTGAAGATGAATCCACCAGTGAGTCCGGAAGTGTGTACACACCATTTTCACATGCACCTTTGAGAAGTATCGCCCCCGTGATTTGATCCCTAACAAGAAAGTAAGAGGGGTGAAATTCAATAAAAACACAATTTTGGGTAGTTAAGTGATCGATGGACGAAAATTAAATTTTTGCGAATGCTTGGAACGCAAAGAGTATCATTTAATTTAAAAGTGTGTGTTGGGGAACGAAATACCAAAGAACCAATATGTGAGACACGCAAACCTGAACCATCACCAATGACAACTTTATCTGTGCCATCATATTCCATGTTAATGGATAAATTCGCCAAATTACCAATAATGTTGTGAGATGTAGCGGAATCAATTAACCATTTGGTGTCCTTTTGGAGACTGGTTGAAACAAAATTGGCAGTGGGCGCCGAAAAATGCACTTTTGGACACTGTTTTGCAACATGGCCAAATTAGTCACACAGTTGACACCTGGGCTGGTACGAGCGCTGGCCTGTGGGCCTTCCCCAATTATTGGGTTGCTTCCTATTGTTTCTCAGCCCATTGTTATTTCTGGGTCCTTGTGAGTTGGTAAAGCCCCGATATGAATGGTTGTCGTGCTGAAAGTTTCCACCAGGGCGATTTCCAGCAAAGCGATGTGAGTAATTCTCCGTTGCCACCAGCTGTTATGTGGTGGCTTCAAGTCGGTGGAGATACACCTCATACCCCACGAGCAGGTCATGAAGCTCCCCAAACGTGAGGGATTTTTCTCGGGCTCGGATCAGCGCAACAATTTCATGGTAATCAGGTCCCAAACCATTAAGGATGTAGAGAGTGAGATCATCATCAAAGATGGGATGATCAATTAAGGAAATTTCGTCTGCAAGAGACTTGACTGTTTGAAGGTACTCCTGAACAGTTTTATTTTCTTTCTTAATCAAAGTAAGCTCTTCTTTGAGCTGCATAGCTCTGGTGCGCGACTTACTAGCATACATAGTGCTTAATTTTTGCCATGCTTCCTTGGAAGTTTTAGTAGCGGAGATGAAGGGAGTGATTGTGGAGGTAGTGGAGGCAAGTATCGCACTAAGGATAAGTTTATCCTGTCTAACCCAGTGGGTTTTTTTAAGAGAGGATGCAGGAGTATCATTAGGTACCGGGCAAGTATAATCACTAGTGACATAATCTAGAAGATTATATCCAATTAGAAAAGCTTCAAACTGTGCATGCCATTTAATAAAGGTTGAAGGGGTGAGCTTCTCGTTAATTTGGGTAGAGGTGTTTAGGGCAATCAGTGGGATTTCATTTGGGGATGGTGGAGTCGAGATTGGAGTGGAGGAATTGAGGATCGGGTTCTTGTTAAAGGGGTTGCGGCTCTAATACCATGATGAAATTTGAGTCTTGACTGTATATTGAACAAAATGATTACAATACAGCAATGCCTTTTACAAAGGAATCATGTGCTAAATATATACAAAGATTACAAAACTATTCTAGGAAAGCTAGCTAGGATCTTGGCTGAAATATTGGGGCTGTTATAGGACTTGATTCTTGTGGTTAATTCGACTGTTACACCCATAAATCTCATCTAATTATCTCTGAGCTGATTTGTTGCTTGATTTATGGTGATATCTCTGATAACTCTAAATCGGTGATTCATTATGTTAGAGTGCAAGTCCAGCAAAGAGTTTTTACATGGTAGAAAATCCCAAAATCATTCCCTAACTGGCTTGTTAGCATGCAATGGAACTTTCCTCAAGTCATTTTTAAAAAATGACCCTGTTTTTTATTTTGGTGGGTAGCTTCTATGCTTGCGAGTGCTTTGTTCTTCTTGTTTTTTGTGTTGGCTGGCCTTTGTGTGCCTTAGCAGGTGCTCTGTTTGCTTCGTTTGGTTTATTGTTTGCTTCTCCTTCTGTTTGCCCCTTTCTGCTGGGTTGATGTTTTGTTTAGTGCTCGATGTTTACTTTTTGGTGAAAATAAAATTTTACTTACCAAAAAGATCACAACTTGGGATACAAACAATTATAGCAATAGAACATTCAGGTGTATCTCTGCAAGCATTCAAAAATGATGACTGTAAATTATATATGTATCTCTGCATTCTTTTTTTTTTTTATCTTTGGCACTTTGCTGCTCTTAGTCACCTAACATATGTTGTGCACTAAAATTATAGGTGTTATAACAATGCCTATTATGACAAAATAAGATGAATAAGCACTACAGAGATGAATAGGTTGGAAATGAAATTCTTGTTTGATCTAGACTTCAGACTCCATGTTTTAGTGGAGACTTTTGATAAGTGCAAATCATTTTTGTGACAGTTTGTAATTAGCATGATTCATAGACTTGGTTTATACAAAAATTTCTCCATTTTCAATTATCCAGAGAGCAAAGTCGAAGTGAAAATCAGAGTGGAGGAGAAAATATTGTAAATCATATAATGTTAGCTACCTAGTTATGATTGATGAATTTATTACCTCTAAGTGTTCCCATTGTGTTACTGCACAAACTTTGCAAGAAAATCATCCATCTTTTTTTGTCTCTCTTCCATTGCAGCTTCCATTTGTCCATGCCGCTCCTCCATGATTTGCATTCTCACCGCAACTTCAGTCTGCACTTGTTCTTGCAATCCAGTCCTCATAGTTTTCCCGATTTGTTCAATTTTCTCCTTCAACTCCTCATTGCATCGTTAACGTTGCTCGACTTCATACAATTGACGATACTCATTAATTTGAGTGCCCTGACTAGATGAAGATGATGGAAGAGCCAACTTCCCATGGCCAAGGCCTCTGACATATTCCGGGCTCATTCCCAATACCTCCCTGCATATCTCCTCATCACTCAATGCCTCACAACCCTCTATGGGTGACTGCGATTGGAAAGTAATCATGCATTCCTACAATAATTCAATTGATACAAGTGATAAACTAATACTGATGCATAGTCACTTATCGGTAATAGTCTAACACAATCTTAATGAACAATAGTGTCAGTTTTAAGTTTTTATTTCCAACAAATTAAATATACATCAGTAGTAGTTACGTATTACCAAATCCATGTTTTTGTGTCGAAAATAATCCATTATTTCTGACGATATTAGTTGTCAGAAATACTTCTGTTAGTTTTTCGTTCCTTTATCCGACGTTAATTTTTTTTGGTCAGAATAAATGTATACTTAGCGACGTTTTTATTACCGACCCTGGGTTTCGCATCAGAAATAAAACAATTTCTTATAGTGTCAGTATTGTATAATTTCAGTCCAATTCAGCTTACAAAATGTTCAATAATCCAATATTAAAATCTGAGGTCTGATTATTGTCATGCATCTAGAAATCAGTTGTTTTTAATGACAATTATACCAATAGTTAATACTCTAATTTTCTTGTTTTCTTCATAAATTTAGTAGTTTTGTACTGTTTGTAGGACATTTTAGATTTTTATTTTAGTATTGATAATTTGCTGTCATAATTTTTTTTAGCGCCACAAAAGATTGAGAATAATACATGCATGTTTATGGTGCATAGTATCTTACACCACAGTTTTCAATAGGCTTGAAGCTTTCTCATTGTGTTTTCCCATGCATGGCCTAGTCACTTGACAAACCCTGTAAATTCTTATGTCTTAATGGTCATGAAAACTAATCTTTTTTATGTAGTGTCATGGCAGCAATCATCCTTAAGGGGCATTTGGAAATGTGTTAAAAGTTAAAGCTTAGCTAGCTGCCCCAAAACCATGATAGCCTATTAATCTACCGAAAAACAACGGTATGGCCCATCTTTCTCCCAATTTCTGAGACAATAATTGTATCTCTGTTGTTTCTAGTTTTTCTTTTGAGACTAAAATTGAATCACTGATTAGTTATACTTCTCGGTCAAGAATCATTGACAATTTCCATCTAAATATTTCAGTTTATAGCTTGATGGCTTATCCCATTCTGTCCACACAAAAAAAGAATTGTATGTCAAGCTTTCACATCACCGTCACATTTGATCCCCTTAATCTCAGATGTGCAGATAGACAGACAAAGATGCAAATGAAAAGAATAATGTGATCTCTCAGAAAGCAAAACTTAATTTGATACCATATCAGACAACTACCTGCTTGAAAAGCTTAAATTTTTAGCAAATGAGCTCAATCATGTATATTAAACTCTTACAATAATCACTTTCAGATATATATAAATATATATATATATATATATATATATATATACACCTGGTTAGACTTAGAACCTTCATTTAACATAAGATAGGGAATGGTAGGGACACTGATGCTGCACTTTCTGATCAGTGGGGGCTCCATTCCTCCTCGCTTGTTGAACACTCAAAGAAAGAGATCAAAGGGCCACCAGGTTGTCTCTAGTGGTAGCCGCTCAGATGATAAAGTCAATAAACTGAATTAAAAGATCGAAACTGAAAGTAATTGAATAACTGTAATCGAAAAAGCGCACCTTAGGGTTCAATTTATAGGCTGCGACTTCCTAAGTTGATTAGGATTTGAAGTCTTGAAAGTAGGGATTTGATCATCAGAGAATGGCAGTTACCATGTTGAACACTACGCTTTGTGAATGACAATTTCCTTGTTGAGTACTGTTTCCTTATCTTTAGCTTGGTAGGGTGCTTAAGGCGGCAGTAAGCTCGGAACCTTCTTGCATGTATTCGTAGTGCCTTCCAAGCTTGAGGTAAGTCTGAGGGCAGCATGGGCTTTCGATCTATAAGTTCTGAAGGCCATATATTTGAACCTGCTCTAGATGGATGAGCTTTGGTTGTTCTGTAGGCACATGTGTCATGTGGAGACTGGTCTGTCACTTTATGGCGTATCAGTTACTCCCTTCCCCCCCCCCCGAGCCTTAGTTTAGCAATATGCGTAACTAGGGCTGAGGGCTTCCACAAAGTCACACGTCTTATCTTTTCGTTTTCCAAGACGATCGTTTGATATGACATTCATTGCACAGGCCGTCGTTTGGGCTTTCGAGGCCATCATTGCCTCCAATCGCGATGAAGGTTCGGCTGGTTGGGCCCCCACTTCTACGAACCTATATAAAAGGGGGTCAGGGCACGTGTACGCCTTTCCCCCCTATCATTTTCATTGCCTTTGAGAGAGAGAGATACATTGTTGCTGTCGAATCAGAGCAACTAGAGAACTTTAAAGAAATCTTCATCGTCCGAAGCTCCCTCATCCGGTTGTCCCACAGGTTCAATTTGCTTCATTTCTGTTTGTTTTTATTTCCTCTTCTTCTTTGATTCCTCTTCTTTGCCTCCTGTAATTTTTTTTCTTTTTACCTCTTTGCAATATCAGTCTCAGACGCAATGTCGGGTATTGGTCATGGCACAAGAAACTCTTTGAAGTCGATTATGCCATCCCAAACTCATGTAATGGCCAATAGTCCCTCCGGTGACACCGAAAATAGGGTAGTAAAGTCCCCTTCCAGCCCTGACGTTAGGATTGTAGATGCCTTTGTGGAGCCTAGGAACAGAGTAGGGGAGGCCTCTAGTAGGCCCTCCCAATGTGAGGAAGGAGAAAAGCGTCGTTACTCAGGGCATGCTAGATAACCTGAGGGCTGCTTTTGACTTCCCCTCAAATGTGACTTGCAGAGCCCCTAGCTCTCTAGATCGCCCCTCTGACGTTCGTTTGGGGGAAATTTATGTCTATCTCGCATGGTTAGAGATGGGTCTGAGATTCCCCCTTCCTCTGTTAGTTAGACAATTCTTCAAATGGTTCAACATCTGCCCTGCCGATCTCAACCTCAATAGTTGGAGGCATCTGTTAAGGTTTATAGTGTTAGGACATTTGAATGGCATTGAGGTAGACCTGGACTTGATCCGTAGCAATATGGATCTGAAGTATATGAGGTCGGAAGGCTTTTTTTACATGTCCTTTGTCAAGGGGTTCAGTCCCCTCTCCTTAGTGCCTACTTCCAACAAGACCTAGAAGAAGTGATACTTTTTTGTGGGAGGAGGATGGGAGATGGAGGACTTCCAGGATTAGATATCGACATTTCCCCGGAGTATCGAGTTTAAGGGTGAGACCCCCTTTTTTTATTGTAACTCTACTTCTATTTTTATTTTCACTTCTTCACTGTTTTCCTAACCTTTGTGTTCTGTGATTTTCATGCAGTCAAAAGTGCTTGGAAGAGGTCAATTTTTACTTCAAACCTCCAGGACAGGTACCGTTAGCTTCTCTAGTTCAATAACAGAGCGCCTACCACCGTCCTTTCGCTTGAAAATCGAATGGCTGCCAAACTAACCAAGAGCTGAGCAGGAATCTTGAAGAAGTCCCTGCTAACCAAGTGGGCTCCAAGGAAGAAGAATGAGGGGGAAACCTCCTCCTCTATTGATCCTCCTCCTCAAGTGAATAAGAGGAGGCTTCTTTCCAACTCCCTTGTCCAAGCTCCGGCTAAAAAGGGGATTGTTATTGCTGAGCTTGCCCCCCCCGGCGACCCTTGAAGTCCCGAGCAAGCGAAAAGGGAAGGGGAAGGTGGCTATTGATGTTGCAGCGCATGATGGCTATCAGGCCACGAAGCAGGCCTTTGACAAGTTCTAGGCTGCCGGCCCCCAAAGATACAAGAGGCAGAAGGCGGAGAAAACCATCACAGAGCTGATGGCTCTCTAACTGAAGGTAACTCCCGCACTCTCTTCCTTCTCTTCGTTTTGCATTTTGTTACCTTAACTGTTCTGACTTGCTTGTTTTGTGTTTTGCATACCATGCATGGCCTTGTTGCCCTCATGGATTCGGCAGTGGACTTGGAGGTGATCGATAACCTTTAGGACGAGCTGGATGAGGTCAGGCTTCAGCTGAGGATGGCCCAGTCCAATGCTTCTGCTACAGAGGAGAAGTTGAAGGAGGCGGTGAACTCCCTTTCTATTATGGAGTTTGAGAGGGATTCCCTCACTCGGAAGTTAGAAGAGCTTCAAAAGAGGTTTGATGACTTCCAAGCTAGCTCTATTCAGAAGACCAAGGAAGTCGTTGAATCTGCTAAGGCCCAGACTGAAGCAGAGATGAAAGCTGAGGTTGAAGAAATGTGTATAGAGCTTATGGAGCATGGCTATAACACCTTCAGATCCAAGCTTCTCATAAAGTTCCTTGACCTTGATTTGATTGGGATCAACGATGTTGAAGTCCCTCTAGTTGAGGCTGACATTCTGAACAAAGGTGATGAAGAAGCCCCTTTCGAAATTCCCCCAGCAGAAAGTACCTGCCCTAACCGATACTGAAAGCAGTAGTTTAGGATTTTTTTTCACTTGTATTTTGTTGTTTTTTCTTTACTTCCTAAACTGATGTATCTTTTTGATCATTAATGAAAGTCGACTTTTTCTGGAATTGTGCATCTTCAATACTTCAGAGCACTTTTGTTTATTATCTCTTCAGAGCAATTACAATTCAGCATTAATGAAAGTAGATTTTGTAAACTATTTAATAATGTGCCAAGGTAGACTTCAGCACTATTCCAACCCATCACTGCTCTGGAGCATAAGCTTGGGCTCTAACCTTTCAAACTTGTAATCACATTAAGCAAAGATGTTCCTCCCTTCAACTGAATATGATCTGAGAACTATCTTTCGAGCAAAGAAACTTAATAATTAAATAGTTATGGCAACTGAACAAACATTCAGTAACTAGAATTGGAAGTAATGCTTAATAACTGAATTTTGTCTTCCGAGTAGAAAGACTTGAAAATAATTTGAACAAATCTTCTAGCAGTAACCCTTAATGACTAAATTCAAACCCAGTATCCAATGCTTCTGGGAGTTTGATGGTCTTCCTTGAAGGACGAACCAAGCCTTTATTATTGAATATAAAGCCCTCCAATACTGACCCAAGCTATAACTCTTGCAATGGACTGAGATGGACCAAGCCTAAAGCGTTTGTTGAGGATACAAGGCTTTAGGAGTCAATGAGATGGACCAACACTGAGGTCTGTGCATTAAGTAGGACCAAGCCTGAAGCACTTGTAATGGATACAAGGCTTCATGAGTCATTAAGATGGACCAGACCTGGGGGTCTGTGCATTAATTGGACCAAGCCTAAAGCACTTGTAATGGATACAAGGCTTTGGGAGTCATTGAGATGGACCAGACCTGGGGGTCTGTGCATTAATTGGACCAAGCCTGCAACACTTGTAATGGATACAAGGCTTCGGGAGTCGTTGATATGGACCAGACTTGGAGGTCTATGCATTAATTGGACCAAGCCTACAGCACTTGTAATGGATACAAGGCTTTGGGAGTCATTGAGATGGACCATACCTGGGGGTCTATGCATTAATTGGACCAAGCCTGAAGCACTTATAATGGATACAAGGCTTCGAGAGTCATTGAGATGGACCAGACCTATGGGTCTGTGCATTAATTGGACCAAGCCTACAGCACTTGTAATGGATACAAGGCTTTAGGAGTCATTGAGATGGACCAGACTTGGGGGTCTGTACATTAATTGGACCAAGCCTGCAGCACTTGTAATGGATACAATGCTTCAGAAGTCAGTGAGATTGACCAGACCTAGGAGTCTGTGCATTAATTGGACAAATCCTGAAGCACTTGTAATGGATACAAGGATTCGGGAGTCATTGAGATGCGAACATTGTTTGAAAAAAAGAGAATTTTTATTGATAATATTTTCGTAAGTGCTCTATATTCCAGGGCTTAGGTACAGGCTTCCCTGCTATGTCTTCCAACCAGTACGTGGTAGGCTTGACAACCTTTGTCACTTTATATGGGGCTTCCCAGTTAGGTGAGAGATTTACCATGGTAAGATCGTTAGTGTTCAGGAACACTCTACTTAGGACGAGATCCCCGAGCTGGAAACTGAGGGGTTTTATCCCCTGCTTGGAGTTATTGGCCATCTGGTGTTGGTATGCTTCCATCTAGATTCTGGCCTGATCACGCCTTTCTTCGAGTAGATCCAAGCTTTCTGCAAGCTGTTGGTCATTGATTTTTTAATCAAAAGCATCCGTCCTTAAGGTCGGTATGCCAATTTCGACGGGGATTACTGCTTCTGAGCCATAGGCAAGTGAAAGCGGAGTTTTAGAGGTTGGAGTTCTTCTTGTAGTTTTGTAAGCCCAGAGCACGCCAATGAGCTCTTCAACCCATCTTCCCTGGGCATCTTCCAACATTTCCTTAATGGCATCAAGGAACGTGCGATTGGTAACTTCGGCTTGCCCATTGGCTTAGGGGTGCCCTGGTTAGCAAAATAATGACTGATGTGTAGGTCTTCACAGAATTTTTTAAAAATCTTACCTGTAAACTGCATACCATTGTTTGAAATGAGAAGCCAGGTATACCGAACCTACAAACTGTGTTCTTCCATGTGAAGTTCTTTACTTCCTAGCTCCGTGATGTGAGTCAAGGGCTCGCCCTCCACCCACTTGGAGAAGTAATCAATGGCTACCAGTAGGTATCTTCTGTTCGGAGTGGCTTTTGGCAACGGCCCTACAATGTCCATTCCCCACTGAGCAAAGGGCCATGGGCTGGCAATAGAAATGAGCTCATGGTGGGGCTGGTGCTAGTGGGGCAAATCGTTGGCATTTGTCGCACTTTTGGACATACTCTTTGGCTTGCTTCAGCATGTTGGGTCAATACTAACCTTGAGTTAAGGCTCGGTGGGCTATAGTTCTGCCACCATTATGATTGCTGCAAATTTCTTCGTGTATTTCTGCCAGAACATATTGAGATTCTTTTGGAGCCAAGCACCGCAGTAAGGGTTGAGAGTAGGATCTTCGATAGAGTTTCTCATTCAAGACTAGGTACCGAGCTGCCTTGATTTGAATTCTCCGGGCTTGGTTCTTGTCTTCTGGGAGCTGTCCCTCTTTAATATATTGGAGGATGGGAGTCATCCAGTTTTGAGCCTGTTTGGAAACCTAGAAAGATTGTACCTCCTCAATGCTTGGCCTTGGTTGATAAGAGATCTTCAGAGTTAAATCTCCTTCTAGTCTGAGATGGGAGGCCATGTTTGCCAAAGCGTCTGCTCAGGAGTTCTGACCTCTCTCGATTTTTTGGATGATGAATCCATGGAAGGAGCGGTTCAGCAAATCCACCAGTTCTGAATATCGTAACATTCTTTCATCTTTGACAACAAATTCTTCTAGAACTTGGCTTACCACTAGTTGGGAGTTGAAAAAAAACTTTGAGATTTTAGGCCTCATACTCCATTGCTAGCTTTATCCCAAGGATCAGGGCTTCGTATTCGGCTTCGTTGTTAGAAGCTCTGAATCCCAAGCTTACAGTTTTTTCTACCACTAGCACCTTAGGGGACCGTAACACCAAGTTGACGCCGAAACCCTGGTCTGTAGATGACGCATCAGTATAGAACTGCCATACAGCGGAGCTGCTACCGAGCTATGCCTTATCCTGTAATGCTGGAGTGAACTCGATAACAAAATCTGCCAATGCTTGCCCTTTGATGGAGGTTCATGGTACATAGGATATATCAAATTCTCCCAGCTCCACAGACCACTTGACTAGGCGCCTAGAGACCTCAGGCTTTCGTAATACCGACCTTAGTGGATAGGTGGTCGGGATTTCGATTAGATGTGCCTGAAAGGAAGGTCTGAGTTTTCGAGCAAAGATTATTACAGTGAAGGCCAGCTTTTCGATCTCTGGATACCTTTTCTCTGTGTCCAAAAGTGCTTTGCTCACAAGAATACGGGCTTTTGAACCCCTTCGTCCCTCCTAACCAGCACGGAACTGACAGAGTTTTCAGAAACTGCCAAATAGAGGAGCAGTCTCTCCCCTAGGACTGGCTTCGATAGAAGTTCAAGGGAGGCTAGATACTACTTCAGCTCTTGAAAGGCTTCCTCACATTCGTCGGATCACTATAAAGCCATGTTCTCCCTCAGGGCTTTGAAGAACAGGAGGTAGCGATCGATAAACTTGGAGATGAATCTGTTCAGAGCTGCAATCCTCACATTCAAGGCCTGGATATCTTTTGTGGTCTTTGGTGATCCCAGCTCAATCAGGGCTTTAATCTGTGTAAGGTCTGCTTCGATACCCCTTTGGGAAACCAAAAAACCCAAGAATTTTTCTCTAGTTACACCGAAGGTGCACTTCAAGGGATTCAGCTTCATCTTGTGTTGTTTTAGAATATTGAATGTCTGGTTCAGATGTTGGATGTGGCTACTCTTTTGTAGGATTTTGACCAGCATGTCATCTATATAGACCTCCGTTGTATCCCCGATCATAGGGCCAAACATCTTGTTCACCAGTCGTTGATATATAGCCCCAGCATTCTTCAAATCGAACGGTATCACTCTATAACAATAGAGACCTCGTTCGGATATGAAAGCAGTCTTTTCTTGGTCTGAAGGGTACATCTGGATCTGGTTGTACTCTGAGTAGGCGTCCATAAAGCTCATGAGTTCATGCCCTGCCGTTGTATCTACCAATTGGTCGATTCTCGAAAGAGAGAAGCTATCTTCGGGACAAGCCTTGTTAAGGTCTGTGTAGTCTACGCAGACCCTCCACTTACCGCTTTTCTTTTTGACTAGAATAGTATTGGTGAGCAATTCTGGATAGAATACCTCCCTTATCATTTTAGCCTTCAGCAACCTCTACACTTCTTTATTAATGATTTAATGGCGCTCTGGAACAAAGGTCCTCATTTTTTGTCTTACAGGAGGGTGGTTGGGATCAGTCATTAACTTATGGGTGATAAGGTCAGGATCTATCCCTTCCATATCTTTAGTTTCCTAAGCAAACACCGAGAGGTTGTCTTTCAGGAATTCCACCATCTCTTTCTACTCGCAGGGTGACAGATCTGAGCCGATCTGCAAGTATCGCCCTCCTCTTTTAGTGCTGACGAGCACCTTCATAGGGTCCTTCATTGGCTTAGCTCTGCTGTCCCGTCCTCTAGGACTTAGAGGTTCATCAATTCTGGAGAGGCAGGCTTCTGTCTCATAAAGATGGGAAAAGTCTGGTCTTCAATCTTCATGAGAGTGTTGTGATTGCTATTTGGGGGCCTTTTCTTTAAGCGCGAGAGCATGGCACTCGCGGGCTGTTGGATGACACCCTCTGATGGAATGGACCACATTGTTGTGTATATACTTTAAGCACTGGTGGAGGGTCGAGATGAACCACTCCCATTTGGTGAAGCCAAGGCCTTCTGATAATCACATTGTAAGGTGACTTGGAATCCAAAACCATGTACTCTGAGATTACAGTCTTCTGGCCGTCTCCCTCTCCTACTGTTGTGGAAGGTCAATCCTCCCCAACGGAATGCTAAGGTTACTATCAAATCCCGCCATTATTGCGGTAGTGGCTTTGACGTCATTAGAGTTGAGCTTCATTTGTTTGAAGGGGCTCATAGAATAGTACATTGGCAGAGCTCCATGTATCTTCCAAGAGCCTTCGTATCTCAAAATTGGAAATTTTGAAGTGAATTAACGAGGGCGTCATTGTGAGGACAGTGAATCCCTACAAGATCCCGATTTGAGAACTGGATCTCTGGTGCTGGCTTTAGCTTTTTTTCGACTGTGGAGATTTGGAGGATGCTGGGAGTAGTTCTAGCCTCCCGAGCATACCATTTTCTTGCTCGGTTAGACATTCCTGTGGCGAGGCTATCAGCGTGGAGGACGAAGATGACTTGGTTGTTCTACTGTTGTGGCTCATTCCAGTCCATCCCTCTGTTGTGGCCTCTGTTCCTACCTCCTTTGTTGTGGCTGTCATTATGGGGGTTTTGCCTCCCATCTTGTCTGACAAACTCGCGCAGCCGCCCTCGCCTAAGGAGCTGCTTAATCTCCTGTTTGAGGGCTCTGCATTCATCGGTAGTGTGCCCATAATCCCTATAGAAGTCATAGTGTTTGCTCTAGTCCTTGGTGTCAGGATTGCTTTTTATTGGATCTGGCCACCTCAGATCTTCACAGGCTTGTACCTATCAAAGTATATGGGTTAGGGAAGCATTTAGAGGAGTGTACGTGTCATAGCTTCCAGTAGTAGCGTGATTCGACGTTCTGGACGCCGTTCTTTTGTCGGGGCCCCTGGCCCTCTTTTTGTTTGCACTGGAGTCCTTCTTATGATCATCCCTCTGGGTTTGCTCTTTAAGCTTTTGGGAGGTGATCTTTGCTTCCTCCAATTTTATGTATTTTCTGGCTCGCTCCATAAGCGCTGCCATGTCTGCGGAAGGGCTTTTTGTTACTGAATCCCGAAAGCCCCCCAGAGCTAAACTAGAGGTCAAGGCGGCCACAAGGAAGGCTCGGATTACAATCCGTGATCTCCGTGAGTTCGGCATTGAAGCGAGCAAAGTACTCTCGTAGCGATTCTCCCTTGGATTATTTTATGTTCAGTAGGAACTCTGGTCCTTTTCTCAACCTCCTGCTTGTCATGAATCAGTCAAGGAACCATCTGCTGAGTTCATAGAAGTTGGTGACAGAGTTCTGAGGGAGGCTGTGAAACCACTTCAGAGCCGTACCCTTGAGACTGGTCACAAAGGTGCGACACATGAAGGCATCCGTGGCTCTATGCAATGCCATGGTATGTTGGTAATGAGAAAGATGGTCCCCTGGGTCCCCACACCCGTCATACAGAGTGAACTTTGGGACAAACCTACCAAGTAGCCTTGCTAATTCATCCTGCTCTAGAGGGAAGTAAGTATCTTTAGTAACTACGGTATAGTTCATAGAGTCTACTACTTCTTCGACCTTCTATGGGCCTCTAAGCTGCGTCGGTCAGTCCTATCGACCAGCCTCAGTCCCTATATAAATAGGACGATTCTGTCCCATAGTAAGGAGAGGATATTGATTGTCCTAGACTAGGGGGGACTGGTGCCATATGGATTTGAAACTCATGCAGCGCTGGGTTTGCCCCCAAGGTTGCCAGATTCGGAACCCTTATGGTACTTTGGTAGTGAGAAACTGGGTTGAAGGCCGGTATCCCCCTACTGGCAGCGGCTGATGGCTGGGGATCCCCTCCCACGTGAGTGGTGCCATGGTGGTGTACCGGCTGCACGTTCGGAGTTTTCGTAAGAAGCCCTCCGCCCATGGTGGTGGTAGGAGGTTGGACCCCTTCATCAGTGACGTTGGCGGGAGGATGAGTGGGGCTGTTCCGAAGGCCCTGAGTGAGCGATGCCAGAGTTCTAGAGATGGCAAGGAGATGCTCCTACATCATGTTAGTCTGTCGCTGGACTCGATCAAGTTGCTGCTACATGGGGTCAGACATTTGTCCCCTTCCTCTACCGGCCAGCGGCTGGTTTGGAGGGTTCTGAATATTTTTCCTTGGACAAAAATTGGGAGCCATGGTCCTTCAGTGAGAAAGACAGAGAGCTTTTTGGTAGAACAAAGGAATTTAGCAAAAACGATTTATTGTTCCCACAAGATGGCACCAATTTGATGCTGCACTTTCTAATCAGTGGAGGCTCCGTTCCTCCTCGCCTGTTGAACACTCAAAGAAAGATATCAGAGGGCCACCGGGTTGGCTCCGGTGGTAGCCGCTCTGATGATAAAGTCAATAAACTGAATTGAAAGACCGAAACTGAAAGTAATTAAATGACTGAAATCGAAAAAACGCACCTTAGGGTTCAATTTATAGGCTACGGCTTCCTAAGTTGATTAGGATTTGGAGTCTTGAAAGTAGGGATTTGATCATCAGAGACTGGCAGTTACCATGTTGAACACTGCGCTTTGTGAATGGAAGTTTCCTTGTTGAGTACTGTTTCCTTATCTTTAGCTCGATAGGGTGCTTAAGGCGGCAATAAAAGCTCAATAGGGTGCTTAAGGCAGCAATAAGCTCGGAACCTTCTTGCGTGTGTTCGAAGTGCCTTCCGAGCTTAAGGTAAGTCTGAAGGCAGCATGGGCTTCTGATCTGCAAGTTCTTAAGGCCATATGTTTGAACCTGCTCTTAATGGATGAGCTTTGGCTGTTCTATAGGCACACGTGTCATGTGGAGACTAGTCTGTCACTTTATGGCGTATCAAGCACCTTCTTATGGTCTAATAATTGGCACCCACTTGGCCTGCTGAAGGATATATAAATTTAGATAGTGAGTCATATATATACATATATATGATGCTGCGAGTACTAATAATGCAAAAGTAACAGATATTATCAATGGAAGTGGCCTACTGCAGCCATATGGGAACCAATGGTGATTAAAAATCGAATCGAATTCCTTTTGATATGGTTCCTAATGATCAAAGGGAGTATCAAGCCTTATGGATTCTTTGTGATGTGCTCAGATCAGAAACAAAGAAGGGAGAGGAAGTAGGAAATTAATTCAGTGGGATCTTCACATTCCATGGCAAAATCAAAATTTTGGTTGTTCATAGCTGTAAACAATTCCGATTCGTATAAGGGAATATTCGACTCTTATTTATTAAGAAAATTATCAGATCAAATCGAATTTTTTGATAAATATATAAATTTTTAATTCAAATCAAAATTCATTAACTATTTTCCGATCCGATCCTAAAATAATACTAATATATATTATGAATATAAAATATTATATTATAATACAAATGAATATATTATGTATATAAAATATTATGTTATAATATGTAAATTTTAAAATATATAATCTTAACTCCATTCAACTTAAGAAAATCTTGTATAATTTAATATATAATATATTATAAACATTTTAAATATATATTTTTAAGATTATAATATATAAAAAAAAATTAATAAATATGTTATATTTAATCAAATCAGATCGTTAATGAATCGAATTTACTTAATCCATATCCAACCCATTTAACTAAATAAATTATCAAAATTGGAGCGGATCATTGGATCAAATTTTTTGTAACATAAATGGATCAAATTCGGACCAAGACCTGATCCATTGATAGCCCTATTCACATATTCCACTCGGGATGGCAATTCGTATTTGCATGTCGTGTTAGGGTTGTCTCAGGACAGATATATCCTAAAAATAGTGTTGATCCAAACACGACCCGATTAACTAATTGTGTCAACTTCTCCTACCCTAACACGATTCATTTATTAAACAGGTTAAAACGACAAGACTCGATTAACCCGTTTAATAAATAGGTCGTGTCAAATCGAATAATTCGACACGACACGAATAACTAGTTTAGACACAAATAACTAGTTTAAACACGAATAACCTGTTTAATACGAATAACCTATGTGACACAAATGACCTATTTGACACGAATGACCTATTTGAATAAATTTTATATTATTCTCATTTAAATCATAATATATAACTCAATCAAGTCATTCTTATTCAAATTATAATTTAAATAATAAAAAAAAAACATTCACCATTTATTAACATGGATCGTTAAAATTAAAATAAAATTTTCTAGCAAATGGTATTTCATCTAATTCAAATGTCAAATACTTTTACAAGACCAAATTAAATATAGATACAAAAAATTTCTTCCAAAAAGATTTTAAAAAAAATCCTTCCAAAAAGATGCTTAATTTATGTTTATTACCATAATTTTTTTAAAAAAAAAATAATTAATTTAGTCTAGTTTAACAACATTATTTTAGGATGAGAGAGAAAAATAGACAAAGAAGAGTAATATATAATTCATTTAAATTTAATAATATTATTTTAGAATATTTAAATAGATCACAAGATTATTATGCTTAATCAGTATAGTCTAATTTATTAAATTCTTAATTATTTTATTAGGATTTGTCTTGTAATCTATATGATCTTCTTAAATTTATTATTGAAGTGATAAAGATGAATTCAACTAAAAAAAATTTAAAAATAATATATTATTTTTTTATTGTTTATATATTAATACTTATATATTTATATTCATGGTCAAAGCTAATAATTATATTACTTAATAGTTACTATATTTTTAAAATTCTTTTATAATATTACTATTAAATAGAGTAAAATATATATATAATCGTATTAATCATGTCAATTTCGTATTAACAAATCAATTTTATGTTAATAAATTAAACGTTTATTTTCAAATCACAAATCATAAGACATATTTAATAATTGTGTTAATTGTATTTGACCCAATTATAACCCAAATATAATTAACTTCAACTCAAAATCTGCTAGGTTTTTATTATTTTCAATTCATGTCCACTATTGCTAATCCTATATCCCACCTCTTATACCTCACGTTGGTCTCACTTCCTTCGTAAAAGTGGAGTTTATCGGTAGATCTCATGATGGGCCATGAGCTATGGACCCTTCTTATAGACCAACGAGCTGTGGCGGTGAATCCCATGTCTATATTGCTCTTTGGTCTAATATCGACCACTTATTTGCCCTCTAAAAAACTGAAAAGGGTAAAATGACGCACCGCTAGGCCTGGCCCAGATGGGTTGCTACAACTTCAGAACCAAGCCCAAACCTGACCTTTAGGCTTTGCTCTCAAAATACAGTAAGCATAGCAAAAGGTACAACCGCAAATAGCGTAAATTTCAGAAGACGACTTCAATCCACTAACCGCCGTCAACGGAGAACGTACTCCGCAGAAACACAATACTTCCGCTTCTCTCTCTTGTCTCTCTGCGACCTATGTATTGGGAGTCTCCAGTCTGCGAAAAGGTATGTTGATCTTCCTCTCTCTCCTCCTTTGTTAAATACAAGGCATTTTGATGTATAGTTCTCGTTCAAACCCTCTAATTAGAGTTCTGTTTTATAATTCACTTTGTGATTTCATCTTTCAGAATATCATACTGACAGTTAAGGACATTTTTATAGGTTGATTACCCTCGAAACTTATTATGTGATTTTTTTGGTTAACATAATGATGGTCTCATGATCCCTGTAAGACCTATTTTGGGTCTTCAATTTCTATATGTTTTCTGGAAGTTGAAGAGATGATTTTACATCCATATGTGTAGACTTATCTATGTTCTTCTATATTGTTATTAATTTAGGTATGTAGTTGATCTGAGGTTTGAGTGATGATGCTTTTAAAAAATTGTTTCTAGATCATTTCGAGACCCGGTTCGAATTTTGGTATATTGTGGTATATCAAGTTGTTAGATGTTGCAGATAGGATTATGTGGTTTTTCCTTTTGATGGCTCTCTGAAAAAATGGTACAAGCAGAACTTGATTGTCTGTGACTGCGGAGAGGGGAGGTGGGGGTGGGGAGAGGCAAGGGTGCAATTAGGGTTTTGTCTCAGTGGGGGAAATTTAAAACTCGCTAATAAAATAAATTTGATTCTATAAAATCTATAAAGATTATAATACATGTATCTCGAATAATTCATCAGAACAAAATTTGAAAGTTTGATAATAATATTTTTATAAACTATGTGTTTGCAACATTTGCATATGTTGTACATGAAATTAGATCCACTTGGTACCGTCTATACATTTTTTATTGTTACTTATTAAAAAAAAAAAATGTTCATAAGTTGGACATTGCTTTCATAAAAATATTAATGATATGACATTGTTTTGTGGGAAAGACTTTAAATCATGTGGTTAATGTGCCACATCAATACCGTGTCATTTGGATATAAATTTGGTAAGCATAGCATTAATGTTTTGCTATTAACTCGCCATGGTCATAATTAAAAAAGTAATGTTATACATAACTAATTTTTTCACTTGTAGACATAAGATGGTGGGACCCACTATAATGAATGCATGTGGGTCCCATCACTTTATGTTTAAGAGTGAGAAAATTGGATACTTTTCAACATATTTTCCTAGAAAAGAAATGGTGCTTCAAAGGGAATTTCTACAGCTTCCATAGAGAATTTAAGATAACACATGTAGTGTAGTTAAAGGCACTAAGGTTTCACATTGCACGAAAAGCGAAATGACAAAAAAAAATGCAAACCTGAGTAAAGCAAGGCGCTAACTAATAAAATAATATATATATATATATATATTATACACATTAAAAGTTAATTCATTCTAAGTTAAATAATATCTTATTACTAAAATAATTATCATGTAACACTAAAAATTTAATCTAAAAGTTACATATGACATACTTAAGTGAGATAATTATTTTAAGCTTTAATGCTTTTTTCTAAGTTAATATTCAAAGTTTTGTTATTTATCTAAGTCTTATATAGAAGAAGTTTTTGTAAACTTGCAAGCCTAATAATATGGAAAACATGATAGGGACAATCTCATATACATCTAAACTAATTTTCAAAATCAAGCCTATGTTGGGAAGACTTCCCATATAGGTGATCAATTTGTTTGATTGAAGTATAATGTTTTATCGTGAGCAAGCTCAGATTTTGTGAAGAATGATGATAGTTTGTTGGTTATAAAAGATAAAATATCAATCCCAACTTGAAAAAAATTTCATGTTGGAAGTGTTACTCTCCCCAAAACTTTGAGTTTTTGGTAACATTTCAAATGTATAAATATTTATTAGGCCAATTTTGTGCTACTGTTTGATAATAATACTTATATTAATATAATAGATTGGACTTATAAAAATAATAATAATAGATTGGACAATAATACTTCTAGACTATAACTATTTTATTTTATATTGATATACCTCATACAAAATTGTTAAATAAGTGCATAAAACACTATAAACATAAGAACATACAAGTAAGATATGTTACAATTAAAAAAGCCTTCATCCAACTTCTAAAATCTTTATTTTTGATTTCTGATAAAATACAAGTAATGGACTCAAAACCATTAAAAAATCTTTTGCTCAAAAAACATTGTTGAGTTATTTCGTTGCCTAATTTTCTATGGCTTATTGGTGAAATAGTATCTCTCCCCTATTTCCCCCCAAAAGCATGTTTTTTTACTGACACAAAGAAAATATTTTGTTGCCAATGTACGAGATATTGAAGAACTGTCCATATATAGAATCATAGATACGGGCTTTTTCCACATAAAAGGAAATCTTTTTGTTACAATAGAAGCAAAAGTGATGTGAATTATTCAAGAATCGAAGTCGGCTAGTTTTATAAAAATAAGATATCAATGAGCTTCTATGAAATGGTTTGGAAATGTAGCATGATATGAGCCTTCATACTTATCCAAAAAAAAAAAAAAGATATGAGCCTTCATTATATGTGCATTGTACTGAAGAATGCTTATATAACATAATAACTATCACAGGATATTTTGGGAAACAATTAGGAAGAGGATAGATTTCACTTAACAATAGCCTCCCAATCTTTCAGTTTATTATAGTGTATGCAAGCTTATCAAGTTGTCTCTAGAATTTGTGTTTGCGTATTCAGGGATTTCACTAATCTTTTTTTCTCTTCTTAAAGCTAATCCTCCCAATGGGGATTTTATTGTCAATATTTCAAAATTGCCGGTTGAAGTTAAAACTTTAGCTGCAGTAAATTTGTGTTCAAATACTAAAGAGGAGTTACTTTGCTTGTTTTCTTCATACATTTAGTAGTTTTGTACTGTTTGTAGCCTAGTTATCAGAACCAAACCGGTTCAATCTGTTGAACCGGGAACCGGACCTCTAGCCGTTTCGGTATTTCAATTGGATCATTTTCGCAATTAAACCGGAGTAAACCGGTCATTTTTTGGAGTCTTTAAGTCCCTTGTAATGGGTTTGCCCCCCTTGGGCACCTTTTATATACTTATTTACTTATAAAAAAAAAACCGGTGTGAACCGGTCATTTTTTTGGTTAAACCGCGAATGAACAGCCCCTAAACCGGACAATGAACAGCCAGCTGCCTCATTTATCACGGATATTTAATGTCACGCATGTGCAACGCCTCGTTTATCACAGATTCTGCCTCATTTATTACACGTGCACAAATTCTTAATGCTGCCATGCTCATTTATCACTCTTGCAGTATTGTAAAAAATGAAGTCTTGGAGAGTTGAATTCAGGAGCTTTGTGCGGAAAGTATCTTTCTTGTCCACTAGACCAATGCTTTTTTATGGTAATATTTTACCAACTTTAATACATATTTAAGGGAAACAATAATCACCTAATATAATATATTTTCAATTATATTAATTATAAAACCGGTTGAACCACCAATTGAACCATTGAACCGGCCCTTACACCGGTTTATTGTCCGGTTCGGTTCTAATAACAATGGTTTGTCAACAATTTAGTTTTTTATTTTAGTACTGATAACTTGCTGTCATAATTTCCCCCCTACAAAAGAGTGAGATCTATACATGTTTATAGGGCATAGTATTTAATACTGCAGTCTTCACTTGGTTGAAGCGTTTCTCATTGTGTTTTCCCATTCATGGCCTAGTTACTTAACAAACCCTGTAAATTCTTATGTCTTAATGGTAATGAAAACTATTCTTTTCTTTAGTGTCGTGACAACAATCACCTCTAAGGGACCATTTGGAAATGTTTAAAGTTAAAGCTTATCTGGCTGCCCCAAAATCATGACAGCCAATTAATCTACCAGAAAAAACAATGTTATGGCTTGTCTTTCTCCCATTTTCTGAGGTAATTGTATCTCAGTTGTTTCTAGTTTTTCTTTTGAGACTAAAATTGAATTAGTGGTTGGTACTTCTCTGCCGACCATCTTGAACAATTTCCATCTAAATATTTTAGTTTATAGCTTGATGGCTTATCCCATTCTGTCCAAAAAAATTGTATATCAAGCTCTCACATCACCGTCACGTCTGATCCCCCCAATCTTAGATGTGCAGATAGACGGACAGAGATGCAAATGAAAAGAATGTGATCTCTCAGAAGCAAACCTTTGATACCATATCAGACAACTACCTGTTTCAAAGCTTAAATTGTTAGCAAAAAGCTCAATCATGTATATCAAACTCTTACAATAATCACTTTCAGATACTTACCCCATATTAATAGTTCATGGACCATGGAGAAAGATCCTTAAGTTGATACACTTGATTAGACTTAAACCCTTCATTAAACATATGATAGGAAATGGTAGGGGCACCTTCTTATGCAGTGGGCTGTCCACATTCCATGGAAAAATCAATAGATTGCCTTTGGGAATTTCAGTGTATTGTATTTGGTAAGAAAGGAACCTAAGGATATTGCAGAACAAGACTAGAAGCTTAAGGGCTGTCATTGAAGAGACTCAACATATGGTGAAAGCAAGGGCTGAAAAATGGAGGAACAACAATAGATTATTGGGATATTTGTATGCAATGGGGTTTGCCAAATTATATTTTCACTTTTCAGCAATCATTAGTTTTTCTCTGATTTTTTTTTAAGTTGGCTGTTTTATTGTATGAATTGTACCTTGTTTCTCTGATTTTGTTATACCAATGGAGATAGATATATAGCTTGGGCTGATTGCTCTATTTTGTCAACTCTTGTATGCTTGTAGTCTCCGTTCTGCAGGGGTATGCCCATTTCTCTTGTAGATGCTTTGGTCTAATATCTATCAATTATGTTTTTTTTTGATAAGTCTAATATCTATCAATTATATTCCTATTAGAAAAAAAAAAAAAAAAGGAGGATATTACTATATAGTTTTGGGACTATATAAACACTGAAAAATTTAGAGGACTAAGGTAATTCATCTAGGGCCTACTGGAATTCACTTTTACATAATATTTTTAGGTAGAAATTCATCGTTTAAATGAATACGTTTAAAATTTTGATTATCATATAAAAAAATATTTTAAATTATGAACGTGGTCATTTCAAGAAAATGTAAAAGTGGATCATGTAATAAGAAGTATGATTAGGTTTTATATTTTATAAGTAAAATTCATTTAAAATGATAATTTTTATGCCAAAATATTATATAAAAATTGTGAATAAGCCATTTAAATTTAAGAAACATCCACACATGCTATTAGATGATGAGGTCATGCCTAAATTGACTAGCAGAGGCCCATATTTTAGGGAACCACTTGAGCCCAATCCAATTCTATCAACCCTAATTTAACATACACAAACATACATATATACGTATTACATTTAATATATTATATATGTAATGTAGTATGTTAATTTATTATTTGTATGTGAAAGTATATAGCACAAATAGCATCTAAAAAAAATGGATAAGATTAAGGGTTTGGGTTTTTTTTTTTCTTTTCAAAAGAAAAAGCATATAGAATTATACCCAAAAAAAATGGGTAAAATAACACACCATTAGGCCTGGCCCTGATGGGTTGCTACAACCTCAGAACCTAGCCCAAACTGACCTTTGGGCTTTGCTCTCAAAATACAGTAATCATAGCAAAACGTACAACCACAAATAGCAGAAATTTCTGAAGACTGCAGAGAACAGATATTTACATCATAGACGTGAATCCACTAACTGCCATCAGCGGCGAACGTACTCCGCAGAAAGACACCAGTTCCACTTCTTTATTAATAACATTTTCTCTCTCTCTCTCTCTCTCTCTCTCTCTCTCTCTGTGATCTATCTATTGGGCATCTACAGTCTGCAAAAAGGTATGTTGTTCTTACCCTCTCTCCTCCTTTGTTAAATAAAAGGTATATTGATCTCTAGACTTATTTCAATCCCTCTAACTAGAGTTCTATTTGGTTCTATTCACTCTGTGATTTCATTTTTGAAGATATATATGTATTTAACTGGCCATTAAGGACATTTTTATAGGATGATAGCCCTAGAAACTTATTGTTTTGTATTTGTTTTTTGTTTTTTTTTTTTTTTTTTTTGGTGGGGGGGGGGGGGGGGGGTGTTAATTCAATGATGGTCTCATGGTCCCTGTAAGACCCATTTTTGGGTACCTAATTGGTCCAATTTCTATATGTTTTCTGGAGGTACAAGAGAAGATTTTACATCCATGTGTGTGTATACTTATCTATGTTCTTATAGAATCTTATTAATTTAGGTGTTCATTTAATCAGAGGTTGAGTGATGATGCTATTAAGACAAAAAAAAGTGTGTTTCTAGATCATTGCAAGACCCAGTTCGAATTTTGGTGTATTTTGGTATATCAAATTGTTAGATGTTGCAGATAGGATTGTCTGTGGTTTTTTTTTTTTGATGGGTCTCTGAAAAATGCTACAAGCAGAACTTGTATATCTATGACTGTAGAGAGGGGAGGTGGAGAGAGGGAGGGATGACTACTGTAATCACAATTCATATAACATGTTTGATGATTAACAATCAGGGGTGATTCTTGATCAGATGGCAGCTATTGGTCGATAGGCTTGTTAACAATATGCTTAGAGTGGTGGATTTGATCATCTCCATTTTTTCCCCTCTGATAAGTTTGAATGATGGATTTGATTGTTAAAACCACATGTTAAATGTTAATGGCCCCAATTAGTTGTTTTCACTTTACTCCAAGCAATCATAAATTATAATATTATTCATCATGCCTGACCATAGTTGATTCATTCTTATGCATTTCATTTGATTAGCAGGGTTTGTTAACAAGCACTGAGTTTTGTAACCTGTTTGTCTCTTTGCGCAAGTATTTTAGTATAGAAAATCTCACAATTGAAAAGGAGAATGTTGTTAGTTGGCAAAATTTGTTAGAATTAAGTATACATATTTGCTATTGTGTTTCCTTTCTTTTGCCAAATTTATGTTGACGTATAAAATTTTGAATTACAAATCAAATTTATACCTGAATATTTTCTCTTACCTTTTAATTTAATTAAGTGTTGCTTTATCAAGGTGAAGAACATCAAAATACGTGATGGTTAAAGCATATTCACAAGAGCATACTTATAAGCACCCATGGGAACGAGTAACCTCTGCATCTTGGCGCAAGTTTGCTGATCCTGAGAACAAGCGTACATTATCACACATCCTTGAAGTTGACACTTTGAACCATAAGCTTGACCCTCAATCTGGGAAGCTTTACATCACTCGTGCCATCACTATCCATGCCCCAGGACCATGGATTGTTCGCAAAATTGTTGGTCAGGATATCTGCCACTGTGTTGAATCAACGGTTGTCGATGCCCGATCTCGATCAATGCAACTCACCACCCGGAACATCAGTCTCCGAAAGTTTATAGAAGTGGAGGAGAAGATCCAGTACGAACCCCATCCTGATAATCCAAAAGGGTGGACATTATGCAAGCAGGAGACTAGTATACACATCAAGCCGTTATCAGCACTGGCATCAATGGCAGAGAGGATTGAGCAACGATGTGTTGAGAAGTTCCAGCAGAATAGTGTTAAAGGTAGAGAGGTTATGGAGAGGATGTGTAAGGATCTAGAAGCTGAATCTAGAAGCTGAATCTAGTGGGATTTCACTCTAATTTTGTCTCCCTCACTTTGATTTTGTAGTGGTAGTATTTTCTACTATTTAAGCTCTTTTAGAGAAGAAACTAACATAAGAATCAAAGTGACCTTCACTTTGATCTTGGGTTTCTACAATGATAAAAATAGGGCTTTTAAGATCTTTAAGAAAAGAAATCAACATGAGAATGCAGGGGTGTAAAATCATGGAGGTTTGATGTTCGAATCCCTCCTCTGGACATGAGAAATTTTATTGTAATAAAATGTGCTTCAGGGACGTCGATTCTGGTGTATTGTCTTTTCTATATGGGAAAGGCAAGGTTTTAACAGACTGGTTGTTCATTAAACTGAAGAGTTTGTTTTTATATATATTACTTCATTAAACTTAAGAGTTAATGGTCAAAGTAGGATCAGTTTTGCCTCACTGAAAAGGATTTCGTCTACACAATTTAGGATATCTGCCATTGGTATGAGTTGTTTTCGTGTAATAGATTGTGGTCCTTGAAAAAACCATCATGCTGGTGGAAAGAATAGATGTCGGTAAATTAATTGCTTGTTTTTACAGGAAAAAAATGGTAAATTCTAAAGCACTAGTGTAGTAGTATAAGCTTCACTTTTCTTTTATTTTCTTTTTTTAAAAAAAAAACTAGTATAGGGAGCTAATGAAGTTGTTTGGTACATATCTTTCATTTTATTTTATCTTCGTTTTGATGGTACATATATGAAAGTGAGTATGTGTTATGTTAAATGTTATCTCACCTCATGTAAGGTTCAATGCTATTTTTTGGTTGGTGTTATTTTGTCTATTCAGTTTATTTCTATGTTTTACGTAGTTGATTGGAAACTCTATATTGATTCATTAGATGCACTCTGTTTTAGGATTAGGATGTATTTACTCAAGCGTGATGTTTATTTGAACAAGATATCTATCAACTGTAACCTCTCTCTCACCTTAGGATTTTGACTGCTAATGTTTTACTATAGATTAAATATTGTGGCGGTGAGATATGGTTTGAGTTTTTGTATGAAGGTGTTAACTGTTAAGATGCTTAATGTTCCTTATAAAATGCACATGGGAATGGGGGGTGCTTGTCAAGTTGAAATCAGTGGACTTAAAAATATGCATGTTAGCAATTAAGTCATCTCCTTGATCATCTTCAAATGACTCGGTAGCTTGGTGTGGAGAGGGAAAGAGTATAAAAATAGTTTTATTGAAATTATTGTTTTGTGTACTGTGGTTTAGTGATGATTGAAGTGCAAATATTATTCTGTACCCTGTCCCAGATGTAGATTTGCCAGGATAAACTCAGCTAAATACTCCCTATCTACTGTGTAAATGTGTCATGATCTGAATTAGGGCTTATTTACTTTAATCCCATATGACACTCATTGTAATGCTTGCTTTAGCCTTGCTTTTTTCAACCAACTGTACTGCTTTTAAAATTAACCTTCAATATTGTGATCGGTGACATTATGCCACAAAACAGACTTCAGTTAAAATTTGAACTCAACTCACGGAAAATTACAGACCTCTCCTGCAACCTTTGATATTAATATTACACTTGAATTTACAATTGGAAGATGGATGTCAACGGATAACATAAATTTATTTTTGGAAGAAAGCATGAATTTATTATTTTATTCTTAGAGATAATTATTCTAACATTCTCTATAATATTTAATAATTAAAGATACTTTTTTGTGAACCCTAATACCATTAATAACAAATTTTGGAAGGATGGAGGAATTTGTATATTCTCGGTCTAACAGTGTAATTTAAGAAATCACGGAGAAAGTCCTTGTAATAGTCAAGTAAGTCGATCGAGAAACGTTATAATTATAATTTAAAATCTTACATAATGAATAAAAACTCATAACAAACTCATTTAATTAAAATAGTTAATCAAAATTTGATTCATTGAGGGTATAATTCAGTATTTTTATTTAAGTACTAGTATGCGTAAAAACTGAAAACACGCATACCCCAGAGAAGGGCTCACCGGCATAAAATAGGTAAAACCAGGCCATATCATAATTTGTCAGATGCAGAAACAATGCATACTAGTTCTTACTAACGTTTTTCTCCAGAATCAATGGATTGGTTTTCAAAACAGTTTCATCCATTTAAAAAAGAAAAAAAAAATACTCAATGATCCTCCAAGTTAAGCTAAATAAAAAATGATCATCACATTCAGTCATCGTGCTATGAATATGATCATTGATGCTGCACTTTTTGGCCCACGTGAGATCCAAGCTCGGCTCCCTGCGAAATACTCGAAACAGAAGATCGGAGGATCACCGGGTTGGCTCCGGCGGTAGCCGCTCCGATGCTTAAGTCAATAAACTGAATTGAAAGACTTGTAATGAAAGCCAAAATAATGAGCATGACCATAAAGCGTACCTCTAGGGCTTGATTTATAGGCAGTGGCATTCCTAAGTTGATTAGGATTTGGAGCCATGAAAGTAGGGATTTGAGCATCGGAGATAGCAGTTACCTTGTAGAATATTGTATCAAATAGAGATAACCATGAGTGGTGGTTTCCTTGTAAAAGACTGTTTCCTTATTCTCTGCTCGGCATATATTAAGGCGGTGATGAGCTTTGAATAGTAGTGTGTTACACCGAAGGTCTGTGTTCGGACCTGTAAGCTTTGCAGATAAGTAGATCTTCTCTGGAGATACGTGCTCGGCCTCTGTAGGTCTGCTCTGAAAGGCCGAGCACGAGCTGAATGGCCGAGCACTAGCTGAAAGGCCGAGCACTGAGCTGAAATGGCCGATCATGAGCTGAATGGCCGAGCAGGAGCTGAATGGCCGAGCACGAGCTGAAAGGTCGAGCACGAGCTGAATGGCCGAGCAGCTAGCTGAAAAGGCCGAGCACTAGCTGAAAGGCCGATCACGAGCTGAATGGCCGATCATGAGCTGAATGGCCGAGCAGGAGCTGAAAGGCCGAGCACGAGCTGAATGGCCGAGCACGAGCTGAATGGCCGAGCACTAGCTGAAAGGCCGAGCACGAGCTGAAAGGCCGATCATGAACTGTATGGCCGAGCATGAGCTGACCCGTAGGTATACGTGTTAAGTGGTGATTGGTCTGTCACATTGTGGTATATCAATCATAAAAGGTAGACTTAAAACAATTTAACTTCTAGGGGATGCAATTTAACTCGTTCTGTTGGGAATTCGTTGAATCAATCTTTAATAGGACGGATTTGAGAGAAGTTATGTGTATTATGTTAGGCTATGTTTGGTACGTAGGAATGCAGTAAGGATTACTCATCTAAGTTAAAGGAATGTTTGAAATGATTTTTAATAGAACGTCCATTCTATGAAATATGGATTTCCAATCATTCCAAACAAGAATAAGAAATGAAAAAGTTAAAATAAGTATTTATGAAATGCTCATTCTACCATAACAAACATGTTGTTAAGGTTTAGGGTGGGTTTGAAGTGAAGGGACCTCACCCCGCCACGATTATATATAGAAAAAAAAAAAAAGGAATTTAGTATTGCATAATCAAAATTTATAATGATATTTTTTTTAATCACATATTAGAAGTTTATACATACTTGATAGAGTTATATGTTTGAAAAAGAAAATAACGATATTTTAATTCTCTATTTACATGCATATTTCTTATTTTAACACGTATAACATTTTGTTTGAAATGTATTAATTACAATTAATATAATAAAATAAATAAATATTTAAAAATAAATGAAGATTCCAATGAAGACCGCCCCCAACTATGATGAAGTTTAGATAGGTTTAGGAGAAACTTTTTTCGCAAAATGAAATTAGAAAAAAAAAAAAAAGAAGTGTAGCGCCCTAAATCCGCCCAGTTACCAACCTCAGAAGGAACACTGTTTTCAAAACATGTAAGAGTAAAAAAGCATGCCAATACAAACTGATAAATATCAAATATTACTTCACTATAACTTCAGATTAGATGAATTTTGGGAACCTAACAAAAGAGCACTATGAGCACCAATCAACATCTTCCCCTTTTTGACCCACACCATGTTGAATTATTTGTGCATATATAAGCCAAAGTATAAACAAATTTTTTTCTTGTCAACAAAGTAGTAGACTTTGTTTCTACTTCATTTATTTCTTTAAATGACAATTAATGCTTTCGCTCATTATTTCAAACTTTCTTGGTCTCCAATGTTAACATTTTGGGGGAAAAATCTTCACAAATAGAATACATTCCCATATAAATAGAAGAGACTATCGAAAAGAGTTAAGGGATAACGGTGTGATGTATACCAAAGACTCTCCCACAGTTAAGTCATTTAAGATACTTGAAGAAACAAATATGGAAATAGGAAGACTAGGGTACGAGTACAAGATATTGTGTACCTCCTTGCTGTGAGTTTTTGAAATTTAAGTAGATGAGTCGACATGGGGAGAGCATGTCTTTAATTGCAGGTAACTCTCTGATCATGGGGAGGTTGTTGGGCTTTGGATGATGCGTATAATGGAGTTGTGCCTCCAATCATTGTGGGATTTTGTTTGTTTCCTACTATGTGGATATTTAAATGGAGTTAACTATGTCAAGGAACCCATACCGTTTATATCTTTGTATTGTGGTTGAGATCAGGATGTGTTGTTATTCAGCCGTAGTTGATTGTCATACCAATCTAGATGAATCTGGGTTTGGTTTTGGACGGTTAGTTGTTGACTCTTGTTAAGGATACTTTGATTATTTTGCCTCTGGACATACACATGGTGTGAGTACATTTGGTGGAAAAAATTATGCCCTTACAAACATCTCTCACTCGCATATATTGTGTAAGATGCCTTTTATACCTCTTTCTCTAACTTGCCTAATCGTTGATACAATTCATACAAAATAATGGACTGTGTGACCGCTAAAATCACCTAAATATGGGAGTTCCATACTAACAACTCCTAAGAGTCAACATAGAGATATAACCCTTAAAAGAATCAAATTGTGTCTCGTTATGCCTTAGATCCATCTTGGCAAATCGGTGCAAACATCTCTAAATCAGGATCCAAAATCACTAATGCGACATTGTTATATTTTTTTATTGACAAAATTATCCCTCTTCTGCCAAGTTTAATATTACATCCTCTCCCATTTTCGTCTCTGCGACCTAAGGAATCTCTCACTCCCACATCCACTAATTTTTTCGATCCCTGGTTGTTCAACCAAAATAACTTTTCGTCTCTTCTGATTTTATTCACAAATCAAAAAAGAAACCAATTCAATCAAAATCGAAAACCCTAATTTCATCAAAACTATATATTAAGAGATAGATCGTCGTCATCGCTCATAATTCGTCGTCCATTGTCTATCGAAGCTCTTTTGTCCTTCACTTTTTCTGTCGATTTCATTTTGTCCCAAATAATGTAGAACATTTTTTTCGAGTTCAAAGCCAATATATATGTAGATCTTTCTTGTGATCTATGTACAATATACATGATATTTTAGGAGGGATTGGTTTTTCAATCATTGATCCACCTTGGATCATTGACACTTTTATTAGATCTATAGAGACAGGAACAGTTAAGGAGAGAAAGTCGGAGAAATACCCAATTAATTTTTTTTGGTGTTTAGAAGAGAAGTTTTCACCTCAAAGTTTGGTTTCTAGGAATTTTGTGTCTAGTGTTTGAATTAAAAAGTTGTGAAGTTTTTCACAAGTTTTTTGCAAGGATTGGAGTAATTTTAGCTTCAAAAGTGGCTTTGTTAGTGCTTTAAAGACAGAGAAAGCTTTACAGTGAAGGTGGATTTTTGTTTCAATACCTATTTAAGCAATGGCGATGGTGTATGTTGTCTAGTTATTTACCCAAGAGAGGATGTGAATTGGGTATTTGGAAAATATTGGTAACTTTTACAACTTTAAAATGTAAATGTAAATAAAACATAAGTATGTAAAAATGTAAAGAGAAGAGAACAAATACAAAAAAATTTACGAGATTCAAAAAGTTTCTTACGTTTTCAACCCAAGCTCCCCGCTTAAGATTTTCACTATGTGAACTCCTTCCTACATGGAAATCAAACATTTACAATGAAGATCTCCACACTCTTGATCCCAACAAAATAGCCCCTTCTACCTCATAAGGGTCACCAACCCTCAAAGGTCTCACTTCAATGAGAAATACAAAGATGAACACCAAAGATTACTCTTTTCTAGAGTTGATTTGGTACAATGAATATCACTATCTAATGATTGAACAATAAATTCTTTGAGTATTTAAGATAAAGAGAACTTTGGGATCTAGATCTAGCAATAAATGAGATCTCAAGTCCAATAGAAAGATTGGAAGTTAAAGCATGTAAGTTGTTAGAAATAAATGCTATAAAAAACTTCTACTTATAAGCCTTTGAAGAATATAGCTGTCAAATTCAAAAACTATAGTTTCCCCCTTTCATATCCATTTAAAATTTGAATTTCGAAGTGTCAGATCGACAAATTTAGCCGACTTAGTTCATCATTCAGTCAACTGAATCATAATTCAGTTGACTGAAGTACTCGACTGATTTGTCCAGAATGTAGAGATTAATTTTGTTAAAAGGTCATTTAGTTGACTAATTTTTGGATTTAGTTGACTGATTCTTGGATTCAGTCGACTAAATCTTTCAGTATCAATTTGTACACAAAATGGCATATATGATTTAATAGACTGAATGTTCAATTTAGTATACTGAATTGGCAATTTAGTCTACTGATTTTGATAGCTTTGCAATATTACTTATTTTGTTCAATGTTTTGATTTTTGAATGACTTGATTTTGCAAGGCTTCAAGTATATCAATGAAACTCTTTAAAAAATCATTTTGTGATTGAATTTATTGATCATACAAATATTAAATGCATTAAGTTCATGGTCAATCAATCCTTTCAAAGTTTTCAATTCCAATTAACTGGATTTTTTAAATCTTGAGGTATATCAATATTTTCTTTCGAAAAATTATTTTGTGATTGGTTTTAGTTTGATCACTTAAATACTTGAAACATTATGTTTTGATCAATCAATCATAATTCACTCAAAAATCTAAAATAATAAGAATTAAAGTCTTCACTTGACTTTACTTGATTCTTTGGACTTGAGTACGTCCACCTGCTTGAGTTGACTTGATGCCTAATCTTTGAAATGGATTTCTTTATTTGCTTGACTCTTTCAAGTATTGGTCATCTCTTTCTTGATCTACTTGACCAATTTGCATTGTTGCTTCATCTATTATAATGTCCACTTGATTTACAACATGTTTCAAGTTTAAACAAAAACTTTTAGGTTACATAGATCACATTTAAGTACATGTTATAAGTCTCAAATTAATGGACTAATTATATGGTTAAATTTATAAACATAAATTACATTTATGAATTTTACGATTACTACATTTCTTCATTCATGAAAGACTTCCTAAAATATGCATTCATATAAATTTTATATTGTTATTATAAGAGCACATCCTAAATGTCATGACCTTATATTAGTTACTCATTTTTTCATTAATAAGAATTTATGAGTGTCATGACTTAGAACTAGTTTGTGCATTTGTTTGAAACATGCATGAATCTAATCATTTCACCTCATGCATATGCTTATTAGAGTTTTACATGTTAAACCTTATGCACAACATATATATTGACCTTCATGAGTTATTAAATAGTCAATTCTTAAGTCATGCTTAAGGTCTTTGAATAAGTTGCTCATATACACGAATGTTTAAAGGTATATTTGAATTCCAATTAGTATTATGCAATTGAACAACTTAGTCTATTAATGTGATTCAACATTTTGAAGCATATATACCTATCTTGATTTATAACCTTTAAGATTTACTTATTGAAGTAATGAGTTATATCAAGATTTGCTCTTAGTGGTCATATTTTTCTTTTAACCTTTATTGAACGATTTTACATATTATATACTTTTACTCAAATGTTGAACATATTGCTTAGCTATTCTTTCTTAATGGTTTATCTTAATCATATGTTAGTGTATTATTTAGTCATACTCTTACTTGAGATATTAAATATCAACTTCATAAGCAAGCCATAGCAAAATACTTTTAATGATCCCATATTTAGTGCATAATTTTAATTTTAATTATAATTACGCAATAGCCATATCTATAAATTCAATATACAAGTTAAGTTTCACATTGACTATCATTATGTACGTGATGCACATTCATTATTTAGTATAGATATCATCAAAATTATTAATTTGGATTCTATACTTTTTAATTATTTGATTATGTTCAAGATTAATTTTCTTATTTTACATATAAGAGAAAGCATGATAGTATAGTTTAATTACCAAACAAATATTAATTTGGGTATTAATACTTAGATTATATTAAACATATATATCATCAAAACTCTATTGTCAAGTATGTAAACTATGGTGGTCGATTTCAGTGACGGAATGTGTAGAGAGATTAATTGTTACAATGGAGGTTGTCATGCAGTGATAAGTTGATGATGACGTTGGTCATTGTTATAAGCTCACATTTAAGGAAGAGATTGAGGTTTTTTTTGTTTGTTTTTGTTAATACAATTATACTTCCCATAAAAAAAAAAAAAAAACAGATTTTTCTTTATTTAAACTAAACAAAGAAATTTCTCTATCCATAGAAAGAGAAATATTTGTTCTATGAACTAATTACATTGTATAAATATTAATTTTTTTAAAAAAAAAATGACGTATGCAACATGGATCTTTTTTAATAAATTTCAATTTTAGAATTTAAATATATAATTTTTATAAAAGGAAAACAAATTTATATTTTACAAATTATTTAATTTTAAAGTTAAAAAATAAAAGACGATGACATATCAGTGCAGTTGGACAGTGAAGACGTGTTTCACTGTGTTTTTATATGAAAAGACATTTTTGTCAACAAAATAGTGATAAATTTTTTGAGTAACAACATTTTGGGTTGGATTTTAACTTAAGTATTTTGTAAAGGACCTACTGTTGAATGCTGCCAAAAAAGTGGGATGAAAAATTCAGAATATAATTATACCAATCTATGTTTATATTAAATATCTGACTTAAAATAAGAAATTTGAAAAAAGAAATTACAAAAAAAATAAAATAATAAAAAATTGAGGAAAATAGTAGTCGTATACTATGAAAAATTAGAAACTTGCCATTTTCTACCGATCAAGAGTAGTAATTAATAGGACCATATATACATATATATATAAAGGTTTAATACATTTGAAATTTGAAGATCTAGAGCTTATTGTTTCACTGTGACAAAAGGAATGGAGTTTATTCTTAAAAACAAAGAAGTTCTTTGGAAATTACTTAAAATGGGTCAAGCTGAAATCACTTCCAATAATCCAACTATTGCTTGGGCGTGATGAATATGGCAACGCCAAAAGTATACGTCAAGTCTTCTAAATTAACGATTGATGATCGACTCAACAAACGGTCTTGACTCCTGATCCCTATGCGTTTTCCCCAAGAAACACACTAGGTTAAGTGCCGGCCACTCCATCCGTTAAATCACTGGATGGAAGTTTGAAAATTAATAAAAATTCTAATAATTAACTTTAATTTTTAAAACATGAACTCTATACAAATTAATAAATAATTTAATACTATATATAAATAAATAAATAAAAAAAAAAGGCAAGCTATTCAAATTTGAGTCATGATTAACTTTATTAAAAGTTCATTTAAAATTAATTTAAAAAATTAAAAAAATAATTTAAAACTTCTTTACTTGTACAAGTCAAACTTAAACAATTTAGTGTACTCATTTAATGGATGAATGAATTTCTAATCAAATTCAAATTTATTAATTAAAAATCAAAATTATAAGTAATAAATATCAATATATATTGTATATAATATTATGTTATAAGATACATGTTATATACAATCAAATCATATCATTAATAGATTGAATCAATTTACCCAATAAACTAGACAAGTTATCTAAATCAAAATCAAATTAAATTCTTTGTGCTATATCCCAATGAACAGATTGAATTGATTTGAATTTAAGATTTGATCCATTCGGTAACATCAAATAGGCCAGCCATCCTACTTGTTCTATAGACAAAACAAGACCTGTGTCAATAATTTATCAGATGCAAAAAAGTGGATTAACTCTCCCCCACTAACGGTGATAGCCCTCCTTTCTCATTATTTTTAGCCCTCCTTGCTCATTATTTTATCCGTTATCTAGGTTATTATTTATTCCTAGTACTATTAGTAAACCCCTATCTTTTTTTTTCAAACACTAACTTTATAAAATTATCGGAACTAATTTATCTCATCCCATCCCATCCCATCCCATCTCCAAACCGACAAACAAACATAGCCAAATAAAACAAAACCCCGCCACAATTTACCAAAACGCATCCTATTTCTCACTAACATTTTTCTACAAAATCAATGAATCTGTTCACAAAATAGTTTCATTCATTTAGAAAAAAAAAACCACCAAGTTAGGCTAAATACAAATGATCATCACATTCAATCATTACGCAATGAACATGATCATAGCACTAACAGAGCATTCAAAACAGCACAACCAAATCAGCTAACGCATATATAAAGGGAGCAGGAATGTTATTTGGAACATCACAAGTCTAAGCATGCCAACACCAACGGACAAATAGCAAATATTACTTCACTACATCATCAGATCACATTAATTTTGGAACCCAAAAAAAATTACGTTGGTCACCAAGTTTTTGACCCAACCCATGTCTTTTTCAATCAAATTTCTCAAAACCATGTATTTTTCAAACTCGTGTTTCTACAAAGGAGAAAGAGAAAGAGACGACTCTTGGCTGAAACTACAGTCTTGTATAGTTATAAATTCCTTTTAACTTAAAAGTCATCTAACAAAAAAAATATATATTTTCAAGACAAGTTTCTTTCCTAAAGAACATGAGTTTGGAAAAGAAGATCAATGTAACTTGACCATCTTAGAAACATGTGAGCACCAATTAACAAAACACCGTGAGTTTAATGAAAAACTCGACCATCTTCCCTCTAGAACAGAATTCGAAAGCATTTCTCAAGGAGAAAAAAAGATAAGAAATTAACAAAACAAAAAACAAATACAATGCGAACACCAATTACATCAAATAATCCATCATAAAATTCACATTTCTACCTCATGCTTGATTTCTAAATATTGGTGAGAATTAGAAGTTCTCCATCACTACCAAATCTATGTAAATAATAGCTCCACGTTTCAGGACATCCCCACCAAGAAAATGAATAAATAAAATAACTATCACAGACAAAAAAAAACTCAAAAAAATAACAGCAAAGAGACAGAACGAAATGACAAGAAATAACTAAACAAAGTCCCAATTAACCAAAAGGAGAACAGTATCAAAACAAAGCACCAATTAAAGATTAGAAGAGATACCACTCCAGCTAATTATTGGTGGTTAGGTGTATCTTTAATGATGTTGATCTGCATTGTCTCAAAATAAGATATTTGTAGTTTTCTACCCTTTCTGGAACCACGAGTAAAGCCCACTACGAATAGCCTATGTAGCAACACTACAATAACCTATTCAACAAAATACCAATTTTTTATAATAAAAAAAAAAAAAAAAAACTACGACCTCTACACACAGGAGTATCAAATTTCAGAAAGCATATCAGGTAAATTCTTTATAAAGAAGGCACAGTAACTCAAGTACATCTCCTAAGTGAAAATAATAATAATAATAATAAACAGATGGATACTTCAGCAGTCTCCCCCAAACAAAATTAAAAAAGAAAAAGAAAAAGAATAAATAAAGAATCTAATTAGACTTCCAGTAAGAGTTAAAACAAGGGTTGGATGAGGGCATCAAGTCAGACGTGTTGAAATGGAAAGTCTCGGGAGAGGAGTGCCTTGCTGCAAAACAGAGAAAAATTGAAATTGCAAAAATGAACCTCAAAAAATACTGCTCCAGATTACAAATCTTGATGTAACACTCGTGAAAACAGCAGGATCATTCACCTCTTAGAAAAGGAACATAGAACATCATGTTGCAAAAACAGCAGTAGGGTAACATGATTAACAACCATCATCAGTAACCTAGTAAAATAAATGATTCAACATCCTCCTCGAAGATGGAGGCATGCAAAGCCTTAGAAACCCACTTCAAATTAATCCTTACGAGTCTAGAAGTGTAATTAATTCATTAATCCAACAACATTGACTGAAATATCTCAACTAGCAAGGGGGGAGAATATAACTCATTGCAACAGTACATCAACAAGAATTCAACCAACCATACCAACCAAGTGAATTAGTTCCTTGTGTTCAGGAATCATCACCAAAGCCGATCGATGAAAAGCAAACACAAATTTGTAAACTGCTTTTAGACCATTAATTGATGTTCAAAAACACAATAGATGAGGCATAAATAATACAAGTAGATTCGCATAAGATGATAGTGAGACAAAAAATAATTACTCCAGCTTTGCATCTTGGATTCAGGAAGGGAAAAAAAGAAACATACAAAACAATTCAAATAAAATGCAAACGATACTGCTTAAATATTACACTAACATGTTGCGTTCTCTCAAAGTGAGAGATGTTCCCATATTTTTGTATTGTAAAATTAAAGGGTTAAGCTTTGCCAAACATTAGTTCACCAATTTCATAACATGAGGGTGGGGGGGGGGGGGGGGGGGGGGGGGGGAATAGCAAACAATGAACAATCAATTTCTAACGATAGATCAAACTGGAAAATATATAAAATAGTACACAGATACGGACATAAGGAGGCATCATTGATGCATGTTATGATTAGGAAGTCCCAAACCACCATTCTAATATGTAAATGCATTCAAACTTAGCCCTCCCTGAACCAAAACAAAAACAGAACCACAGATAATAACAGCAGCAGGAGTCACAACCAATAGGGAATAAGTTGCAAATAAGAACAGATCTATGTACAAGAAAAATAAACAACACAAATAACTGATTTTGAACTACCAAAGCAAAATGTTATAAACTTATAATTCAAACAAAAGGCACTAAATTTTAAAAAGAAATAACTAAGAAGCAACAGCGCATAAATGGTATTCAAAGCACTTGAGTACTGCAAATGCCACCTGAAATGTATTACTGAAGAGAGTAGAGAAGCAATAAAACCAGAACAATAATTTACAAAGCTAGCCACAACAATGTCCATGGATGCCCTCCATATATCAATAAATTGCACATACCCATTTCACATATACCAGGGAGAAATGCCGTATGAACCAGAATGACACATAACAAAGATAACAACAATGTTGTCCACCAAACCAGCACAGATAAAGATTTAGATACTGGATCCAACACACAAATTCTTGCAATCATAAGGGATATAGAGTTCTTCAAACTGCAGAGTTGTCCTAATGGTCAGGCCTATGAAGAAAGAAATCAATACGAGGACATCTGATATGATTTGCAGCCTCTGAGAAGCTGTCTCCTGGAAGAACAAAAAGCATCACTTACAGCATATGAAACTTCAGCCCAGTAGCTCTAGATTTTATCAAGCTTTTCTGCCTTGACAACAGGATTAGCCTTAGCGATGGCATCCTGGGCAGCAGTGCGGTAATCATAGGGGCAGTCATGTTTGTCTGAATAGCGATGTGATCCACAGAACATGTTACCACAACGACATTTAAACCCAGTTAAGCCAACACGTTTCTTGCAAGTGCTGCACCGATTAGGACCCTCCTTTGCCTTTGCCTCTGCCACTGCCTCTGCCTCTGCCTCTGCCTCTGCCTCTGCCTCTGCCTCACCAATCTCCCCAGAGACAGAAGAATTAGACAGTGGAAGAGCAATGATCTTTGCTTCCACTGAAGCAACTTGAACATCCACAGTGCCAGCAATAACAGGTTGCTTTCCATTGCCACTTGATGATCCATTAACAATATTCTCAATGGATGAAGCAGCAAGTTTAGCATGTTCTTGTTTCAAGACCAAGTCCTTGTGGCACTTGGAACACATGTTCATAGTTGCCGCACTTCCAAAGAAACCACAATTGTTAATGCACAAAATAGGACCTTCAGGATGGGATTGGCATCCCGTCTCATCATTCTCCATATCTCGCCCCTGCTGTTCCAAATTCACTTGAAAATCTACAATCTAAAAATGAAATTGACAATAATTTTAAAATAAAATCTTACTCAACCATCTACAAACATTAATAGGTGCATTGAGCATGTGATAATGCTTCTATATTGTGGACTAGACAGAACCACAAGGTTAGTGTGAACAAAGGCCAAACCGTGCAGAACTAACATGTATCCGCTCTACTATATTCAAAAAAGACTTTCTTAGTGGCTCCTAAAAGTTCCAACAATAACCTCTCCGAAATTTTCCACACACCACACTGCTCAAAAAGTACCTCCACAAAACTATCTCCACCGACTCTTGCAAATTCCAACTTTGTTCACAATTTACACTCATAACAATTAATGAAATAGTGCCAAAGTTCCAACAATAACCTCTCTAAATAATTTATTAAAACAAAAATGAGGTTGAGACTGAAATTTACCACACTCCACACTGCTCAAAAAGCAACTACACAGAACTATCTCCACTGAATCTTGCCTATTCCACTTTGCTCACAATTTAAACTCATAAAAAATTAATGAAATGTGCCTGTTTTGAATTTGTATGGAAGGGTCTAATAATGCCCAATTTAGTGATTCAAAGAGATACTCCAGAAATGAAGAATTAACAACGAAAAATTAAAATTAAAACAACATGAAAACTCTATCATGAATACTCCTCTCAATGGTCTGCTAGAGACAGAAGGAGAGAAAAGGGGAAAACAAAACTACTTTGAGATGCTATCTAGCTCCACAAGATGCCTAAGTTGACAGAAAAGACATAACTAATCTTCCCAAGATTCAGAAGAACAAGAAGCAAAGAGGACGGGAGAGGGCAGCAAGAGCGAGAGAGAGAGAGAGAGAGAGGAGCCAAAATAAAAGGAACGCACAAAATATTTTTCACAAAATGAAGATTTCCCCAGTGATAATTCCCAGCGAAACAAACATGGCATAGAAACCACATCAAAAAGAAAAATTGTAACACTTTTTTTGTGAATTGCGAGATGGACCCCAACAATTTCAATGTTCTCCCATGCCTACCTTCAGAACCACCCAAATTTTGCACGCTAAAGAAAAAATGACAATTTTTTCATATTTGAAAAAAAAAAAATCAAAACATCAACCAAAATCGTTGAATCGCATTGATTTAATTTCAAAACCCTAACTTGAATCAGCCATATAAACACGTATAAATCCCTAAACCAAAAATTTGCATATATTTATATATCAGTTGAAAGGAAAGTCCTAACCTGTTCACCAGAAAAACGTCTCCAAAATGAACCCTTCTGACCTCAAAATCACATCAGATGAGCCCTGTAATTCATCAAATAAGAAAAAAAAATAACGATTCAGTTAAACAACAGATCGTTACACCACAAATACACACATACAAACAAGCAAGCATATGGAGAGAGAGAGAGAGAGGGAACAATTTAGTAAGAGATTAAAATCCGAACCCTAGGCAGAGAAGATCGTCGAAGAGAGAGAGAAATCGGGGGCAGAAGAGAGAGGATCGTGCCAAGCGTTTCTCTCTCTTCGTCTCTTTCTTCGATTTTTGTACAGGCTGACGTTCTTTATCTGCCAACGATACTGTGATTAGGAGGGGCTTCGTTGTCGTGGCGATTAATATTTAATTTTAATAGCGCATACTACACGCATTTTATCGTCCCATTTTGCCCTTATCTGGAGTTTTAATTACGCTCTTGCCTATGCTGTTAATTTAATTAATGCTGGTTGCCTCACGCGCATGTGAATCGCGTAATATGTGACATTGTTTATTCAATACATATATGGAGAGAATGCCCTGTGCCTTTGGTGGATTAGGTATAATGGTCGGTTGATGATAAAACATGATTTTTCTCTTTGAAAAAAAAATAATGGGTGTGCCGGTTGCTTTTCAAACATAATTTTGTCTATTTGAAAAATAAATTTAGGTAAATATTATTTTTATTTCTTAATATATATTTGCACCCCATCAAGTATACTTTTAATTATTAAAATAATAATTTTTTGGAGTAGAAATAGGATTATCTTAAATTTAACATAAATTTTTTTAAAAAAATGTGTTTAAATGGTCGAGCACATTTTTTTTTGGTATTGTGAACATTTTATTTTAAGACTTTTATTTGTTTGAGGGTATTAAAGGTAAATTTGTTTTATTGTCTAAGGGCATTATAGTCATTTTATAAGGTGCCTAGTGCAATAAATTTTTAGGTACGAATTTATTATGATAATTTCTTAAAGACTTATTTATCAATGGACATTTTAATAATTTTTATAGTTTTACTATAATGCTCCTTAGTTAAGGACATTTTTGTTATCTTTTAAAGCTTTTAGGAATGTTTTCGAACTCAGTCAGTAGGGTTGTAAATAGATCGGATTCGAATCGGATTAAAGTCAATCCGAATCCGATCTGTTTAATATAAAATCTGATCCGATCCGTTCATCCGATGAATCATTTGAATGTTAATCCGTATCTGAATCTGTTAATAAACGGATTTTCGATCCATTAATCCGATCCGATCCTTTTAAAATTATTATACTTTACATGGCTATAAATCTGTATTAAACTAAAATCTACTATTTAAATAATTATTAAAAATAAAAATTGTACTAACCAACCATAATTAAATAATAAATCAATCATAAAATTATAATAAATAGTTATTTAAAAATTAAAATATAATAAAAAAACTATTATGTCTATAATATTAAAACATAATAAATCCTTATATATATATATATATTAATATTAATATATTATATATTATATATTATATTATATATATATATAAACGGATCGGATCAGATTGTAAACGGATCGGATCAGCCTATATCATATCAGATCCGTTTATATTTGGGAATAATCAGATTCAGATCAGATCGGATCACGGATCACTATTTCTAAAACTATATCTGGACTTAGCGGATCGGATCTCGGATCGAATCGAGTCACGATCCGCTCCATTGATAGCTCTACTCGTCAGTGCTTTGGGTGCTTTTAAAGTGTTCTTATTCATCATTGCAACCTAAGAATACGAGAACATGAAATGTAGGATAATTTTTCTAAGTACATTTCTATTGGTGGGAGCATGTACACTTTGCCACACCAAATGACTACAATATCTTAACTTTGATTGGTGAGCATTGTTAGACAACATAGCTCCAACTGTAGCAAATCCACCATTTATAGCAAACACAGCAGCAACATCTAGTTGCAGTGGAAGTCGTCCAAGTGCTACAGTTGATCATAGCAATCCTAACTGAACCAAAAGTGGAAAATGATGTTTTTTAAGAAACGATTAGAGTATTGAGTTGTATTGGTTAGGATTCAATTAAGACAATTGGTTGAGTTAGCTTTAGTTAGTTTCGTTCAGTATTTGAGTCTATATAAGAAAGTTGAAAGATAAAAGCATTGTAATGTATGAATGTAATATCAGTTCTCCAAGTCTAATGTCAATGAGAAATGTTATGTTTTCATTTTTTTCATTCTCCTTGTTGTTCTTTCTTCTGTGTTAAATCTTTCATTGTATCAGAGCTTTAAGAGACAAACGTCTCATCATTCATGCCTTCACAAGATCTAACAATTATTGTAACACCATATGCTCTAAACTCATTTTCTTTCTTAGTATATTCATCTTTGTCACAACCACCAATTTACCTATTGTCAAACATTTGCAACTTGATAACAATGAGACTTAACTCAACAAACTATTTGCCATTTAAGTTTTAGTTTATAACAATACTCAAGGCACATTCATTGATAGGATTGGTGGATGGTAGCTCTCCATGCCTTAAGGAATTCATCACATATAAAATAGGACATCCAACTACAGAGGTAAATCCTAATCACGGGGCTATGGTGTTGCCCAAATATTAATCTTAGAAGGGGGTGCATAGAGTAAATTTAAAAATAATTGCAAAATATGCCCAAGTATGTAAAAAAGTAAAGAGAGAAAGAAAAAGCAAACACAACGATCTTTATCAGGTTCGAAAAAATTCCTACGTTCTCGACTCAAGCATCCCCACTTAGTTTTTCCACTATCTTGATCTCCTTTGTAAGTGAAGGTCAAATATTTATAACAAGAACTCTTAAATCTTTGCCCAACAAAATATCCCATTTTGCCTCACAAGAGTAGCACCTACCCCCAAATCTTGCCGCATTAAGAAGATACAAAGTTGTTTATCAACAAGTACTCTTTTTAAGAGTTGATTGATACAATAAATGTCCACTCTCTAAAAATTAATCAAGTGTGAGCTCAGAATCTTTAAGATGTGTATAACTTTTAGATTTAGGTTTGCAATAAATAAGATCTAAAGTCAAGAACAAGAATGGAAAAGTAAAAGCTAGTAAAGAGATAATAATAAATATTGTAACGAACCTCTATTTATACTCTTTAAAGAATATGTAAGTTAGATTCAAAATAAAGTCGCTGCCCCCCCCTTTTCATCTGTTCAAAATTTGATTTTCGATTGTTAGATCAATAAAAGCAGTCAAATAGTTTCACCAATCAATCTAATGGATGAAGATCCAATTTTGATCGGCTCAACTGGTTTTTTCAAGGGGTTTGAGATTTATATATTTAAGAACAATCAATTGACTGATTTTGATGTACACTATTTTTACCTTTGAAAAGTCAGTCGAATGATTTTTCAATTAGGTCGACTAGTTTAGATAGTAGGTTCAAGATGTGTATTTGAAATGGTCACTGAGTTGACTGGTTAACTGGTTTTAATAGTGTAAAAATAAGGTATAAAAATCAGTTGACTAGTTTTGATAGAGTAGATCTTCTTGTTTATTTTTCAGAGTGTTCCATTTTCAAAACCTTTGATTTTTCAAAACTTGAAGTATTGCAATGTTTTGTTTTGAAAAATTATTTTAAGATTGGTTATAGTTGATCATTTTAAATATTAAAACCTTATGCTTAATGATCAATCTACTATTAAATCACTCAAAACCAAAAATAGGAAAAATAAAAGTCTTTTCTTGACTTGTCTTGATTCCTTAGGCTTGAATGTGTAGATTTACTTGGATCATCATGAAAGTATTCCACTTGATTAAATTTTGACTTTGAAGCTTTTACTTTGAGTAGAGTCTTTAAACTTGATTGATGGACATTGTCATTTCTTGGTTAACAAATTTCTTTAATCTAATTGACCTATTTGCATTGTCACTTGATAAAATATTAGTTCACATGAATAATTTATTGTTATTATCAAAATTACTTAAATGTCATTAGTTAAAAACCCTTAGAACTAACATATGAATTACACAAGATCAAGCTCGCATGACCTTAATAAATGCTACATTATCACTAGTAGCACTTTTATATATAGAAGGATACATCCCTTTAAGAGAGGTCTAGCTTTCCTTAGAAGGAGGGTTTCCCACTTTCAACAAGATCAAATATATTGTAACTTAAATCTAAGTTGCAATCAAATTTGAAAGGAAATGCCCAATTGATGCCTACATACAAAAAATTAAGGAAATTGGAGATGAAATAGATTTGATTTTTGTATAGTAATAGAATAATTATTAATTTATTGAATCGAGATTGAATCAAATTTAATAAATTAATAACTTGTGAGCTGAACTTAAACAAATCACTAACCGAACCAATTACAATCCAAACTCTGGTAAGTTAGTTCATTTTACAATCTTACCCGGCTCCAACCCATAAATTATTAGGTTTATTTAAAGTAACTCAAACTCAGCCTATATTTCTTAAATAGATTACTAAAATCCACTTATTTATGGACAGTGTGGATGGGTTGGGTATAACTTTTCCAACAGTAGATTGGAGCGGACCTAATTGGACTTATTGACAACACAATTATGATGTTGTTTTCTTTTTTCTTTTTCTCTTTCTTTCGGTCCTAATTTGGGGATAACAATTAAAGTCATGTTTAGTATAATATAATGATATTTTAAAAATTTTATTTTAATTTTTATTTGATATGATTAAAAATATTTATTTTAAAATAAATATTAAATATTATTTTAAATATTTATTTGACTCAATTAAATAATTTTTATTTTATTTTATATTTTAATAATCATTTTATCTTTTTAATATAAAAAAAAAGCTTAGTACAGGTAAGAGATAAAGATGGCGGGAAATATTTTCCCCAGAAATACTTTGCTTATAAGGATGGTCTTCTCGTCGAATCTGCATTGAAACAGGCTAGTACCGAAGAACACTAAAAAACCATCAGAGCCGAGAGGACTTTACTCATCTCCCACCAACATGAAGAGCTTGTACGAGGTGAATCTCTCTCTCTCTCTCTCTCTCTCTCTCTATATATATATATATATCTGATATATATGTGTATGCTTCTGGTTTTTAACTGATCATTCATTAGCATAATTTTTAATTTAAGAATTTTTAGTCTATCTGTCTACACGAATCTAAAGATTCTAAACTTGATCGAATCGTTGAATCTAGGGCAGAATTTTGAGTCTTTGACTCACCAAATTTTCAATTGATTTTTTCCCTGATTTATGGATTTATTACATGAATTTGACTGAAAATCTCAAATTTTAGCTTAAATAATAAGAAAAATTGAACGCCCAACTTTTTCTTATGGATTTTTTTTCTGTAATTAATCTCAATTTGATTCGATCCTCGATCTGAATCCAAGTCCAAATCCGAATTTGGCTGATGTTATGCACTTTAATGGTTCATTTTAGTTCTATGTTCATGTATTACCAATTGTGACCTAAATTTGCAAATCTTGGACAGATTATTTCTACTTTAATGGTTGATCATGTGATATACCCAATTCCAATATAGTTCTAAAAGTGGTTTATACGTACACGCATAACCTTCCTGAAGCGATCACTTTAAAGCATTTCTTGCTGCACTTTGCTTGTGTTTTGGGTTAAAGGAGATTGGGAGGTTATATTACATGCACCAGAGGTTGTAGAGAGTGCAAGAAATTTGCTTATGCGCAACTATAAACTGTAAATTAGGTAGCTTGATTCTAACTAGGAATTAAAAGTAGCCTAAAGGAAATTCTTTGTCCTGACATTTTCCTGAATCAACATTGGCGCATGAATTGATCGATGCTAAATTTAATCATGCCAATTGGTCTAGGCTGACTGACTTGGTTCATATAAAGTAATCGTATTCATGTACTACAAATTAATCATATTTGTTGTGTGTTGTATGTTATTTAGATGGCTTTTCAAGACTTGAATTTGTTTTATATTACATTGGAGGCAGTTTAATTTTATTTAACCGAAACAAGTTATATCAGATATTGTCTACAATCTTTATTGTTGTTCCACTAGAAGATTCTCATTTTATTCTTAAGTTCAATTTTTAGTAAGAATCATCCATCCGTCTGTTGGCTTTTATTTCTGCACTTTCTCTCCAAGACAACAGAGGTATCCCTGATCTGCTCTTTGTGTTTTGTTCAACCTGATTTTATTGCCCACCATACGAATTTGCAACAAGACAGTGCATCTGTTAACAGTTGTTTGTTGGATTCTAGTTGTGCACACTTTGATCTACTGCCCTTCTGTCAAGTAAGTCATCTCGACTCTCGAGTGTAGTGATATTCCAGTTGATAAATTTGCTTCATCCTTAATTTTTCAGAAGGTTGTCCTGAATACTTGGCAGTCAGGTACACACGCACTTGCCTCTTAGAGTAGATTATCTAGGCAATAAATCAAATCATCAGATTCTTGAGGGCGTGTTTGGGCCACATAGTAGCCAATTAGCAATCAATTTTAATGGCTTACTTAGAGGCCTATATTCTTCTGGGATTTATATATATATTATGATTGGTCAGGAATTTTGTATTTTTATTTTGTGCAGTTCCTTCCATTAACAAAAATACAGAGTTTGGACCAGTAATGGCAAGAACAATGAAATACAGGACAACTTTTTTTTCATTCAGTAAGAATAGTTGTGCTGAAATCGTAATGCTTTCCATGTGCAATTTCTTGAACATTTTCCTCTTGCAACCCCTGAGATGGACCATTGTGATTTCTCTCAAAAGTACGAGGCACCGGCTTTTTCAAGAGATCACTTCAAAAGAGATCTGAGCAATTATAAGGTTGACTGGTCTTGTAGTTAGCATTGAACTTGTGCCTCGTAAAAGCCTTTCTTCCATGAATTAGGTTCCACCAAAACATGCAAGCTACAGGAAGTAGTCTTCTATGTGAACTCCACTGTCTGCATGCTTTAACATATGCAATACCTTTGACCTGAGAATTGAGGTGCTTGTGCAACATTTCTTAGTTGCTTCTTTTACTTTCCAATTCATAGTGGAGCAAAGAGATGCCTGCTGATAAACTGATGTCTACGTAGGTTCTTGGAGTGGAGAGAACAGCATCTCAGCAGGAAATCAAAAGGGCATACTATAAGTTAGCATTACAGGTTCATCCTGATAAAAATCCTGGGGACGAGGTAAAAGTTTTCATTTATATGATTCTCTCTCTGTCCCCCCTCTCTCTCCTGCCGTTAAGCAGATCTTTTAATAGTCTATGTGAACTTATATTTGATTTCTGTTAACAGGGAGCAAAAGATAAATTTCAGCAACTGCAAAAGGTGATAACGATTCTCGGTGATGAGGAGAAAAGGGCACTTTATGATCAGACTGGTTGTGTTGATGATGCTGTGAGTGATTACAGAAAGTTTATGCTCCCTGTTTTGTTTGATTATTGAGTGATTAACTTGCGCAGGTGTCTTATTTTGCATTTGATTTCCAATAATAGGATCTTGCAGGGGAAGTTCAGAATTTGCATGATTTCTTCAGAACAATGTATAAAAAGGTATGACTGATTTAGGTAATAACCACTTGTAGAAGAATGTACCAATAAACTTATAACCATCTGTTTAGTACGATGAATATGTTTTCCACTAAGTTTTAGCGAAATGATCTAGGTCACTGAGGATGACATTGAAGAATTTGAAGCAAATTACCGGGGATCTGATGCAGAGAAGAACGATTTAAAAGACCTCTACAAGAAGTGCAAGGGCAATATAAACAGGTAAAAAGTTGTAATTTGCCTTTCTTAATAGTCAACATGTCATGTTTTATGTCAAAATTTTTCTTCGTGACAGGCTGTTCTGTTCAATGCTTTGTTCCGATCCCAAGCTAGATTCACACAGATTCATAGTCATCCTTGATGAGGCCATAGCCGCAGGTACACTATGTTGATAAGTCATGACTAGACATGTCAATGATTGTTTCGTACTAATATCCGAAATTTGTTGCAAGAAAATAATGCGTTTTAAGTTAAATGGAAAGCTGAGAAATGCAGGATTAAGCACATGTATGAGTCTCTCTGTTAGAACACTACCAAGGCCAATATGATGTTTAGATAATTTTGGACGATCATATTTGAAGACTAATGGTGCATCTTTGACAATGTTATTACTTTTGGAGTAAGTTGTTATAATATGATAGACCCAATCATCCTAGTTTTGACATTTTTATTCTCCTTGAACAGGTGAGTTGAAGGCAACCAAATCATACCGGAAATGGGCACAAGAAGTATCTGAAACAAAAGCACCAGACACTCCACTAAATCTTGGGGGAAAGTGAGTTATTTTCTTCTCTGTTCTGTTTCATATTCTGCAGTTTGCACCAATATTTCTTACTTCATCAATGAAACAATTTTCAAATTTTAACATATTGCAGCCCAAATAAAAAACCAGAAGCAGATCTACTTGCAGTCATTTCCAAGTGCAGAAGTGCAAGAAAGGAGCACTTTGATTCTCTATTCTCGTCTTTGGTGGCCAACTATAGTGAGGGAGAGTCGTTCCCTGAACCTACCGAAGAAGAATTTGAAGCTGCAAGAAAAAAGCTTGAGAGGCGCAAACCGGCTAAAAAGGGAAAGGCCAATGCAAGTGAATAGTTAAGACATATCAAGTTTCTCAAGCATTGTGGTTTTTAGACAGCTCAAAGTATTTATTAAAAGCTATGTCTGTAAAAGATTTGTTGCCTTTCTACAATTGCATATTATTTTAGCGATTTGTGTATATACCTGTTTCCATATGCGAATCTCTTGCTGCATAACAAGGTGATTGTGGTTATTGGGTACGAAAAGCATTCAAAGCCACCTACCCTACCCCGGACTTGAACTAAGAGCATGTTTGGGGAGCGGGTGGCACTCCAAATCGTGGAGCCGCGCCGCAATTACACCCTCCCTACTCCAAAGATTTTCGTTGAAAAGTGTTGTAAAAATTCTTTTTAAAGAAGTTTTATGGCTAGGTTGGATTACCATTTTGAATCTTTAAGGCAAGAACAAAAATTAAAGCTTTCAACCAGAATCAGAAAAGTAAAGCAAGAAAGAGGGAGAAGAACTTGTCAGTTGAAGCGTGTGAAAATACTGTCCATTTTGTTCCTCAAAAATTGAATCTCAGTGTAGCAGGTTGGCGGCGCTTTATTTTACAGGATACAACAGTCAGTTTTTCGCAAGTACTACACTCGCAAGTGCTTTGAACCGAACAAACGCTCCTTCACAATTCTCTGGTCATTGACGGATTGAAAAGACAGCAGCAATAGAACGAAAACAAATCAATATTGTGCAGGAAGGTTTGACAATCAAATGTGTAAGTCAAATATAAAGTAGTATTGGAAAGTTTGACAATTAAAAATTGATAATAAAATAAAGTTGCAAAACCTTGGCCAATCACGCACATACGCAATACTGAAAGTTTGACAATTAAAAATTAGGTAATAAAATAAAGTTGCAAAACCTTGAAAGTTTGATGAGACTCGAATTCAGGAGATTTGCACCCCCTGCGCAATAGTAATTTGCAAAACCTTGGCCAATACGATCACGCACATACGCGATACTGAAAGTTTGATAATTAAAAATTGGTAATAAAATAAAGTTGCAAAACCTTGAAAGTTTGAATGAGACTCGAATTCGGAGATTTGCACTCCCTGCGCATGAGTAATTTGCAAAACCTTGGCCAATCACGCACATAAGCGATACTAAAAGTTTGACAATTAAAAATTGATAATAAAATAAAGTTACAAAACCTTGAAAGTTTGATGAGACTCGAATTCGGAGATTTGCACCCCCTGTGTAGGAGTAATGCAAGTGAGAATCACGCACATATACGATACTAAAAGTTTGACAATTAAAAATTGGTAATAAAATAAAATTGCAAAACCTTGAAAGTTTGATGAGACTCGAATTCAGAGAGTCACCCCATTACTCTACACAACTTTTCAAAATCTAATAGGGTGTGTAGTAATATATTAAAGAAAGTCTCACTTCCTAACCGATATGGGACACAAGTATTATGAGATATCCATATATCTCAACAATCCCCCCACATATTACCCTCCACTCCAAAGATTTTCATTGAAAAGTGTCAAGGGCAACCTGCGATTCTCCTATCCCTAAATGTTGTTAGCTATATGCCAAAAAGCCTTCAAAATTAGCAGTTTGGTTCGGTTTGTACAAAAAAAAAATTACTTAAAAAAAATCAAAAATCAAAAAAGTTAAAAAAGCACCCAAAAAAACTTTAAAAAGGCAAAAGTTTTTATTTTTTATAAGTAAAAAATTTACTTTTATGTTTTCTTTATTTAAATTGTCGCACAACCATCACCACTATCACTACCATCACTCCACCTTTGCCGTTGCTACACTACTGTCGTCCCAACACCACTACCTCCATCATCCTACCATCACCACCTCTTCAGTCTTGATATTATTTTTAAAAAATAATTTTAATTGACACATTCAAAATTTATTATTGAGAAAAATTATTTTTGAAAAATAATTATCATATAATTTAATCTATGTGATAAGGAACAACCTTAGGAATTTACACCTGAGGGTAATTGTGTTGGGTTTGTAATCACAGCAAAAGCGATCTCAAAAATCTATTTGGATATTTTTCTTTACATGAATCATATAATCTTGAAAAGAGGGCTTAGAATTACCTTGTTCTTAATAATCTTGATTGTTGAAGAAGGCTTCTTGAAGAGATTGATGCAATCTTCCTTCTCTTTCTCTTCTGGGTTTTCTCCTCTTTTCCCTTAGGCAAACCGTATCGCAGGAGAGTGGGTTGCCTCTTAATTTTTTCTAGTACAAAAACTTATGATAAACGGCTCCCTACATATCATATATATTGATGAGTGCGCAAAAGTGCACTCTAAATGTCCTATTATTAGATGAAATTGCTAAAATGTGAATAGAAATGTTGGATTGTAATTGATATTATTTGACTTAATTTTTATTCACAGTAAGATAGATTTGAGCATTATATGATATTTTAAATCTCAAATAAATGCATTAAATAGTCCTTGGGAATTTTTCCCTTGAATAGTTGCAAAAATTAATTGTTTGTTAGATTTCATGACAGAATGGCTGAAGAAAAATGAAGATTAAAAAGAGCCAAATTAAGTAGGGCCCGGCTGCTCAAAGAACAAAAGAAAGTTGCAGTGGGGCCCAGGCTTAAGGTGATGAAGGCTTTGTGCAAAGCAGGTTGTGTGGCTGGAGGCAATGCGCCCGGGCTTATTATGCGGCTGATTTGAAGAAGCTTGGGCGCTAGGCTGAAGATGGGGCCCAGTCCATGCGTAGGCAGAAAGGAAAAAGTCGGAGGTGTGCAGGCTTGGGTTTTGCAAGGCAGGTGCTGACGCGAAGTAGCCCCAAGCGGCTGGCTGATGCGTGCATGACTAGGCGCTGACTGGGTCTTCAAAGGCAAACGGCTGAAGTTGGGCCTGGTGCGGCAGCGCAGTGGGCTGATGTGGGGCCTGGCGCAAGGCATTAAGGCGCAAGAGCAAGTTGATATATAAAAAAGAAAAAAAAATCTAAACGAGGGAGTTCTAAACAGAGAGTGCGGCGGCAGGAAAAATCAGTCGAGAGACACTATGCACAGCAGTTTTGGCGCAGAAAAGAAGCTGCGGCTACTTAATGGCTACTCAATGGCTCAGTGTTTCTCCATGAGGTTTATGTTATCCGTCCTGTACATAGGTAACTAAATTTTTAAGTGGGGTTAGGAATGAACTTGCACATTGAATGGTTGTTTTAATTTATTTTTGATTCCTGTACGTGGTTTCACTTGTTAAATTCTTTGATGATCATTCATAATTAATTGTTAGATTTTATTCTCTGAATAATTAAAGGGTTTAGTCCGTTTATAAATTCAGTCATGCTTTTTCTATTAAATGGATTAATGTTTTGATTATTTTTGGAACTATTAAATATTTATATTGATTCAATTCGCTGCTGCAGTATTACTCATTGAGTATATTGTCGTTGTTGTATTTTATCAATATGAATAATAATTTGAATGATTTGAAGATGATGAATGATTTTTCGAAGGGTTATTTTCAGTCTAATTTTGATGCATAATTTTAAATCTTTCGATTGAAATTTTTGGAATTTAATTTCTCAATTAAGTTATCAGTGAATTAAAAATAATTAAAATACTATATATGTGCGAGAGATTCTCGACACTCCACTGTCTCCTGTTTTTCTCTTGTTTTTAATTTCCTGCGCCCTAATGCCTTCTCCAACGCCTGGGCCCTAATCAGCCCACTGCACTTGGGCTTTGGTCAGCCACCTCACTAAATTCACCAAGCAGCCGCAGCCGCAGCCTTGCGCGCCAAATGCCTAGCATCAGCGCGCCTCACTTTTTTCACTGATGGGCCCCACGCACCAAACAGCCTTCAGCCCATTTCTTCACTTGATTCCACGCCACACAGCTGACCCCTCACGCACATGGCGCCTTGCGCCTTGGGCCCACGCAGTCCAAACCGCTCCACTTGTGCACAAGTCTGCTGGCCCACACAAAAACAGCCAACATCCAACTCACGTTGCATGCCCAAGCTTCAGCGCACAAGCCCTTAACGCACCTGGGCCCCGCATCTTAGCGCCCTGCTCTGATTCAGCCGCAAGCTTGGCTTCCTTTCTTCTAGATTTTGTCATCTATAGCCCAGCCGTCCACTTGGCTTCCTTTCTTCTATATTTTATTTTTTTCTTTTTGTTTCCATTGGCTGAAAAATTTGTAATTTTTTGAGATCAGCACAAGCGTTGACGAATTCACAAGGCTGATTCACTTCCTTTAATTCTGAAATAAAGAATAAATAATAATAATAATGAAGCTTAAGATCAACCAAAAATTATTTCAAAAAAAAAATGTTAAGCATGAAATACAATCACAAATTATCTCTCACCAACAAATATTAGCAAAATTTGAGATTTAAAATCTTATAAAATACCGTTTAAATACATCTCACTGTGAATAAAAATTAAATTAAATAATATCAACTATAACCCCACATTTCTATTCACTTTCTAGCAATTTAATTCAATAATAGGACATTTAGAGTGCATTTTTGCGCACTCATCACACCCCCAAACTTACTCAGTTGCTAGTCCCTCGCAATTTTCATGCATTTAGCAAAAGAGATCAAGAACAATCACACAAGCAGGCATCTAATCACACTTTTTAAATTCACAAATCAAGGCAATTTAAGGAATTCAAAAACCCTATATCAATCAATCCACTTATAGCAATTCACAGAGAGTAGTGTGTGTGCCAAACCATATCCATCTAACCACAAACCATGACACATGCTACATCAAGAACATCTCAAGCAAAATGTTCAACTCCATATCTCACGGGTATAAAAGTGTTTCATGTAAGAGTTCTCTCTATGGAGTTGACAAGGGGTGTACACGCTCAATGAAGAATTTGGCAATTACGTACAAGCAATAAGCAAACATTGATCTTATGATAGGCGCATTAACAAATGAGACTTCCATCACTCTTTCCATAGGCTTACTTAGGATCAGAACGATCAACATAAAAGGGTTGTAACGTGGCTCGGGTTAGGGCTATATGAAGAAAATGATAAAAAGGATTCAAAAACTTCCAAGTACATACTAAGAGAATTTCATTAAGAATCATAGCAAACCAAATTTCTCACTTGATGTACTCTTCAACTTTCCAAATCATTGAATAATAAAACGTCTCATTCTTCTTCTTTCTCTCTCTTTTTCTTCACCTTTTTTTTTCAAGATTTAGTCATGCTTTTTCTATTGAATGGATTAATGTTTTGATTATTTTTGGAACTATTAAATATTATATTGATTCAATTCTCTGCTACAGTATTACTCGTTGGGTATATTGTCGTCGTTATATTTTATCAATATGAATAATAATTTGAGTGATTTGAAGATGATGAATGATTTTTCGAAGGGTTATTTTCAGTCTAATTTTGATGCATAATTTTAAATCTTCCGATTGAGATTTTTGGAATTTAATTTCTCAATTGAAGTTATCAGTGAATTAAAAATAATTAAAATACCATATATGTGCAAGGAATTCCCGACACTCCACTAGTTCGTTAAATTTGAGTATTTTCTTCCATAAATCAAATTGTTTAATTTTTAATTTGCATTCAACAATCATTGCTTCTATTTTTATTCTCTCGTGAATTATTAAATATTTTTCTTTAGTTTTAGAAATTCTGTTTATTATTCTTTTAATTTAGTCTACCTGTGGAATCGACACCCTAAAGCTATACTACAACTATCGCGTTATTCTTTGGGTGTAATCAAATTTTGGCGCCGTTGCCGGAGAGACGGTAGAAGAATCAGTAGATAGTTTTTCTTTTCAGCAGTTTGTAAAGGCGGTAACTTTGTTCCCTTCTTTTTTACTTGTTGCATCATCATCATCATCATCATCATCATTATTATTATTATTATTATTTATTTATTCATTTTCTTTTATTTATTTTATTTTATTTTATTTATTTATTTATTTTATTGTCATCTTGCATGCATAATAGGTATAGGGACGCATTAGGCCGATTTGCTTATAGGCCTGTGTTAGAGTCAGATTTAGAATCTAACTTTTCTTGTTTTTCTAATTCTTTGTTTGATAATTCTTCCAAGTCTGAAAATATGAGTGAATACGAGGATCAACCTACTAGGACCCTTTAGGATTACCTCCACCCTACATGCACAGCCACACCATCATGCATCATGTTTCCACCCAATGCTTGTCCAATTGATGTTAAAACGGGAGTGATACAGTTACTCCCTACATTTCATGGGTTGGAAAATAAGAATCCATATAGTGCATATTAAGGAGTTTGAAGAGGTAGTTGTGACTTTCCATAGTCAAAATGCAACACAAGACATTGTGAGACTTAAGTTCTTTCCTTTCTCTTTGAAGGATCGAGCTAAGAGTTGGCTATACTCACTGAGACCACGGTCAATTGGATCGTGGAATGAGATGACCCAGATTTTTTGTCACGCCCCGAATTCCAGCATACCCAAGGCACGACTAAACGAACGGAAAGTAAATAAAGGACAATCTAACCGGTTCAACTTAACTTACATTCACTTCTGGCAATACACATATAATACATCATTCGGTCTTAAGCCCTACATCACAAAACATGCTCCAACGAGCCAAATATCCTCCTAAGTTCATATCTCTTCCACTCTGCAAGACTTCCTCAAGTCTCAAGTGCCGGGAGCGTCATCTGAAATGTTTGTCCCTACGAATGGGTCAACTCAACTAGCTGGTACAATATAATGCTAATGCAAGAAACAAAATTAAGGGCGTGGCATGTGCAAGTGTACAATTATATCTACATGTCATTCAATGTCATCCATAAAATGTACTAGCAATAATCTACATGCCATCCAACTCATTAACGTAATCTAAGGTGTGGCATGTGCAAGTATACAATTATATCTACATGCACAATTTTAACCTACATGCTATCCAATTCATCCACACAATGTATTAACAAGATTCATCACATATTCATGAATTCATTAATGTAATGCAATGAAAATATGCGTGACACACCCATACAAACTCCATGTCACAACCATGCCTTACTTTACGAAGCTTCCCCGACGGCCTGAGCATCCAAGTATGTCTCACTTTACGGACCTTCCCCGACGGCCTGAGTAATCAGTATGTCTCACTTTACGGACCTTCCCCGACGGCCTGAGTATACAGTATGCACTATGCCAAATGCTCAACTCACGCCATGTCCAAAGAATCACACTATGCCAATATGCTCATGATTCTACCATGTCACAATGTAATCCCGATAAACCATCTTATTCCCCACATGAAGCATGCTTTAAACAATGTATCACACAACAACATTCCAATCACAAGATCTTTTCATCAATGGGTGCATGCCAAGCACAATCCACTTAGCACATGTTTTAAATCACGTATTACATAATCTCAACAATCCTCAAAATGTAATCTACACATCCTGCTAACACATACGATATACACATAGTCATGATCCACATTCATCACCAAACTTTCAACAAGATAACAAGGAGCACATAAGTATATGAGCAATAAAACAAACATGTGAATCATCAAGTCAATATGGACAGTTATTCCTAAACTTAATTCTATTTCTTACTTAGCACAATATATCATACCTGACGGGTTGGTCTCAACCCTAAGAAGTAGCGCTGGCAGTGTAATGGAACTAACAGTAAGAAGTAGAAGGTCAGACCGCCTTCTCCTTGCCCTTCAGTGCTCCTAAAATCATAGAATGCAACTTAGTCCAGTTGGCTATTTGAATGATGCTATTCATTAGATTTTATGTCTTTATTTTATAAGTTTCTATTTTGTTAGATTAAATTCTATCATTATGTCCAGGAACGCCAGAGAAAATAGGTTTGGGCTTTCGCGAAATTTAATTTGGACATCCGGGCTAAAAAGGCAAAGCTGTCATTTTGCACTTTAACGGGTTTCCATTTTTCGAGACCTTTCCTCATAAATTAGACTCCACGGTTGAGTCTGAAATGTTCGAGATAATAAGATTTCACTATTTGTTTATTTAAATCGAGTTTTGTTTGACAGTGTTTTGACTCAAGCGCGTTTTGGTAATTTTAAAGGGTTCCACGGGTCTTTTACTTTTCGGGACCTCATATCGAGTCACAGACCTCACCGTTGGTCTTAGTAGGTCTAAAATAGTTAGAAAACATATAAGGCTTGTTTCATTTGGGCGTCGGACCATTTTAGAGCATTTAATTTAATTAAATATATTTAATTCATAAAATGGGAATCAAGTATTAGATATATATTTATTCAGCACAATTATGACCACGGGATTGTCCTTGTTCCAAACGGTTCACGTGCCTCAGCCCCACGTGCCCCACCCCGATTTCGATTCCTAGGCAGCCGCAATACCCCCCACCTTTTCTTTTTCTTTTCTTTTTCTTTTCATTTGTTCAACACGGTTGGGCCAAACAGGCCCAATCTTTCTTTTTAAACAAAGCAGCCCCCCCTTTTCTCATTAAAAATTAAACAGGCCCAACCCCATACCCTTAAACCCAACAGGAACGGCCCAGTCGACCCCCCCTGCGCCCCCGACTTCCCGACCTATCTCTGGTCGTCTTCCCCGACCGAACGCCGGCCATTTCACCGGAAAACCGCGACTACCCCTCCCATTTTCTCCTTATTTCCATGTCAGTATTTCATGATTCTTACACCAATTAAATTCTGGGGTTTTAACAAATCACCTAGGATAGTTTTCAACCTTAAACACACTGATTTTCACGGACACCCACTTCCCATCTCCGACCATGCATGTCATCGTCCAGTGAGCCATTTTTATTACGTTCTCTCACTGTTTTGCTCAAATCTTGTTCCTATTCATTTTCTGCACATTAGGGAACTATTTTCCCATCATCTAATCAAGTTTTTGATGTCCAACTCACAAGACCCGAACCCACCTTCATGACCTGCAACTGTGAATATCTCTCTCCCCCCTTAATCATCTCACTCGATTTTTCTTGCATTAGTTCACATTTTCCATACTCTGTGAGGTCCTATAACTTAAATAAACTAACATGCTTTAAAATCGTAAAACCGAACTGAACTAGGCATACCTTATTTTCTGAATTTTTTTTTTTTTCAAATCTTTACATTTTCTTCACTAAATACTTTCCCCAACACAAGACCAATGCTTTAAAAAGATAGATTTCTACCTTTGCACAAAAGGATAGTGAGACTTTGTATCAGTCTTGGGAGAGATTTAAGGAGTTATTGAGTATATGCCCTCACCATAGGTATGAAAGTTGGCGTGTAGTGAGCTATTTCTATGAGAGACTTACACCTAGAGAATGCCAATTTGTAGAGATGATGTGCAATGGTGAGTTCTTACAGAAAGATCCTGATGGGGCCATAGAGTACCTTAATGAGCTTGCTGAAAAAGCTCACACATGGACAGGACCTAGTGCTACTGAGAGCACAAATAGGTCACGACCTATAGGGAACCAACCTAGTGGGAGAGTTTACCATCTTAGGGAGGAGGATAACTTGAAAGCTAAGGTTGAGACACTCACTAGGGAGTTAGAGGTGCTAAAGGCTAGAGACTTAAAGCCAACACACTTGGCTAATAATGCAGAATCTTTTAGACCATGTTCAGTGTGTGGCGGGGTAGATCACCTTGCCCACGAGTGTCCCACATCAGCTGAGATGAGAGGGATGTATGAGGACCAATGTAATACCCTAGGTATGTACAAAAAGCCTCTCACACCCTACTCTGAGACTTACAATCTAGGGTGGCGCAATCACCCAAATTTTAGCTGAAAATCTGAAAACCAGCCACCTGTACCACCACTTGCATAGCCTCCTAGATCATACCCTACACCATATCATGCACCAGATCATGCATCTTCATCTTCTAGGAATTCTTTAGAAGACATTTTGCATGCATTTATTGAAGCACATGGTAAAACTAACCAAAAATTTGAATCTTTGATCATGCAGGTTGTTGAAGAAAATAAGGAGATAAAGAGCCAAGTGTCCAAATTGATGAGCTCTTTGAGCGTGAATGAGCGAGGTAGACTCCCTTCCCAAGCTCAGTCCACACACCAAGGTTAACACATGGCGCAGAAAAATTTGAAGGATATGAAATCCATTATGACTCGAAGTGGTAAATCCTTACACATCCCAACAATGGACAAATCAGAGGATATGGAAAAGGAACAAGATAGTAGCAATGCTGAGCTGCCCAAGGAACCAGAGGTGATAAAGAGCTTTGTTAAGGTACCATTCCCTCAGGCTTTAAAATCAACCAAGCACACTTTGGATCCTAACAATGAAATCTTAGAGAATCTCAAGCAAGGTAAAAATCAATTTCCTCTTTCGCATGTGATCAAACAAATTCCTACTTATGCAGAAGTCCTTATAGATTTATGTACAGTTAAGAAGAAGCACTATGTGAAGAAGACATCATTCCTGATAGAGTAAGTTAGTGCTCTAATTGAACAGAGGATTCCCTCCAAGTATAAGGATCCTGGTTGTCCAACCATTGCATGCAGCATTGGAAATCATGAGTTTGGACAAGCTTTACTTGATTTAGGAGCAAGTGTGAATTTAATGCCTTATTCTATTTACTTGCAGTTGGGGTTGGGAGAGATCAAACCAACTTTTATGGTATTGCAATTGGCTGACCGTTCAGTCAGAGCACCACAGGGTGTGGTAGAGGATGTTCTAATTCAAGTTGATAAATTTTATTATCCTATTGATTTCATAATCCTTGACACTAGCTTTATTGTTGATTCTACTTCAAAGATTCATTTTATTTTAGGTAGGCCTTTCCTTGCCACTGCTAATGCTCTTATTAATTATAGGAATGGGCTCATGAAACTGTCTTTTTGGGAACATGACTCTTGAGGTAAATATATTTCATGTTGCAAAACAGCCAGAAGAGGAGGATAAGAGCTGTCAGATGTACATGATTGACTCACTTGTGGATAGGGGAGTTCCTGCAACTCATGATTCTGATCCCCCTAAGCATTTTCTTGTTAATTCTAAGTTTGACTATATTTCTGATCCATCTGATGTGGTTGATGTTTGTGCTATTTTTGACAAAACTCAGGATTATGGAGCACGGGATGGAAACCGAAATTTGAGGAGTTGCCTAAAACAAGTGAAGAGCAAATTCCTTCAAGTGTGGAAGCACCAAAAGTCAAATTAAAGCCTTTGCCTAAGGGTGCAAAAATTCATTTGGAGGAAGGAACTAGCCCTCGTAAGGACCCCCAGCGTAAGCTTAATCTCACTATAAAAGGAGTGGGGAAAAAGTGACCTAGGAGAGTTAGTCCCTACAAGACTTGTGACTGGTTAGAGGATGTGCATTGATTATAGAAAACTGAATGCTGCCACCCGGAGGGCTAAAATGAAAGCGTTTCATGATAAAAATATTTTGAGAAAAACATTTAAGCCTGATAATCGAGTGTTTTTATATGACTCTAGACTCCATAAGCACCTAGGAAAACTCAGGTCTAGGTGTACAGGCCCCTTTATAGTGAAAAATGTTTTTGAACATGGGGTAGTTGAAATAGAGGATCCCAAGGATGGTCGGGTTTTTAAAGTAAATGGCCAGTGCCTTAAAGTTTTAGTTGATAGGCAAGTTCCAGAAGTGGAAGACATCCCACTTATGGACCTGGTCTATCTACCTTGATCATGCAATGCAGGTATGTTTTATTTTTTATTTTTTTTTGTTTTATTTTATTTTTGTTTTTTTTTTCTTTTCGTTTGCTGTTGTTTTCTTTGTTTTTATTTGCAGGTTAATTTCATTTTGTCAGTTTAGGTTGCCATCTTTGGTGCTTAGCGAGCTACTCACCTCACACATCAGGTGTATTCTCTCCTTTTCAGAACCCTTCATTCAATTTTGATTCTTAAACAATGAGGACAATGTTTCATTTAAGTTGGGGGGGTGATGGTTGCAAATTCAACATTTAAACTGCTGTGGCATATTTTCATGTGTCAAAATTTTTTTAAAATTTGCATCACACGTGCATCTTTTCACATGAGTACTCATTCTCATTCATAGCCATTTTTGTGAATTCACCTAATCCACCATAATCATTCTGTTGAGGCATTCACAGAACTTTTAATACACTTATCCAAACTTTAGTGGTAAGATGGTGGTTTGACACATGTAGCTAGAGAACTCTTTTGCTTAAGTATTCATGTGAGTTTTGGAGAGAATTGAGAGCTTACAAATGCAGAAAATTGTGATAAGCATTCATTGATCTGTTGAATTGGGCACTTCGTTGGAGAATATCATTACATGGATGGTGATATGATGGTGGATATACTTGGGATATGACGAAGGTCAACTTAGAATTAACGTTTGAGCCTTTCAAGCTAACCCTTCTCATCATAGACCCTTAGTAGCCAACTTTGAGCCAACAAACACATATAATTTTTTTTTTTTCATATGCCCACATCATCCATACCTCTCCACATTGGAGTATAGCCTATACATTAATTTTCCTACCCTTTTTGCTTCCAAGTGTGTACTAGGTTTGAAATTTGCGTTACTTATCTTTTGTGTTACATTGAAAGAAAAACACAGAAAAAGAAAAAGAAAGAATACAAGTGCAGAATGTTCAAGTGAGTGAGCATCAAAGTCAATTTCTGAAAAAAAAAAAGAAAAAGAAAAAAAAGAAAGAAGAAGTTGAAGAGAGAGAGAAGAGAAAGAAGAAGGAGAAGTATTGTTATTCAGTGATTTGAAAAGTTGAAGAGTACATCAAGTGAGAAGTGTGGTTTGCTGTGAGTTTTAATGAAATTCTCTTAGTATGTACTTGGAGGTTTTTGAATCCTTTTTATCATTTTCTTCGTATAGCCCCTAGCCCTGAGCCACGTTACAACCTTTTTATGTTGATCGTTCTGATTCTAAGTAAGCCTGTGGAAAGAATGGTGGAAGTCTCATTTGTTAGTGCACCTATCATAAGATCAATGTTTGCTTATTGCTTGTACATCATTGCCTAATTCTTCATTGAGCGTATACACTCCTTGTCAACTCCATAGAGAGAACCCCTACATGAAACACTTTTATACCCGTGAGATATGGACTTGAACCTTTTGCTTGAGATGTTCTTGATGTTGTATGTGTCATGGTTTGTGATTAAATGGATTGGTTTGGAGCACACACACACACACTCTGTGAATTGTTATAAATGAATTGATTGTTGTGGGATTATTGAATTCCTAAAATTGTTTTGATAGGCGAATCTGAAAAGTGTGATTAGATGCCCTCTGTGTATGGTCTTCCTTGATCTCTTTTGCCAAATGCATGAAAATTGCTAGGGACTAGCAATAATAGGACTTAATTAGGGCAAAGAGAGGGAATCTAGTGGGTCCCACTAAGTTAGATTCCAATTAATCAATTAAATCTTAATTATCTCATAATTAATTTCAATTGACTAATTAATTTCAATTAACTCCACTATATAATTGAAATTGCATTCCAACTTAGGAGAATAGAGTAAACCCATATACACTATACTTTTGCAGTTGGCCCCTTTACATGGATATTAATAATCAGGATTATACTGTCAAATTAATTCTCTAATTATTTTAAGAACCTAATTCAATAATTATTAATCGCTTGAAATTGGTATCATTTCAATAAAAAATTTACTGAAAAGACCGGATCCGGATTTCAGTGATTAACCCTATTGAATTAGCACAACGGTGATATCCATCTCTCTAATATATGAAGTGTAGATTCCATCTTGAAAATATATGTTCCCACAGTTTAAATAATGACTTCCCAAGATACCGAGCTGTTGATATAAAAGATCTCACTCATTGGTAACTTAAGTCATCACTATTCAGAACTTGAGTTCACTATCTTCTCAGGATTAAGAACTTACTGCAAATAGTAAATAAGAAACTTATTAAAGGTGACAGTTTCAAATAATGCGTTTCTTATAGTGATCTAGTTCAGTGTATTCACAATACATCAATACAATAACCTAGAGTCCACTACTCTAATAATTGAGATAAACCACCTTATCACATAAAGGTTAGCTGTATTACAGCTTTATAGATAAGATGTCCAGTTTTATCAATAACCATGAACAATTCTAGAATTGTCTATATAAGCAATTCATATCTCCTGTGTAGAAATCTCATTTAAACACATGAACCACTCCTAATGATTATTCAAGGACTAATCATCTCACGATATAAAGCAACATTCAAACGTATGATAATATGAAATTCAATAATAAATTAAATCTATTAAATAATAATAAAATGTTTTGCATATGAGAACACACATCTTAACAAATAGAACCTAGGTATAGCACTTACAGAGGAAAAAAATATAGGAAGTTGCACCAATACAAAAGAAAATCCTTCATTCATAAAAAAATTAAAGTAGTGTTTGGAATTTTACAAGATAAGTTTATTTCTAAAACAACCAGATAGCCAAACAAAATAAACTGCCCTGCTTTCAGCTAAAAGGAACCCAGCAGATGATACTTTTAAATCTCGACCGATTAAAAAAATGATGACACTTCTGGTAACTATAGATTCCAATACTTTGTACGTTTGTTTTTTGGTTTGGAGAGAAGACTGGATAAATTAGTTTTTATAATCTTGTAAAACTGGTATTTGAAAAAAATTGAAGGGGCTTATTAATAATACTAGAAGTAAATAATGACCCATAACATAAATAAAATAATGGGAGAGAAAAAGTGAAATTATTAATCCTATCACTATTAGTGAAGAAGATAACTAATTCACTCTTAACCAATCCATAAAACAAACATGATTGACCCTATTTGACAAGGTTAGATATTTAAAGAGGCTTAAAAAAAAAAATCAAGAGACTTTGTTTCTATTCAAATACAAATAATTAAGCTATATCACAAAGTAGCAGAAAGCTCAAAAAAACATGCACGAGCTTGCTTCAACATAAAACTATATCATAGCCCATTCTTTCATTAGGAGTGGGATTCATTGGTGAGTCCCAAAGATTGATGAGTCCCACCATTGTGAGTAAGTGGGTTAGAAAGTGGGACAATTGAGGTGAATATTAAAAACTATGTCTAAGGAAGGATATTTCACCTTATAGAAGTACCAATGTTATAAACAAAATATTTTCATGGAATGCAACACAAAAACATAAAAATAAATTTAGTACATCGAATTCCTTGATTGAATCAAACACAAGATTGACTTATCCAAACAAGAGAAAATTCTCTAAATTCAAAACTATATTTTATTAATAATAATTTAAATAATAAGAGTCTAATACATTATATTTATAAGATTAAAGAGTATTAATCTTAATAGGAGACTACTAATTTATCTATTAATCCGATTAAGAAGCCACTAATTACTTATCCTTGCAGAACAAGAAACTACTAATATTAGTCCGAATAAAATTAAGAAACCAAAATATCCCAAAACTATGTATATATCTTTTTGGAAAAAAATCATTTAAATAAATTTTTCAAAACGTTGCCATTTCTGTTACTGTTAGAAACAGTCCAAAACGTTGTCGTTTAATTACCAGATTAATTAATTTCAACACTGTTGTTTTGCGATTGCGTTTGGTTTTGGGTTAAATCCAAAAAATAATGTCGTTTTGTGATTAAACATTTGGTTTGAATTTTGACTGAATCATCTTCTTCCCTACAACTGTTCATTGAACAGTTGCGACTGTAAGCCTTCGTGTCTGTACCAGACAGACACGAATGCTCTATATAAACACCACCTACTGCACCTGCATTCATTGCATTGAATTCATTACATTTTCTATGTGCTAATATAGTTTGAGAGAGTTTTGAAACATAAGTCCGGTTCACTTTACGTGGAGACTGTAGTGTTTATTTTCTATGTGAGACCACTTCATCCTCGAAGGTAAATGTTCATTTAATCGTAAGCACTAAGTACAAGGGCGTATTTTGTCTTATGGAGATAGCAGTTAAATGTTAGACTTGGTCTGTTCCAGAAACTCGTAAGTTTCTTCCATTTCTGTTTTTTCCTTTTGGTCAAATCTGTATATTGTTTCTAAATTTCTGGTTTTTAATTCTAGAATCATAACTCAGTTTTTAAAACCTTAGAATATAATTAGTTTTCTTTTTGTTCTTTGTAAATTCAGGTTATGTATTTATAGAATACAGAAAAATAATTCTGTATTTACAGAATACAGAAAACAAGTTCTGTATTTTTTTATTACTCTATTGCTAAAATAAAATGGATTTTATAAATACTGATTAACAACATATTCCTCTAAGAAATGTGCAATAAATCAACACACACAAAAAAGAGGTGGATATGGGATCACATTCAAAGGGTCATGTTGGTGGAAAAAAAAATTATAAAAAATAAATTAAACAAGAAAAAGAAACATAGAAATGTTCATAGTGTAAAATAATTACTGCTAAATTGGCAACTCGTTATTTTTTATTGGTGTAGTCGAGATTTTCAAAGATATTTCTTGTAATGAAAATGATTATTAGTCCAACATAGCTCTTCTTGTAATTATATAATAGCAATTCGACTGGGAGAATTTTGAAGAGTATTTTTTGTTGGAATACATAGGTAACTCTCAAATATTTGTATCCCATATTAGTTGGGAAGTGAAAATTTTCTTAATATATTAATACATACTCTATTAGACTTTGTTAAGTTGTGTAAAGTAGTGGGGTAATTCTTGCGCACACGAGATTATGGGAAATCCAGTAGAATTTGGGCTACCCCATCTAAAAACTAATTAACCGGACTCGTCACCCGCATTATGCCTATGCAAAGGGTGCCATTAATGGGGGCATAACGTACTACAACAATCAAGATTTTCATTTTGTTCAATCCCTTGTTATCTTTATAAATAAAAACCCTTTACACAGTCTAAAAAACACACCAGAAAGCTATCTAATCGTAATTTCTCCTATGGTAAGAGCTTCAAATTTTTTATTTGGTTCTGTGAGAGTATTTCTTTGAGTGTGCAGTTTTTCTTTGTATTGGTTTGTTTAGCACTCCATTGCTAGTCCAAAACACACACCAGAAAGCTATCCAATCATGTGTTTGAGAGAAATTTCTCTTATGTTAAGTGCTTAGAATTTTTTGTTCGGTTCTGTGAGAGTATTTCTCTGAATGTGTAGGTTCTTTTTGCATTGGTTTGTTTAGTGCTCCATTGCTACATCAGTTCCACCATTTTCATTGTCTGCACTTGTTTTATTGCAACCTCTCTTTAGTTCATTCTCAGACCAGAGAATGTGAAAGAGTATTCATTCAATCCACACATTGCAAGTATATGCTTGATGTAGGACAAATTTGGTACCCTAAAAATAAGGATATTAGTTTTAGAGTTATATTAGGATTATTTAGTTTTCAATTTTGATTTATTCATAATTTTTTTAGTTTTATTAGGATTTGTATAGAAAATATAGGAATTAGTAGTTTCCTATTCGAATTATTAGTCCTTATTGTAGTAGAATTAGGATAAGAATAAGGAGTTTTTATTTCCTAGTCAAAGTAGGAGTATCTAGCACTATAAATATGATGTAATATGTCATTATGGTCATGTTTTTTTATCAATAATAAATAAGTCCTCATGTTACTTGTTCTATAAGAATCGACGTGTTTGATTCTCGTTCCACATTTCTGTTCCACATCATTTGGTATCAGAATAACAATACGCTTGGCTCAATGGCAAACGACAGAGTTGAGAACCCAAATCCCATTGACGTTCGTCGTGGGATGGAGGCTGTATGGGTGGCAATTAGCAACCATGGGCAATGGTTAGCATAGATCAATGATCAGCTCTATGCTATGCAACATACGTTCATGCGATCTAATCTTAATGCTCCTAGAGATCTTCTAGTCTAGTTAACAGGAACCGCGTTGAGGATTTGCCTGAGGCCATCCTGAAGATAAAGGTATTCGCAATTATGAAAGACTTCTTGATTTTGATGGTAACTTTCATTTTGAAGACCTTCATGAGTGGGTATATGATTTGGATGATTGTCTTATTGATTTGAGATTTTCAAAAGACAAAGAATATTTTTGGGCTGAAGGTAAGCTTATACGCTTTGCAAAAAGATGGTGGCTTGATTTACAGATACGCAGACAATTACAAAGAAAAAAGTGCATTCTTTCATGGCCAAGAATAATGAAAATGTTGATGAATCATTTTTGCCAAAGAATTATTTGCAGATTTTAGAAGAAAAATACAAGCCAATATAGAAAAGCACCAAGAAAGAAGCACAAACAAAATCTAAAATTGTTGATGTTTGAATGATAAGCTTGTAGATATTACACCATTAGAGGATGTGCCCATCCTTACAAAGGGCGCCCCTATCCTTATAGAAAATTCTTTTGTCATAAAAAGCAAAAATCTAATTATTCCATGCCATGAAAACCATCACAAGGAGTTGGATGAAAAAAAAAGAAGAAAACAGTTCAGAATCAATTGATCAAAGTATGGATTTAGTGTAGCCAATTGATTCTACGAATTCTTTTATGGAAGAGAAAGTAGAAATTTTCATGATAGTTGTTAATATTAAAGATGAAACTAAACTTGAATTCGTGAAGTATGATGATGATACTTATAAAAAGATTGAAATTGTGGTTGATCACAAAGAGAATTTTTGTTTTATCATAGGATCATTCTTGTCATTTAAACAAGAGCCTAAAATTATAGATTTTATGGAAGATGTGAAAATAAAAATGTTTGAGTCTTCGATTGTTCTTCAAGAAGTTCAACCATTGATACCAGGTTATGGATGAGTTTGTGGTCGCATACATCTAGTCAACTTGATGACGAGTTGTTTTCAAGTAGGAGAGACTAGGTGTAGGATAGATTTGGTACCCTAAAAATAAGAAAATTAGTTTTATAATTGTATTAGGATTATTTTGTAAGAAGTTTAATTTATTGAAATAAGAATCTTCAACTATCATGAAAACCACATAATCATCTTTTATGCGGAAATAAAAGTATCTCATAAAACATATCGGAATCAGCCATAATGAAATCTCCTTCTTGAAGAAAGCTTGTAGAAATTCTTTCTCTCACTTAACCCATTTTCTTTTCTTCACCAGAATGTATGGGAAAATCTGATAAAATAAAAATGTGGGTAGAGAGAAGACAATTCTTACGTACAAAATAAATAGCTATCCTACTCCCCATAAAAGTAGGCAGATAGGAAAATCACTTCCCCTATTATCTCTCACTAATTAAGTAACCGAGCATATCTTTTCCAAAGCCAATAACCACCTGATTTCATTAAGTCCAAATAATGTCCATATTACCCTTTCATGTGGGACATTTTAACATTCTCCCACTTGGCCCATATGAACGACACTTATTTGGATTGACAAGGTAAACATAATATGCGCATAACATTAGCTTATTCGCATTTTAGTGAGATTACAATAATATCATAGTTAAATAACTTACCAACATGAGTCATAGTAGTAAATATCAATAAAGCGACATCTTCCCTTCCATGCACTACAATGCTAGCAAATCACTTAATTATAATCCATAATAAGAAGTAACTATAATGTCCCCATAATGTCTTTATTAAAGACGATTCCTGTCATCAATAATCCATCTTCATAATTACGTAATTGATGGTAAGCAGGAAAAAATGTCAGAAACACAATTAGTGATATCTCTATAGATGTTATAGAACAAAAAACATAAAGATTCACAAACATACCTCAAGGATTGCAATAAAGACCCATGCGATCAACATGTTCGTTAAATGTCTTCGGTCCTAACCCTTTAGTCAAAGGATCTGCAATCATGAGCTCAGTCTTAATATGTTCTATAAACACTGTTTGTTTCTGAACTTCCTCCTTAACGGCCAAATATTTGAGCTCCATGTGCTTAGCGCTATTAGAATATTTGTCCTTTTTGGAGAAAGATACTGCTACAGAATTATCACAATACATTCTCAGCAGCCTGGCAATGTTTTCGACAATTCCAAGCCCCGAGATAAAATTCTGCAACCATAAAGCATGAACTGTGGCCTCAAAGCATGCCACAAATTCAGCTTTCATAGTAGATGCCGCTAATCCATCTTCATAATTACTGTAATTGATGGTAAGCAGGAAAAAATGTCAGAAACACAATTAGTGATATCTCTATAGATGTTATAGAACAAAAAACATAAAGATTCACAAACATACCTCAAGGATTGCAATAAAGACCCATGCGATCAACATGTTCCTTAAATGTCTTTGGTGCTAACCCTTTAGTCAAAGGATTTGCAATCATGAGCTCAGTCTTAATATGTTCTATAAACACTGTTTGTTTCTGAACTTCCTTCTTAACGGCCAAATATTTGAGCTTCATGTGCTTAGCGCTATTAGAATATTTGTCCTTTTTGGAGAAAAATACTGCTACAGAATTATCACAATACATTCTCAGCAGCCTGGCAATGTTTTCGACAATTCCAAGCCCCGAGATAAAATTCTGCAACCATAAAGCATGAACTGTGGCCTCAAAGCATGCCACAAATTCAGCTTTCATAGTAGATGCCGCTATGATAGTCTGTTTAGCGCTTTTCCATGATATTGCTCCTCCAATTAATAGAAACAAGTAACCAAAAGTTGACTTCCGATTATCAACACAACCAGCAAAATCTGAGTTGGAGTAGCCAACCACCTCTAATTGATTAGACCTTCGATACATGAGCATATAGTGTTTTGTTCCCTTCAGGTATCTTAAAAACTTCTTTATAGCCTTCTAATGCTCCATTCCGGGATTACTTTGGTATTTTTCGAGCATTCCAACTACAAAACTAATGTCCGGTCTTGTACAAGTTTGAGCATACATCAAGCTTTCAACAACAGATGCATAAGGAATATTTTCCATTCTTTTCATTTCTAATGCATTCTGTGGATAATCCTTTTCACTGAACTTGTCCCCTTTACAAATAGGAGCAAGAGTGGCCCGCACATTCAGCCATATGAAATCTTTCAAAAACTTTATCGATATATCCCTTTTGAGACAACCCTAACAATCCACGTGATCTATCACGAAATATTTCAATTCCTATCATGTAAGTTGCCTCACCGATATCTTTCATTTCAAATTTCATAGAAAGAAACCTCTTGGTTTCATTCAGTAAACGAAGATAATTATTGGCAAGTAATATATCGTCAACATACAGAATCAAAAAAATAAACTTGCTCCCACTGACCTTTAGATATATACACCGATCAATAGTATTTTTCTTAAATCCAAAGGCCGTGATGGTATCATTAAACTTAAGATACCATTGTTTGGAAGCTTGTTTAAGTCCATAAATTGAATTCTTTAATTTGCATACCATATGTTCCTTTCCTTTAATCAAGAAACCTTTAGGTTGATCCATATAAACCTCTTCATCTAAATTCTCATTCAGAAAAGCACTTTTCACTTCCATTTGGCATAACTCCAAATCAAAATGAGCCACTAGAGCCATTATGATCCTTGTCACACCCCGAATTCTAGCAAACCTGAGGCCCGACTGACGAGACAAAAGTGAAATAAAATAATAAGGAAATAAAGGACAATCAAGTACAGATCAATACTTATTTAATCCACCATTCTGATACAATGCATGAAGTCTGGTCCCTTAGTTCACAACATACAATGACAGGAGATAGTCTAGGACTTATGCCCTTGTACAATATCAAATACGCCCCGCGGGCCAAATATAATCCTTAAATCAAAGCATCTCTAAGTCTTGCACAGCTGGAGTGTCATCTGAAATGTTTGTCCCAAGAATGGGTCAGCTCAACTACTGGTACAATATAATGCTAATGCAAGAAACAAAATTAAGGGAGTGGCATGTGTAAGTGTACAGTTATTTCTATATGGCATTCAATATCATTAAGGCAGTACATGAACAGTATGCAGTATATGAGTAGTATGCGTGACACACCCATGCAGCTCTATGCCCACCCATGTCTCGCTTTACGGGCCTTCCCCGATGGCCTGCAAGTACCATGTATGTCTCGCTTCACGGTCCGGATCCCGTCAGGCATGCGAGTACCTAATGGCCGATTTTGGGTTTTTCACCACAAGATCTGCACCCTCATAATGCACAGCACCACGTGCTCAACTCACACCATGTCCAAGGAATCACACTATACCAATATGCTCTGATTCTATCATGCCACAATGTAATCTCAATAATGCATCTCAGCCACACATGAAGCATACTTTAAATCACGCATTTCATAGTCTTAACAATTCTCAAAAAATACAATCCACACATTATACTAACATATGCAATATACACATAATCATGATCCACATTATCACCCAACTTTCAGCAAGATAGCATGAAGCACATAAGCATGTGAACAATCAAACAAACATGTGAATCATCAAGTCAACATGGCAGTTATTCCTAAACTCAATTCTATTTCTTACTTAGCACAATATATCGTACCTGGTGGGTCAGTTTTAACTCAGGAAAATGTACTCGTAAGGTAGCGAAACTAGCAGTGAAATGCAGAAGGTTAGATCACTTTCTCCTTGCCCTTCCGTGTCCCTAAAATCATAAAATGTGACTCAGTTCAATTGTTACCTGAATTATGTTATTCATCAAATTTTATGTCTTTATTTTATAAGTTTCTATTTTTTCAAATTAAACTCTACTATTGAGTCCGGAACGTCAAAGAAAATAGGTTTAGGCTTCCGTGGAATTCAATTTGGACATCTGAGCTTAAAAGGGCAAAATAGTCATTTTGCACTTTCACGGGTCCTCACATTTTGAGACCTCTTTTCACAAATCATACTCCACGGTTGAGTCCGGAATGATCGAGATAATAAAATTTCACTATTTGTTTACCTAATTCGGAGTTCATCTGACTGCATTACAACTCAGGGGCATTTTGATAATTTTAAAGGTTACTATGGGTCTTTTATTTTTTTGGGATTCCGTCTCATAAAACGAACCTCACCATTGGCCTCAGAATGGTCGAGATAGTCAAAATACACTAATGACATGTCCCATTTGGACTCTAGATTATTTTAGAATATTTAATTAATTAAATTAATTAATTTAATTAATATTTTATTCTGGTGGGTCAGTTCATAATTTCTCAAAAGTTTAGGAGTCAAAGTGTAATTTTTGAAAGTTCTAGGGTCAAACTCAATTTTCCAAAAAGTCCAGGGATAAATTTGTAAATTCTAAATCTCTTATTCTTAATTCGGATAGCCAAACAGTGGCTAATCCAAAACAGGGATAGGATATCCCTGTTTTCAATTTAATTCCAATTTCTAATTTTATAACCCTGTAGCCAAATAGCCCCTAACCCATTTGTAATTTAAAACATAAGGCCGACACGTGGCAGGGGTGGGTCGGCCTTGGCCCGACCCGAACTGGCCCGACCCAAGGCCCGAACCGAACCTGTATACACAGTGCTTCTTCCCCATTTTTTCCGGTAGGGATCCGGCGAGGTTCCGGCGTTGGCGACAATTTTTCGGTGGATTTTCACCGTTTCTAAAATTTAGTTTTCTTCATTTTCTCCTAAGGATTCCATATATTGGCTCGGTTTTGGATTTAGACTATTGGATCATCACGAATAGAGGGTCAAACCTCTCGGTCAACTCTCTGCCAACCCTTCTTTTTCATTTTCGTGACTGGTTGGTCACTGTTTGGACTCCCTTCTTACCCCAATGTGATTCTGCACTCATGGGGATTATTTTCCTAAACATTATAATAAGGTTTCAAACAAATTTTTCCTAGCTAACCGATTATTCACCCTCACCTGCAACTCACTATTTCTACTTCATTTCCTAATCATTTCGGTTGGTTTCTTTTGCAAAATGATCCATATTTTGTACACTATAAGGCCCTAGAATTAAACCAATTTAATGTGCAAGGAAATGAAAAATCATAAATGAACCACTTATCACTTTTCTGCGTTTCTCTCTCTAGCCATGTGTGTCCTTCACCTTCTTGGCCCCAAGCTTGATTTAAGCTCCAAGATCTCCTTCCTCCTTTCCAGAACTCCCTCTCTCGCTCTCTGTCTCTCTTTTCTCTCTTTTTTTCAACTGACCGATGTATATACATATACACATACACATAGCCACTCTCTCACGTAACCACCTGCACAGCCCTACTATTCTGACCTTTCCTCTCCGTTCAAGCCACCCTAGTTTCCTATAAGGAAACTTTGCATTAAATGCAAAGCTGACCTATATATATATATATATATTTTCACTCATATACACACACCCGTAGACACACACACACACACTCACTTGCACACTTACACCCACACGGCACACACATTGTTGGGCACAATCTAGCACATATATATATACATATAATTATATATATATATATACACACACATTATTTATAATACACTTGTATAATACACACACATATTTCCTCATTTTTAAACATACACATACCCACATACACATTTACACACTTAACAATTTTTATATATGTATTAGTAATGATAATAATAATAATAATAATAATAACAATAATAATAATAATAACCAAGAATTTTATAAAAAAAAAAAATTTGAGGTTATTACAATCCTAAAAGAGTCCTTCGATACAGGAGAAAACATCTCTTTGTAATCAACACCTCTCTTTTGAGTGAAACCTTTTGCAACAAGTCTAGCTTTATGTTGTTCAATATTTCCATTGCAGTCGCGTTTGGTCTTAAAGACCCACTTACACCCGACTATCTTAAAACCTTCAGGCAAATCAACAGCGTCCCAAACTTCATTTGTTCCATTAATTTCAACTCATCATTTATAACATTGATCCACTTTTCAGAATCACTACTTTCAATGGCTTGTGAAAATGAAACAGGATCTTTACTTGTCCCTAAATCATAATCAGATTCTTGTAGATATACCAAATAATCATCTGAAATAGCTGATCTCCTTTCTCTTTGAGATCTCCTTAATGTTGTTCCTTGTGATTGTTCTGTAACTGGTTCATTGGTGACATTCTCATTATGGAGTGACTGATCACTATATTATTGTTCAATGTTATCATACTGTTCGACAATTGGAGAAACAACAATTTTCGTTGAAGTTACGGGTATCGGGATTGGCACCCGAATTTCTTCGACGACCACATTACGTGATACATCACTCCCACTAATTTCACCATTCTTAAGGAATCTGGCATTTTTGGTTTCAACAATTCTTGTATTATGGTTAGGGCAGTAAAACCTATACCCTTTGGACTTCTCTAGGTAACCAATAAAGTACCTGCTTAGAGTTCTAGAATCCAACTTCTTTTCATGTGGATTATAGATCCTAGCCTCTGCTAGACAACCTCAAATATGAAAGTGTCTCAAATAAATGGCTGTCTTAAGGGCCTCTATCCATAATGAAATGAGTACTGAGGAGTTACTTAACATATTTCTAACCATTTCTATAAGCGTATGATTACGTCTTTCAGCCACACCATTCTGCTAAGGTGTACCAGGCATTATATATTGTGCACAAATACCATGCTCTTCTAAGAATTTAGCAAAAGGTCCTGGACATTGTCTTATTCCATCATACCTTCCGTAATACTCACCACCTCTATCTGATCGAATGATTTTCACCTTTTTATCTAATTGTCGCTCAACTTTAGTAATGTATGCCTTTAAAGAATTTATTACTTGAGACTTTTCATGCAACAAATAGACATAACCGTAACGTGAAAAATCATCGATAAAAGTGATAAAGTACTTTTCTCCACCAAAAGACGGTGAGTCGAAAGGTCCACAAATATCAGTATGGACAATCTCTAAAAGTTTTTCACTCCTTGTGGCGCCTTTCTTTGTATGTTTGGTTTGCTTTCCTTTAATGCATTTCACACATAGATCGAAATCAGTAAAATCAAGATTTGAAAGAATCTCATCTTTTACCAATCTCTCCATTCTTTCTCTGGATATATGACCCAGTCTTTTATGCCACAAGAAAGAAGAACTCTCATTAACTTTGCTATGCTTAGTTCCAACATCATGATGCAGGGTGAGGAGTGTTTTAGCAAAATTTTTGTTAAGATTAAATATATATAACCCCTTAGATAAAACTCTAGAACCAACAAATGAATCATTTCTCAACAAACGAAAACCCTTATGTTCAAAATACAAAGCATAACCATCATTCTCAAGTCTTGACATGGAAATTAAATTTCTAGAAATAGTAGGAACATAAAAAGTATCCAATAGGTCCAAATAGTGGTCTGACTCTAAAAACAAACGTAAAGTTCCAACACCAGCAACTAGTACTTGAGTTCTATTTCCCAAGACTATAAAATGCTCATTTTCCTTTATGTTCTGGATCGAAAGGTATCCCTGCATCAAATTTGAAACATGAATAGCAGGACTAGAGTCAATCCACCATGTATTAGAAGGAACTTGTGTCATATTTGATTTGAAACATACATAAGCTAATAGCTTACCCTTTCTTCTCGAACCAAGCTCTACATTTCGGGCAATTTTTTTGTAAATGCCCATAGCCATGATAAAAATAGCATTTCGGTCCACTATGTTCTCTCTTGCGAGCCCCATTGACATAAAAAGGTCCCGCAACCTTCAATGGATCTTTCTTGAAACTCTTTTTCGGTGTCTTTCCTTTGCTTCCAACTCCATGACTCATAACATTAACTGAATGTTGTCCTTGTTGCCCAAGCCTTGCCTCTTCTTGAATTAACAAACTCGCCAATTCATTCACGTTCCACTTTTCCTTAATAGTGTTATAGTGAATCTGAAATGGCCTATATTAAGTAGGCAAGGAATTCAGAATGAACTGAATAAAGAAACTTTCATCAACATTCATACCCAGAGATTTGAGTCTGGCAACTAGATTGGTCATTTCAAGGACATGCTCATTCATTCCACGGCTACCATCAAATTTCATGGTGGTAAGTTCAACCATTAATCTCCCTCTAAAGGACTTGTCCGCTGAACGAAATCGATCTTCCACGGCCTTGAAATATTCTTTGCATTTTCAATTTGAGGAAGTGTTGACTTAATATTGTTCGCAATACACATTCGCATAAACATGATGCTTAATCTGTTCGATCTTTCCCATGACTTAGACAAAGCTTGCTGCTCCGAACTACTTGTTTCAGTAATAGTAGTCGATTTGTCAATTCGCAGTGCTAAGTCAAGATCCAGAACACCAAGGTGAAACTGGATCTGTTCTTTCTAGTTAGAGAAATTAGTTCCATTAAAGATCATAACAGAAAAAGCTAGTGAATGAAGTGAAACAGGAACTGACACTGTAATAAAATCATCACAACATTAATGCTTTGAGAAAATCACTTCCTTTAGTAATATTGCGTTTAATCTTTGGATTAACTAATGCAATATACTAATATTCAAATTTAATGGTGATTTTCACTCACCTAAGCATAATTGATAACTCTTCAAAGTTTGATTAGTTTGTCACCTTTGGGCATCCATTCCAATCTCACTATCATTCTATCAGTTATCCTAATTAATTTAATGACTACTTGAAAGTTGGTACACCTTTGGGTCAAACCATAATAATCAAATAATCATTCCATTATAATTTTGCAAAGTCATAATTCAATTCAATATTTGTAACTTTTCCTAGCAAGATCACTTTGGTGACAACATGTTAAACATAATATAAATATTGAATTGTGAGTAAATGAAACCATTATGCAGCCAACAAATTCGGAATCAACTCATACGAAATCAAACCGACACATGCTAATAAACATCCACACGGAATCATGATATTCCAATAACGTAAAATCCCAATAAATCCGACCACTAAATGCTTTCATCAAAATTTCATTAAATCAGACTCACATCATAGGAATTTTTGGAATCAGTGAACAGTGAGTTTCGAACATTATGAACACAAAACATTACACATAAAACAATAGCGAGATCAAAAAATATTAATGACATCAATCTCTCTATTAAAAGGAAAATCAGGATAGTTTCAACCACGCTTTGATACCACATGTAAAAAGTTTAATTTACTGAAATAGGAATCTTCAACTACCATGAAAATCACATAATCATCTTTTATGCGGAAATAAATGTATTTCATAAAACATACCGGAATCAGCCATAATGAAATTTCCTTCTTGAAGAAAGCTTGTAAAAATTATTTCTCTCACTTAACCCCTTTTCTTTTCTTCATCAGAATGTATGAAAAAATCTGATAAAATAAAAATGTGGTTAGAAAGAGGACAATTTCTACTTACAAAATAAAACAGTTATCCTACTTCCCATAAAAGTAGGTAGATAGGAAAACTACTTCCCCTATTATCTCTCACTAATTAAGTAACCGTGTATATCTTTTCCAAATCCAATAACCACCTGATTTCATTAAGTCCAAATAATGTCTATATTACCCTTTCATGTGGGACATATTTTAACATATTTAGTTTCTAATTTTGATTTATTCATAATGTTTCTAGTTTCTTTGTTTTATTAGGATTTGTATAGAAAATATAGGAATTGGTTGTTTCCTATTCAAATTATTAGTCTTTATTGTTGTAGAATTAGTATAAAAATAGGAGTTTTTGTTTCTTAGTCAAAATAAGAGTATTCTAGCATTACAAATATGATGTAATATGTCATTATGGTCATGTTTTTTTTTTTATCAATAATAACTAATTACGCATTTTGGAGAATTATTTCTCTTGTTTGGATTAGGAGTCCTCATGTTACATGTTTTATAAGGAATTTGACGTGTTTAATTTTCCTTCTACGTTTTCATTCCGTATCAATGCTTGTGCAGTTCAACTTCCAAGAGACAGAATTACTCTTAAGGACAGTGTTTTCGCACGCCTCAACTACTAAGTTTTCACTCTTTCTTTTCTTATCACACATTTTGATTTGTAGTTAATACTTTTATAATTTGTTCTTGCCTTTAAATTGAAAGTAGCAATCCAGCCTAGTCCGATTTCTTTAAATTTTATAACATTCTTTAGAGATACCTAATTCAAATGTTTTATTATCAAATATATATATATATATATATATATGTATATATAGGAACGAGTAGCTACGCCCGTTTGCCTTTCACGGCCCCGCAACAAAAAATTACGTACAGCTTCGTTTGGATAGTGATTCAGATACAATTTTGAAAAACATTTCTAAAATATATTTCAAAATTTTGTAATAATTTATTAAAAATTGTGAAAATGCATTTAGGTATGATAATCTAAATTTTAAAAAATTAAAAAAAAAAAAATTATTTTGAAATACGTATCCCACATTTTAAAATTAAAAAACTATTTTTAAAAATGTAAACAAACAACCTATCAAAATTGCCGCTTAAGCAGCTATTTGGCCCCCTGTCAAGAAACTTCTTTGCGATTGCTGGCCGCCCATTTCATTAACCTACAAAATAGTATACAGCTTTTCTATTTTGAGACAGTTGCAACTTTATTGCTACATTGGCTAAAGAGAGAGTTATTTACAAGTTGCCCAGTCTTTTTGAATAATACTCCCATGTCCTAGTTAAATACGTTTTTTGTATTTAATTTATATATATATATATATATTATTTAATACCTTTATTATAATATTTTTAATAGTATAATTTATATAGAATATAGTACTAATATATTTTTTTAATTATATCATATATGGAATACATTTTGAATATTAATTATTTAATTTATATTTAGTATTAGTTTTCACTAAATTAGCTGTTAAATATTTTATTAATTTATTAATGTTTATTTTTAAATTTTAGTTTAAAACATGTGGTGAAAATCATCTCTAATAAAATGAAAGACAAATATGACATTTCATAATTAACAATCACCTTTGAACAAGTTTTACCAAGACCTCGTTCGACAGAGCAGTTCTCCTCCCTTTTACCACTATTTTAAACGTTTTGGCCGAAAAACTTGTGAGAGTAACTTCCCTTCCAGCCGTTATTTTCAGCTGCCCGTAGTTGGGCCAAACACCTAATTAATCACTTCTACCGTCATAATCAATTCTGATATATATATATATATATATATATATATATATCCAAACACTAAATTGATTCTCCTCCAATCACATCTCCATTAATCAATTAGTTTAAAATTAATTCTATATTAAATTCAGCAAGCCCAAATTATATTAGTTACTACTGATGTATTGTCATGGATCCTTATCCAAATTGGTAGGTAGTTCAAGGTAGTCATCATTCTTGGAAGTTGTGCATCTACAAAACTAGTGGCTGAGATTTTTGTGTATATTGAGTAGGCAGGTTGTTTGAGATTTTAATTAGTAATGAAATGTAATATAGTACTGATTTTAATTGGAAAGAAGAGGTATATAATCTGCCTTAGAAATCCTTCAATTTTAATTATGGCAAAAAGAGAGTAGTGAAGAAAATGGATGCATTGGAAAGGTCTTGTGTGATTAAAAAGATCATAACAAGGAGAAGAGGACTTTTTGTGACAATTGTTATGAGATATTCTTGTTGCATATTTAATATGCAAAATGACTATGCACATGAGATCCTATCTTTGCATATGGTGGACAACATCTTTTATTCTAATGGCATGTTATTGCCTTGCTAGAAGAAAAAGTTCAGTGGTAAGATAATATGAAGTACTCTATGTGATAAAGAATAGAATTTTTTAATTTGAATTCAAATATTTGGATTTCGTTATATCCAAATATTCAAATTCAAGAATCCTATCCTCTATCACTGTGGTCATACAAATAAATTCCAACATGTGACATATATTTTAAATTAGAATATTATCATAATATTCATTTATGCCTCATGTTTGAATTTGATATGTATTATTACGAAGTTCTTTCATACTACCTTATCATTGGGGACGGAATTTGAACATGCCACTTTATGGCGTTGAAATTTAAGTTAAAATTACCCACAAAAGGCCCTAGATTATTTTAAGGTTAATTAGTCTTAAGTCCTTGAAGAAGATACTATATTATTATAAGATTCATGCACCTTTTCAATTTGAGGTGAATGACTTGATTATTTCTTTTTTTGAGCTTAGGTATACTATGATGACATGTCACTTGTAATTTATTTTATAAATGACAATAATATCCCAATGAAATATATGTCCAAAATAGAATCTCCTAGGAGAACTCTCTCACGATCAGCCATCTCTCGCTTAATCCTAAAAATTGCCTACCACTTTCCCTTCTCTCTTCTTCCTCTTCACCACCGACCACCTTGACTCTCCCTCTTCACCACCGATCCCTGGTGGTAGCCACTATTTCCATTGATCGTAAGGAATACTCATCGTCGTTCATCATCATAGTTATTATTGTGAATCATTGCCAACAAAACTGTGAATCATTGCCAACAAAACTATGAATCATCATCGTCGATCACGATCCATCATCATAGTTGTTAGATTTTGAATCGTAGTCCACCATTGTAGTGCACCGCTATTCTTCTAGATTTTGAAGTTTGATGTCTTTTTCTCTAACTCTATTTTTCCAAAGTACTGCTCTGTTAAAAACCCTAAGAATGGCAACTGATGTCAATTCTGTAGTTCGGATAATGAGCTATTACAATTATTATAAACATATGAATGAATCACTTATGGAAAATCTACAGTCTTGATCACCTATCGTTTTAGTTTCGAAGCAATGTTGTGAAAATTGATGATTGACAGACAATTTTTTTTGAAAGTGTAAAATTTTACCTTTCTTTGAGGAATAAGTTTTTAACTAAAAGGTGTGAAAAAGATGAATTTTTACAGTTTTACTAGGCTGTGAAAATTGATGATTGACATGTGATTTTTTTGAAAGTGTAAAATTTTAGACTTTCTCGAAGACAAACTTTTTACAGTTTTGTTGGGATGAAGTTTTTCACTAGAAAGTGTAAAATTTTACACTTTCACCGGGACAAATTTTTACACTTTCGCTAGGATGAATTTTTACAGATCGAAGTGATATTTTGTTTTTCAAATTTTCATATCTAATATGGATCTTGGTTGAGAGATCTCGATGTTTAGAATCCAAATATATAAATTTTATTAAAAATAGATTTATAATTTTTAAGTTATTGAATTTTAAAAGTTTACAATATTTTTTTTGGAGTGTTCCAGGTTTCACAGCTCAGGTATGGAAAATATAGTGAAAGGGTATTTTAGGTACAAAATAATTGAAGGACCTACTGGGTTAACATTCTTCCGTGCGAGCCCGATTATAATTTACCTCTATTATGTAGACTTCCGACCGAACGGCCTATTATTTTTTCTAATCACGTATTTATCGTTTTCTTTTTCTATTACTATATTTGGGAGATTTTGAGATTAGAAAGAAGAAGATTATCCTTAGAAAAGATGAGAGAAAAAAAGAAGGGAAGAAGATGGTTGTACCCCCTTATTTGGGAGTTGTACAATAGATAAAAGAAAAAAGAGGATATGATTTTATAATTTTCAATGTCTGTTTGGTTATGGATGAAAAATTATTAAGAAAGTTGCAAGAAATTCAAAATTTACTTAATTTATATTTTACTTCCGTACGGTTTCAATTTTTGGGTGTAAAGATGTTTTGAAGGACTTGTGTTACTGTTAATTTTATATATTTTTCTTACTTGATTTAAAATTTGAATAAAAGTATAAAAGATGTAGGACTCATTAAAAACTTAAATAAATAAACTGTGAAATACTTCAAGAAATTTAATATATATGAAACTCTATCTTTTATATATATATATATATATTATCAATAACTTTATTCATACTTAAACATGTCTAAAACAACACAATTTAAAAACTTTATCCATACTTAAATTAAATATATAATATATAATAGATTAGTTGGATAGAAATAAAAGAGCGAATATGGAAACTTCCAAGGGAGAAAATAATTTTTCAGTGTTTTTGCAAGAAACGAATAGCCATTCTTTTGAACAAATTAGATAGTTATGGGAATCCGATTTCCATGATGACTTTTCTCTTTCTTTTTAACCAAACTCTTAAAAAATTAATTTTTTCTCTTTCTTTCACCTTCAATCACTCTCCACCAAACCAAAAGAACATAAGACTTGCATAATATTAAGAAGAAAAAAACGTGGGCCAATTAAACTAAGGTAATTCAATTTTAGATGGGCTCTTAATTTTGAATCCTGATAGTAATTAATTGTTAGTGGAAGAAGGTATCCATATCCTAGTTGGAGTGGTATTCTAATAAGTGTAAGTTTTCTAATTAGAGTTGAACAAGGTTTATTAGTTTGAGTGGGATTAAAATTAATACATAATTCTTCGTCTACGTTGATCGTTAGTAGTTAGAACTTAAAGGATGAGTCTGACTATCACGGAGACTGTAGGGGTATCAATTTTTTATACAACATGATAACATGACTTGAATATGTTACTAATTTAACGGGTTTAGGTTAAGCATAAATGAGTTTGGATCATAAATAGATTGACACGTATAGCACGATTAATAAACATATTGTGTTTGAATTTTAATAGTGTCAACCTCTTTAACATAACTTGACACATTTAATTATAAAAAACTAAAATGAGTTAAGGTAATTCTTTTCATATCGAAAGTTTATCAAAATTTGGAGTTTTTTACTTGTAAAAGAAGTTTTTATTTTGATTTGCCTCATGTCCATAGTTTATTAAACTTCGAAAATTATCTATATTTGTATAAAGATAGATAAGTTTTTTTATTTAAAAAATAAAAAATTAAAATAAACGAGTTAAGCATGTTGACACTTATAACCTATTTAATAAATAGGTTGGGTTTAGGTTTTGAAACTTTGATACGATTAATTAATAGTGTTGGGTTAGGATTGACACATAGTTTCGAATATATATGCTTTAACACAACCCGAATACTATACGATAACACGAATTGACAATACTATAAAGAGGGGACTTAGTCACACCCCTATAAAGAGGGGACTTAATTTGAGATGCGTAAGTTGACTCAGAATACACCTTTTACCGATCTATTAAAAAAAATCTAATACATAATTATATATATACATGGCTTGTGTATGTAGTAATTGTCGAGAGCCCTAGTCGTTGTGTTTGCCGAAATAGCCATAGTGTGGTGAGTTCATCCCACAAGAAAAAATAGTGTCTTGTTTTTTTAATAAAGTTCTTTTGAATAGTTACCATTGATTTTGATATTGAATAAAAAAAGTGTTTTTATAGGGTAAATTACAATGATCTTTTTTGAGTATTTTGACAATTATAAAAAAAATTTCTGAAATTTTTGAAATGACAAACATTTTCTACTTTTATTAACAAATTACAAATATCTCTTCTAACCATTTTTTTTAAAATGACAAAACTACCATTTTCATTATTTTTTACATCTTTTAAAAATTTAACCAAATTTTTCTAACTTTTTTTTTTAAATTTTCAAATAATTATTAATTAAAATCTTTGTTGGCTAAAAAAATATATGTTATTTATCCTAAATTTATTTTTATATAAAATTAAAAAAATCATTAAAAAAAATAATTAGAAAAAATGATGAAAATTAAAAAAATGAAAAATAAAATAAAAGATGCACTTTTGTTATTTTTAAATAAATTTGAGCTACAAGAGAGGTATTTGTAATTTGTCAATAAAAATAAGAGAGAATTAGTAAAATTTCAAAACTTTTAAAAAATTTCTTTATAATTGTTAAAAATCTCGAAATAAGCGAGCATAATTTATCTTTTTTATTGCAGAAGATTGCAAGTTTGTGTTTAGTTTTTCAAGGCAAATCTATATCAATGAGTTTTTCGAGTTTAGCCAATGACAAGATTTTGTTCTTCTTATTTACTTTAATTTTTGGTTTTAAATTCAACAAGAAATGCTACGTATTTTCAGTTTGTAACTATATTTGTATTGGTAATGTGATGTGTCATACTTTTACATTATAGTGTTTTTAAAAGTATCACATGATGTCTCTATAAAAAATTAGAGCTGCTTCGACCATAACAAAAAAAAAAAAAAAAAAAAAAAAAAACAAAATTATTCTCTATTTCAAGTTTAAAAGTATCATCTCATAAAATTCACATTGAAATTAATTGACCAAAAAACCTTTTTAAGCATGTGCCTAAAATCATGCAACAATCAAAATTTAAAATTTCATTTTCCCAATGATTTCAGCAACAAAAACAAAAACTAATTAAGATTGATATCGTCTCCAATATTCAAGCAAAAACTTCAGTTAAAACGGAAGCTTCCAAAATGAGATATCACTAACCTACATTCAAACGTGGTTTCTAGTGTAAAATCAAAGTGAATGATCTCCATTTTCTGAAGATTCAAGTTACTGGAACTTGCAAATTTAGATATGGGTTGTAGCTTAGTTGAGTAAAAAGGAAGGATTTTGTCAAAGAGACAAAAAAAAAAACGCGATAATAAGACCACAAAGTAAGTAATCGCAACCTATAGTCCTATTTATGACTATTAAAGTGAATAATCGAGTAATAATAACAAAAAAACTAAAATAAAATTATGAATATTTCATAAAAAAACTGAGTAAAGTAACATTCGGTGTTTGTTGAATATAAAGAGAAACCATGCATGATAAAATTGTAAGCAAGTTGAATTATTAGAATAATATGCAAGACATTGAATAGATTTCTAACTACTGTATTATAATAAGGTAAAATTTTATAGTCACGTTTTTTTAATAACTAGTGTAAGATGAAAGTAAATATTTATCTTTGTTAAATAGATGAAAAATTTTACACATTTTAAGTCTGATTCATAAATTTATACTGAATTCATGTTTCCTAATCAAGAAGCTAAAATTTTTATAATTATGTTTTTTTAATAATTAGTGTAAGATGAAGATAAATACTTACTTTCATAAACAAGGTAAAAATTTACTTGAAATAAAAAACAACTATTACAAGCACACAATTCCACGAAACTATAATGCAAATGTAACAAAAACACAACAAAAACATTAAATAAAATAAAAAATGAAAACAGCCGTTGAAGACTATCAAAAAGTTTAAAAAAAAAAAAAAAACAAACTAAAGCAAACAACATGTAATAATAAGAAAAAAAAAAGTTACCGACCAAATAAAAAACAAAAACACGAATGTATAAATTAATAGAAACACAACGAATTTGATTTAAAATATAAAAAAATCAAATTCAAATTAAAAAATGAATCAGATCCTAACGACAAAAAATGAAAAAAATGATTGAAGTTGAATATGGTAAAAAAGTACCACTATAAATCAAACATTAAAGCTATTATCAAACTGGTTAATGATCTAAAGTTTGATAAGGAGCACGAGAATGTTATAAAGAAGTTACTGTTTTGGAGAAAACAAATTCAAAATAATATCAAAGTAAATCAATAAGCACGTGAAAGGGAACTGAAAACACGTTTCATTCAAAAAATAACATAAATCATTGATTATAATACAATTGTCATAGAATTAAAAAAAAAGAAAAGTAATAAGACATGTAACAAAATTGGACTTCATGATAATTAAGTAATACAGAATATCTTTTGCACTAATTTAAAACATGTCTTGTATTTTATAATAATAAATACACTTAATAAAACCCTAGACCAATTAACTTAAAAATTTACCATCTATCCTCACCTATTCTCTATATAATAATTTTCATTTTCCTCCAAATGACATATTCCCAATTTATTTTTAAAAACAAAATAATAACCATCTACATGAATTCGAACAAGCATCTAGTCTTCACTCATCTAAGTAAGAGTGCATGAATACAAAATCACATTAATTAGAGTACAGTTAGTTTCGTTTTTGAAAAATAATGACATATATATTTACTTAATGAGTAATTATTTTTTATTTTTGTAAATTATACGTGCGTGGCATTTCTATAAAAAAATTGATTTGTTCTCTTTTGAGATATTATAATTTCTAATTTTATTGGTTCGGAAAAAGAAAAATGAAAGTGATGGCGGGCTAATGACCGTTTGAGGTGTAACGGCTAGTTTTTCTTCCATCACTACTGGATCAGCATTAGCGGTGTTAATGAGTACAATTAGACTAATAATGATCATCATAAACTCCAATTAATCAACCTTACTTGATACGGACAACGAAATGTCTCTTCTGTCTTTTTTGCCACGTATTAATGATCGATATTATTTATATCATAAAATTTTATTTATTTATTTTTATTTATTGATGTGATTATTCAAGTACTAGTTAATTAAATTTTTTAATATATGCGAATGTTAATTAATTAAGTCTGTTAGACTCACCTGACATAATGATTAATATCAAGAGATTAAATTCATTAACATTAAAAAATTAAATTTACTCACACAAAAAACAATCATATAAACAGATAAATTATTTTAATAAAATATTAAAATATTAAGGTAAATATTGCATATCAATATAACGTTCTGTAATTGCGGTTACGTCACGTCCAGTCCAGCCCAGATAAACCAGGCTGGCCATCAGAGAAACATTTGACGTTATGTTCTAAGCAGTACGTTCTCCTTAGTTTTCTACCGTCCGATGGTCATACAATTCATAGTTCAACATGACCTTTGCAAGAGGATATAGGACCACACACACTTGAGATAGATGTAAAACTCTCCCCACTATCAATAAAGGTTGTGGACCCCACTTTTAAAAAAACAGCTGGCTGACCAAACTTGGGGACTGTTGGTGGGTCCGACTAACGTTAAGAATGAACGTTACAAAAAATACTAACATTTAATTAATCAAATTAAATTCAAACGCCCAACGAGGCAACCTCTATAAATTCCCAAAAGCTCTCACATTTTTATCCCCCAAGTGTTCTAGGTTAGCTTCTATCTTTCTCTGTAATTCGCCATTACAGCTTCTTTCTCTCATTCTCTCTTCTTTATCTCTCCACCTATGCAAATGGCTGTATCCAGAACTGCATTTTTCATGCTCTTCGTGATGGCGTATCTCACCTCGGCTGCTGTTATGGCGCAAGACAGTGATATGGCGCCGGCACCGGCTCCGATGATGGATTCCGGAGCTGGAATTGGGGCGCCACCCTCCGGTGCCTTTATTTGCTCCTCTCTGTTGTTGTTTCTCTTTGGACTTCTTTGGCAATAGATCTTGATCAGAGATTTCTCTATGTACGTGTGCGCGCGTTCTTTGTGGGTTTGTGAGAGGGTTTGTGTGTTGAAGGCGATGGAGGAGGGATTTAGTTATTCTTCTAACCCTAATTGTTGGTTAGGGTTTTATTATTTGTTCTATTTATATATGCATTACGATTAATAAAATGATGTATTTTCTTGCAAAATTCGAGTTTATTTCTATTTTAAAATTTTTGTAAGTGTTATTTCACTTATACAAGTGTTGCCCAAGTTTTATATTACAGCATTTGAGCAATAATGGATCACCATTTCAAATAAAATTCATCACTAACTGTCACCCAGGCATTATAAAGTTAAATTTGACAAATTCTCCCCTCCCTATTGCCAGTTTGAAATCTCTTTATTTCATTTTGAAGGGTTCATTCATTTCTCTGATAATGTGAAAATCTCACATGTAAATCAGTTTGAATGATTTAAAATAGAGAATCACCTAACTCCTCCGATATACATTTATTTGGGTCTAATGTTTTTTCTTTTTCTTTTTTATTAAATAATAGTTTGTTGATCAATTTCTGTACCTAAAATCTGTGCTCAAATTATGAATCACTAATTCATAAGATATTTTTTATAAAATTAATCCATGTAATAACTATTTCACAAATTTGAACGCATGAAAATCAGGCAATAAAACACTGCCTTTTTTTCTATTGTATTGTACTCTCTTTTTCTCTTTATATCTCTGCGGTACCATTAAAAAAAATTAAAAGTGAATTAAGTTTCTTTGTTTACCTCTTTAAAAATAGATTTTTAATTATAAAATATGAGATACGCGTGTTATTTATTGTATTTTTTTTAATTTTTTAAAATTTAGATTATTATATTTAAATGTATTTTTATAATTTTTTAAAAATTAATTATAAAATTTAAAAAAAAAAATAAAAAAATTATATCTAAATCACTGTACTTACTATGTTACCAATTGAATTATTTAATGAAACATTTACCAAATGAATTAGTAGGTACATTGGACACCCTTTAGCACGGGGGGTGCCAAGGGGAAGCCAATGCCCGCCCTAATAAAATAATATTATTAATATTAATTAATTAATTTAAATATTAAAAGAAAAAAATGTTTTACAATAAAAAAAAAAAAAAAACTCCTTAAAAATTTTCAACAAGAAAAAAAAATATTAAATTCATGTAAATTATAAAGAAAAGATCATTTAAATTTAATGGTTCTCCAAAAAGACTTAATTATCTTATAAATAGTTTCTTAATGTGGTATGAATTATATTGATTAAATAGACTAATACGGTGTAAATAATCCAACCAATTGAATTATATATAAACCAGTGTTTTAGGATTAGTTTATCTTAATATAATACAATTACTCACACTCAATCTTCACTTAAAATATGAAATCATATCAACCAATTGAAATGTACACAAATATGGATTAGAATGGCTGCATAAGGGATCGAGATAAGTAGTGTCCCGTGTATTTATGGGTTTGATTGTGTTGGGGGGAATTCATTGAAACAAAATGAAATGTAAAAACGAAATTATATATGAATCAACTTTTTCACTTAGGGCAGCAACAATCACCCCCTCCCTCCTCCCTCCTCCCTCCGCCCCTGATTGTGTGACACAACCATCTTTGTTAACAATAATATTGTGGATGGTCTAGCATTATTATTATTGCTATATCTGTGAAGACTGATGTTTAGCTTTCCATTTTATTTTTCTTATCTTTTTGGTTCTATCTTTGTCCATATCAGTATTATTTGTTTTTTGTATCACTAAAATTCGAGTCATTTTAACTATCTCTTTGAATCGACAAAATATTCGGTATTCCTGAAACACAATTGACAAAATATTCGGTATTTCTGAAATACTACGTCATCATGCACATGTAGTGCCATCAATCAATCATAACAAGACATATAAACTATGTTTTGAAAACTGTCAATTTTTTTTCAAACCATTGATCCCATAGTTTTTTTTTTTGGGGATTGTGTTAACTTGTGACGTATTAAAAAAAAAGTAGTCTGATAATTTTAAAAAATAGTCCACATGTCTTATTATGATTGGTTGGTAGTATCACATGTGCCTAATGACGTGGTGCCTCAAAGGCACCAAATAATCTCCTTTGAACCTTTTTAGAAATCACCCTCTTGCTCCCATCACTCATGGGACCTATCAGTGAAATTCACCCATGTAAGAGGAAAGGTTCAAGATGGTACGAACAAATGGTATACCTAAAATTCATATAAGGTGGGAGGGAGTACAAGATGGGAAAATAAGTTGGATGGATCTAGTGCTAAACTCTTTTTCTGTTTCAGATATTTTTTCTCACCAACCAATCATGAAGAAATCTTGTACATTTGAATGTGTTCCCTCACCTGTGATAAACACATGGTAGAAATTTGCCTTGTACAGACGTCCTGAACTGAAAGAGTGTGATTTTTCTTGATGGAAATATGGATTCCAAATGTGTTAGTAAGCAACAATACCTTACCTCAAATGAGGTATAAAGTACAAACAAATATATATAGACCAAATTGCACATAGACAACAATTTAAGTAGGGAGAAGAAATCTATGTGTTAATTCACAAATTGTAATTTAAAGAGTGCGCCTGCGTTGTGCTTTCAAAATCCCTACTACAAGGTGCTTTCCATGTTAATTCACAAAAATGTTCATACTATTTTCCTTTTAAATTAGAGTACACCAAAGCAAAAGCCCTACTACAAGGAGATGAGATGAGTAATGATATTCCATCCGACACATCAACTCAAAGTGATTTTAATAAACTCAGTGGATACATGAGAAAATATCTTTGAATTTATTAAAAATTATTTAATGTGACATTTGTATATGTTGGCCTAACAATTTAGCTTACCATTTCATACGAATAAAAACAACCTTTTTGAAATAGTAATGGAAAAAATATCTATATATAGACAAATTCTTTGCCAAATCCACGGTCACGTCTCAAACCCCATCTTATGCGGATCATTAGGAATAATGATCGGTTTATTAGATACTTTATTAATATACTAAGTCTTTTGTAACATATTGATGACGTGTCCAACTTAAGGTCCCTTGACTTGGTATATAAATCCATGCATTCATAAGTGTACATAGCAGTGGAAATAAAACATGACAGAACATACTAAATTTTGGTTTATTCCATCACACTAATGTTCAAATATTACAGCCTGTAAAAAATTTCCTCGATATCTTTAATACAAAACAAACTACGTAATTCAAAAGTCAAGATCTCTTCCAAAAGCGGTTGTAATCCTAGATCCGTCCTTTTACTCTGAATTATATGAGCTAACACATGAAAAATATAGGATAAAACCCTGTGAGCTTAATGAAAAGTTCTGAGTAACACTAGTCCTTTGTCATGGGTTTCGGGAAACTCCTCTTATAGATTTTCATAAAATTTACATAAGCTTTCATAACTTTCATATCTTTCATAAATAATATTAGAAAAGAGTTGTATTGAAAGTTACCGGCATTCTTAAAACATAAACATATAACTGAGAGTTGCAAGATTATTTTCTAAATCATGCAAAAGCATATGCCAAGTAATTTTACAAGGTAAAACATCATATCATAAAATCTCTAGCTAAAAAATGCCAAGGATAACATTATACATGTTAAAAACATTCTTAAGTTTTGTCTTTTGAGATCATAGGTTGTCACATGGTAACTGGTAGTAATTTAGTGTTCATGACTTACATTTCCTTCTATGAAGACTTACTAAAAGTCTACCAGCTCTTTACCCCTGATACGATTCATAAAAGTGACATGTAAAATGGTATTTAAAATGTGCTTGCAAAACTTTCATTAAGCTATCAATGCTATAAAACATTTAAAGATATACTACTTAGAAACCTGCAATTCAAATATTCATTATAATATTATGAAAACTATCATGAAGTTAAAACATATAGTATCGTAATCTGAAACAAGTCATAAAACTGTAAAAGAACTGCATTTTATGAAAAATGTCTCCACTTCAAGGTTCAAGGTTACTCATCTTAGTCTTTATCTTAGCTATTTACCCCTTCTTTGACTGCATCTTAAGTCTTCAGGTCCTATTGAAGTGATTAACACTCATTAAACACTAATTTATAGGTGCGTTTCTTAAGAATCTACGCTTTATGAGCCTTATTTGGTTAAACGAACTCCTCTATTGAGTCTAGAAGGGTCATAAAAGCTGTATGAAGGTTCGTAATTTTTGGTGTTTGTTTGACTACTTAATTAAAGTTGTAAAATTGCACTAAATATGCATATCGATCTTCGTTTATATATTTAAAAAATTTGTTTGCTAAAATGGACCCCGCCATTGGATCCAGAGCCCTAAAAAGCCTTAGGTTAGGCATTTTCGAATCTAAATTTGGTCATTTGTAGTATTAATTATGCTAAATACTTTGTCTACGGATGTAGATGTCATTTTTATATTTGTTTAGGAGTAAAATGGTCATTTTGACACTTTTAGGGAAACTTTTGTAATTTAGTAGAAATTAGGGGCTTGTGTGCAATTTCTATAATTTCCTATTTTAGTTTAATAATTTTCTAATTTAGGAGGGTATTTTTAAATTAATTGGGCCATTATACAATTAAATAAAGTCATCGGGGCCAATTTACAATTTTAGAAATTTATTTATTAATTTTCTATTTTAGAGGGACATTTTTGAATTTTAAAGTTTCTGATTTGGGCCTTACTGGCATTTTCAAAAACTTTAAGGGTTGGAAATCAATTTCTAATTAGACCGTTCGGTTCAATTAGGCCATAAGTGGATTGGCCTCATGTTGTCAAAAACTAACTGGTTCATTTCGGTCCAATACATCAGCATGACACTGGCATGACATCATTGAAACGATGTCGTCTCACTTAATTCCATTTTAACCTACGGGTCAAAATGACACCATTCCAATTAGGGTTAAATCCGTTTCATACGCAGTCAAGAGCCGAACCCATTATGGACCCGAGACCCGACCAAACACTGTTCATTGTTTTCTCCAATGAAGATATACTGTAACTTCAAAATCCTAGAGTTTTCAAAGCTTATTTCTTCACGTTTTCTTGACTATTTTGGTCCCTTTATAATATTATTCACCTTCTGGGAAGTTAATCTTCATTTTAGTATCAATTTTGGGTCTTGAAACCCATTGTAGGGCTCGATTTGAAGCTCGATAATATTACTAAAACTTCACTATTCCAAGCTTATTTCTTAATCGTTTTGGGCGAGGTTTGCTTCCATGTGATCCTTTGGTTATAGGCTTTCATTCTGTATCTTCGAAATTGAGTTTAGTGCTCAATTCCTTTATGTTCCAAAATCGATGGGTTTCAATTTCTGGTTGATTCTAACTAGTTTTTGGACCTTTTCACCTAATTTTTCTTACTTCGTGAATCATTTTGCAAGTAGATTAGATTTTGATGCTCACAAATTAGTTTAGTTCAAGTCAGTTTTTGGCCAAACCTTGATTGTCTGTTAATGGCAGGTCCTCTAGGTCCTGCCATTTTAGGGGTTGTTCAACTTAGTTAAATGGTCTACCAAGTCCAAAAAAAATACAGAAGCTTAAATAAATCAAAGAGATTAAGCTATAACATGTTTTTTGATGTGTGGTAGATTTCCTCTTCCTTTTCTCTATTCTCTTCATATCTGTCCAAGCAGTCACAACCCTCCTCTTACCCATGAAATTTCTCTCTCCCTCTCCTAGTTATGTGTGTGTGTGAGGCTTAAGTTGTATAGCTTATATATGTAGGGAGATTTTTTTTTATGGCTCAGGAGTACTTTGGTTGGCTATCAATGACAACTAGGTGGTAGGTTGTTGCAGACCACTGTAGGGCTGTTACAGTTGGCTAAGGGGTGGTGGAGCACATGGTTGTTGTCACGACCCGAAACCCACCCTACGCGGATCTCGAGGACGTGATGCCAGTTGGCCACCTTATCAGTTCTTCCCACCGACAACGCGACCAACCAAAGGCAACTTTTGAACTTTACAATGAATTGCATTTCAAATGTAGGGTCAAAACAGCAGAAATTAAAACCTTTTTAAATTAAGAATGCAACTCATCCAAACACATCAGAGCACATCTAGAATCAGTCATCAAATATCTCTAAGGTATAATATACATGCTTCAATGCAACCATTCCATATCAATGAATTTCTTAAAGCGGAAGTCACACTAATACAGTTCAGCTAATTAAACTTATATCCAATGATCAACAATCATAATGTCTCCAAGTATCACTTAATCACAATGATCTGACATACTAGGCTAACCTCATCACTAATGATGTAATATTATAATGCATAACTTTAAAGTTAACCTTACAGTGTTCACGTTCGATCTTTAACTTGGAGTTCATATCGTCATTGCCGTTCATTGTGCATCACTAGTTCCACTAGTTATCTCATTGCATTTCATCCCACATGATGTCACCTAAAAAATGTTAAGTAAATGGAATGAGCTTAAACAAGCTCAGTAAGTAAATTCCTAGCTTTGTCATGGGTCAGAGTTAGTTCACAAGAAGGGTAGAAGAAAGGGATAACAGATAACCAATAGTCAAATGAGCAACAAGAAATACATAGCCAGTCACCAAGATGTGTAACAATGACTCGAGGGTCCAAAAGGCATATCCCAAAATAAGATATAAAAAGATAGTAATAATGAATCCAACAACCGGGATCTAGCCAATCATGATAATCTGCTGCCACAACAAATACGATAGCCAATCAAAAGTATGACATGCTTGCATAGAATATGAACATCCAACGAGTACCAACGATATATCATCATCGAGTAAAGTATAACATAATCGTAATAATATGATCATTCAATGAATACCAATGATATATCATCATCGAATACTAACAACCCAGAATGCGTGAATCACCCGGGGCCCGGCATACCCCACTGGAACGCACATTCAGTCTCGCCTCATTATCCCGGGCTTACTAAATAGCGCTAGAGCTCTTTTCTCTACAAGTCCCGAAGGACATACAAGACCCCAAAGGGTCTTTCCCCCACACAATCTGTGAATAGATGGGCCATTGTGACTGAGCACAACCCCGGGTACATACCAAATATCATGACCAATAAAATTTCACACAGGATGTACAACCGTACAAAGCAATTGATATCACAATCAACAAAACACCAAGTGTGTGGAATAACAAGATTTCTATCAACAGGATATATCTCAAGACTAGGTCATGGTATGATAGTGCAATGATGCTCAAATATCAATGATCAATCTCACAACGATGTAAGCAAGCAAGTCAAATCCAAAGATCAGGCATAACCGATAACCACAAGTCGATTGGCTCAAATCAAGTACATCAGGTAGTGATAGAGTACAATTTGGCAGCATGTAGAAATGAATGTGACTGGCTGGGAATAACCACACAACAAAGTTCAGATTTACTTACCTCGGTTTCTTAGTGTCATATTCTCCATTTACAAATACTCTGATGATCTCCAAATACTTCAGGCGTATCCTTGCATAGCCTGAATAATCATCATTAATTTCAGACAGATCAGAATTCATTCATTCATGTCTTATTCATTATCATAGGAGTCTATCAAATGGCCTAATTAAGTTCATTGGCCTATTACCCACTCATTGGGTTTCAACTTATTTTATTAAATTCCTTAAATAGGCTTAGCAGCTGTCCAAATAATATTTTAAGTCATTTTGACTCCAGTCATTATCAATTAAGCACTTATTTTTCCTTAGGGGCAAAATGGTAATTTTGTCGTTCTTGCCCCGAACCCTATCATGGTCCCCAGAATAGTCCACATATCGTATATATAAATTTTTGAGTCATTTGGACTTCATTCAGTATCTGCTTTTGATCATCGGGACACATCGGTCATTTCTCGTTTTACACTTTGACTATTCCAGAGTCTTATTTAGCCTTTCGATTTTCCTAACTATGTTGATGACGATTTATTGGATCAGATTGGCCTTTATTGGACCTCTACTTTGCACTTACCGTGCTCAGGGGTATTTTGGTCATTTTACGTTTCATAATATTCTGACTCCGACTCATCATTTAACCCTATATGTGAGTCCACAAGCATTTGAGCTTCTATTGGTATCAATTTTGTCCCAATCGGACTTCATTTAGACATTAAAGGCATTTTGATAATTTCACATGCCATAGTTAAATTTTCGGGACCTCGGTTCATTAAGTGGACCTCACCATTGAGTCCAGAATGCCCGACATAGTCAAAATAGACTGTCTTTTATTTTTATTTGGGCCTAGGTATCATCAGGGCCAGTACGATCATTTACCACTTACAGGTCTGTATTTTTCGGTACTAAATTTTCCAAATCGGACTCCGCCATTGAGTCCGGAATACCTGAAATAGTGAAAATACACTTTATTTAATTTATTTGGACTCTGTTTGGCGTATTTAATGTCCAGGGGTAAAATAGTAATTTTACCTATTTAATAAAATAATAAAATAATTATTTTATTATTTAATTAATTAATTTTTTTTTCCAGGGGCTTAAATGCATAATTTTTCCAAAATCTGGGCCACTGTACAATTCTATTAAACAGTTGGGGTCAAACCGTAATATCAGAAAGTTTTAGGGGTTCAAAACTAATTTCATTAACTAGGGGTTCAGACCAAACGGTTTTAGGGTTCAAGAATTTGAACCGGTCCAAAACATTGTGAACCAATCGGTTCACTGTCCTTCAGAAAACTGGGATAAGATATCCCCCCTTATTCCCAATTGGCCCTTATCCGTATTTAGGTTATGCCCCAAATCAAATTTCAATTTGTTAACTGTGTTACCAAACAGTCAGATTTTAATTTTAAAACAAAACAGTTAACCCCAAAACGACACAGTTTCAATAATGTGATGGCTTGCCCACAGCTTGACACGTGGTTGAGTCAATTCAGTGGGTCTGGACGTGTTGGACGAGTCGACTCAGTCGACTCGTCGTCTTCTTCATCATGTCAAGTACTGTAACCCTAGTTACAGGTTCGGATTTTGTCAATTTCGTAGCTTCTCGAGTTGTTTTTTCATTCTGTTTTCACTCTAAGGCACTTTTGGGAATCTTAGGACTAGTTTGGCATTCAGTTGGTGTCCAAATCAAGGCTCAATTGCTCGGTTTAGTCCCATTATCGTGGAGGACTGCAACTCGATCGTGTAACCTCATTTCACCATCAAAACTGACGCGGTTTGGCTCAAAATGATCCATATATCATAGGATCAAGGTCCCCATTACAAAAATCAGATTTAGGAGTCTATTTCGGAGTTTGGGTTTCATGGCCGAAACAAATAGCTTTGGTTTTGATGGCCTTCCAGTGTGATTTTGGGTCGCGGATGGTAATATTTGGGATCCTAGAAATGTCTAGATCAGTTCTAGACCATCAAATTTCAGTTTTATGGAGGTCGAATCAGACCCAGTTTAGAGGTGGTCATCAATGGCTGCCTGGGCACGGTTTTGGATTCTCTATGCCTATTCGACCCTCTCAGTGGTTCTATAATCATCCCAAGCCTCACAGTAACTCAAATATGTAGTTTATATAGATAAAAAACAATCGGAAACAGTAGACAAGCTTGAGGGCAAAGTTCAAAAAATTTCTGGTGTTTTACCTTTCAAATAGTGGCTGTTCTTTCCTCAGGGCTTGGTTGTGGTCTCATGCGTGTGCTCCTGTCCCAGTCGTGCCCTCAGTCCAGTCGTGCACTTATGCTCCACCATGCAACAATAGGTCAAGCTCAAGCTTGTACATCCATGGACACACACACACATATTCATGTGCACAACACTTTGGTAGCCCCTTCTTACTAACAGATCACATGCACACACTCACTGTTTTAGGTCTCTGATTTCCTTCCTCCCCACCCGAGACACACAACGCCTCTTGTAACCAAAGAGAATCCCTAGCAATCTCATGTACACCCACCTATATAGGTATACATTTATGTATATCACTTGTAGGGTTCAGTATAGGGCAGAGACATGATGGGGCTAATTCAGGCAATCATGTGGGGTTTGCATGGATTGCCATTGGTCAGTTTGGGTGGCAGATTAGGATAATTCAGTGTTATATACAAATAAGTTGTAAATATATGCACAAAGGTGTTGGTAGCCCAACTTGTAAGTTTTTGGAGAAAATCTCTTTCCACTCAAAGGTCAAGGGGTTCAATTCCCTTGGCCTCCCATTTGGCCAATTTTTTTTCCACATTTTTGGTTAAGGCCACGTTTGGTTGCGCAGTAATTCAATTTCAATGTTTCCTTCATAACTTTCATTCCGTAGCACCTTTTTCGATGCGGTTTGTTCCGGGAGTTTCATATTTCAGTTATCTTCAGTGTCAGAGGGTCCGCGTCATTTATTATTTATTCAGAATTTTTCAGGTTAGCTAATTCGAGTTCCGTCAGTATTAAAACAACATTGTTTCACCGAATTAATCAGTAATTAGGTTCGGGTGTTGCACCCTCTTCTCCAGACATGTTTAATTATTTTATCAGTCTATCGCGACTGCCGAGATTATGATTAATTCCCTTAATCATTCTGTAAGTCGATACTAATTAATAATTAGCGAACTAATTATTAATTAATTGGGTCAGGGTGTTACAGTTGTTGCAGCTTGCATGTGCTTTGGTTTCTTTTTTTAATTTTCCTTCATTATATACATATATACACACACTAATACACACTTGGTGTGTGTTTCAGCCTTTTTTATCATGTCCAAGGCACAATATTTTTATGTATTTTTTTCCCTTTTTTCCTATTTTTCAATATTTTATTATCTATATACACAATTTAACGTGTGTACTTGAGTTTTTTCATTATTTATATGTCACATAATGCCTAAAATAATTTTTTAATAATTTTTTTTTTATTTTTTCTGATATATTATATTTTTTTTTCTATTTTTCCATAATTGTTAAAGAAATATTTTATTTAATAATCCTTAATATTTGATGTAATATTTATCCCATTTTTAGGTTAGTAATGTATTGGTCACTTAACACATTAGTCTTACTAACCTAGGTTAGGTTAGGTTTGATTTTGACCCTACTTTGGGTGATGGTTTAACTAGGGTTATGTCTTACTGTTTGATTTGGTTAGTTTTTAACCCTAATTTAGGTCATGTTACTACTTAGTGTTCAAAGATTTTAAAAAGGTTCTTTCATTGCTATAATTTTCAACACATTATCCTAATTGCTCATTTTACTGGGGATGGGTGTTATAGTCATACCTCTTAAATTTCATTTTAATAAAACATTTAAAAACTCTAAGGGCTCATTTTAATACTTTTTATTTTCATTGTTTTCACTTTTTTTAGTACTTTTAAGAATGAAAATTATGAAGAAAAAAATTAAAAATTGTATTTTTGACTCTTTATTTTTAATAAATTTAAATTTTTGAAAATATAAAAAAATATAAACTATACTAACCTCCTCTGAAGTTTATGACAATTACACTAACCTTCTCTGAAGTTTCTGAAATTACACTGACTTCCCCTACTTTACAAAATAATATATAGATACCTCCCTCTTGTCAATTATTTTTTTCAAAATGACGAAACTGCCTCTTTTATTTATTTTTGCATTTTTTCAATTTTGTCTAACTTATTCTAACTTTTTTTTAAAGATTTTTTAATTTTTTTCTTTAAAAACAATTAAGGTAAATTACTTATTTTTATTTTATATAAAAATAAATTTAAGGTTTTTATCAACATTTATTTGAAAAATGAAAAAAAAAATAATATGAAAGGGATAGTTTTGTCATTTTGAAGAAAGAAATTAACTGGATGGAGGTATTTGTATATTATTTTTTAAAGTAGGAGATGTCAGTGTAATTTCAAAAACCATAGGAGAAGTCAGTGTAATTATCATAGACTTCAGGGGAGGTTAGTATAATTTAATAGAATTTCTCCTAATAATTAGAAGAATCATGTCCCTCGTTTATGAATTGAACATTTGACAAGCTTTTCTTACTTAGGTCAAAGTTAAAACAAATTAGTTCTAAAAGTCCCTAACCTTTTTAATTTATGAGAGATCAAGTCCAAATTTGATGATGTTACATTAAATTTCATTCCTTAATGATAATTTTTCTCATGAATATTCTTCCCACGCTTTCATTGCCACATAACATACGCTACATTTATTCCATCAAACTTTTTCAAATTTCAAAATGTAATAACTTACAATATATAAATTTGTTTTTAATAAAAAAATTATATTATTGGATTCTAAAAATTGAGATTTATCAAATAAAATACATCAAAATACATGCACTTAAGGTAAGAAAATACGTACAGTTTTGATCCTTCTTCCATTTATATCACACACCAAATTCAAACATGCACAACCATAATATATGCTAAATTTCAAATAAATTCAAATAATCTCAAAAAAAAAAAGAAGTGAACCCACTATGTCATATTTCTATACAAAACTTGTGCAACAAATTACAAATGAAAAAAAAAAAGAAAAAGAAGAGACAACCCCAAATTTAAATCATATAGCTTGGGGAATTAAAAATGAGCCTTCATTGCCAACACTTAGAAACATTCATAGGTTTACTAGATGCCTAAGAACATAATCCTCCATTTATTGACAACTGAATTCCATGTTTGAGGTTTATGATGGCATACACTACTTGAAGTATTTCAGTGTTTTGCATGGTTAATTTGTGTATGTCATGACCCTAATTCGGAAGGTCTGACAATAAGATCATTTGAACCCTAAAGGGAAGGTAAACAGACTAATCAACCTAGTCAAGTGTATTAAAAATATGCTTTTTTTTTTTAAGGAACTGTTTTTAAAATTATTTTATGTTAGGACTAATCGTCTATTTGTTGGCTAATCTGTGGTTGACAAAACTTTCATTGAGTTGTAAAGTTCACTATGTTATTGAGTCTAATGTGTTCGAGCCTTGTGTTCTCTCAAGTCAAGTCTACAACCAGTCAAAGGTTATCACATTCCAAGTTGACTCATTCGATAATCACATGGTAAGTGGTTGGTAACTTTAGATTTGATCTATATTAAACACACACACACACACACACACTAATGCATCTAAATTGTTTTTATCATTTCAATATATTACTATGTGATGTGAAGTTGATCAATGAATAATAGTAGTTTATTTGACTATGTTTTTCACTTCAAATCATTTCACAAGTGGGTGATTATACTTCATTGTTCAAAACTGGACAAATTAGGACATTTGCACTATATTCATTTGAACAAACCAAGTGTTCATTCCCACGAATATAATAGTGTACTTGATATACCATAAAAGAGCAGGCCAATCAGCACTTGACATGTATGCCTATGAATCCAGCTCACGCTCGGCTAACTCAGCTCGCATTCAGCCAATGGCTAAGCGCTCGAACATTCAGAATAGGATGAAAGATCGGAAGTAGCCAAGCATATGTCTCCAGAGCACATACATATCCGGATAAGGATCACAGAGTTAATTACAGGGCTCCAGACCAACACTCCAGACCTCGTCACCGCCTTAGCGGTTGCCGAGCAGGGAATAAGGAAATAGTGCTTAACACAGAAACAATCTTTAACAAGGAAACAACCATCTGTGATTATCTCTATGCAATACTCCACAAGGTAACTGCAATCTCCGATGATCAAATCCCTATATTCATGGCTCCGAATCCTAATCAACTTAGGAAGGCCACAGTCTATAAATTAAACCCTAAAGGTATGCTTTATTTTCATGCTCATTCTTTGGCTTTCAATACAGTCTTTCAATTCCATTTACTTAAGCATCGGAGCGGCTACCGCTGGAGCCAATCCGGTGGTCTTCTGATCATCTTTCTGAGTGTTCTACAGGACACGGAGCCCATACTTATTGCGAGTCGAAAAGTGAAGCATCAGTTTGGCGCCGTCTATGGGAACAACTAATCTCCAAGTGCTCTATTCACAAACTCATCTCTTTCCTCACCGGAAAACTATGGCCCCAAATCTCCGACCGCGACAGAATACTCAGATTTCGAAAAGCTCTCAGCGTCGGCCGCCTGCTCCACGAGCAAGGGGGCCAACAGTTAATCCCATGCGACAAGAGATCGAATCGATCAAATGACACAATGAACTGGTGCAGGAACAGTTGCTTTCCATCACCAGAACGCTGGCAACGCTCACACAGAATCAAGGGACGAACCCTCCTTACCCATCGGTCAATATTGCTGCGGGAACTCAACCCCCTGTTACCACGGAGAATGAAGAACCTCATAAGCAGGCTCCAAATAACCAGCCTGGGCACCCCTAGGGTGTTGCCCGTGTTGGCAGGGATCCACAGCCGTCAGTAGCTCCAGGCTGGGGAACATCAGCCTTCGTCCCTAACGTCCATTACCGGAGCACTACTCGAGCCCCAACTCCAAGGGCTTCGGGAGCACATCCAGCACCACATGAGCCTCATCCCCATGCAGCACCAATCCCTACGATTCGTAACCCTCATCTGTCAGAGGGACGTACTCAACCCTACTACCCTGAAGCCGAGGCTGTTAGGCAGGGTTCGCAAAATGTCAGACTCAGAGACCCGCGGAGAGTAGAGGAAATTGCCGAGTCTATGGACCGAACAATTGCCTTGAGAGGACCTCAGAACCCTCCAGAGCAAGACGAGTTGGCCAGGTTGCTCGGAAGATTGGCCACCTCATTCACTCATGCCATCATGTCAAAAGAAAGGCCCAAAAAGTTCATGGTGCCAAAGTTCACCCTGTACGATGGATCTGGAGACCCAGGAGATCATCTCTTGCACTACCAGCATACTATGGCCCTCCACGGGGCCTTTAATGCTTTTATGTGCCGAACTTTTATCACCAGCTTGAAGGGAACTACTCTGAAATGGTTCCACAACCTCCCTCCAAACTCAATTACCAGCTTTTATGAGCTCGGTAGACAATTTTTGGACAGGTTTATGACCAGCAGAAGGCTCAGAAGGGGACTAGAGTTCCTGTTAAATGTCAAGCAAACTAAGGAGGAGTCCCTTAGAGCCTACATTACGCGCTTCAATGCCGAACTCACGGAGATCACTAACTGCAGCCCAAAATTCCTTGTAGCTGCCTTAACTGCTGGGCTTACCCACGGTGGCTTCAGAGACTCCTTGACAAAGAGCCCTCCGGCCGACATGGGGACACTAATGGATCAGGCCAGGAAATACATCAACCTAGAAGAAGCCAACCGCACATCCCAGAAGGGCAAAGACCAGACCCAGACGGATAATCCAAAGAGGGAGGATCACAAGAAGGAAGACCACAGAAGGGACTCCAACAAGAAAAGGGCTAGGAGCCCAGAGAAAAGAACAGCACCCAGAGCTATTTACAATTCCGGACCAAGGGAGTTCACTAACTTCACTCCTCTGAACACTACACCGAACCAGGTACTCCGGCAGATTCGAGATCGGGAGAACCTGAGGTGGCCGGAACCAATCAAAGGAGATCCCAGTCTTCAGGACCAAAGTAAGTATTGTAATTTCCATAAAGATCATGGACATACGACTAACTCATGCAGGACCCTCCGGTATGAGATAGAGCAGCTCATAAAGAAGGGGCGTCTTCGGGAGTTCGTCAAGCAAGACGGAAGGCAGAACCTCCAAGAAGACAAGCCTCAACAACGGCCAGACCAGAGGCCCGAGCAGAGGCAAGAGCAGAGGGAAAGACGAAACGAGCCTCAGAGGCAGAACAACCATGTCATCTACGTCCTCCATGCTGACTCCCCTATCACAGGAATGTCTAACAGGGCAAGAAAGAGATATGCTCGGAAGGCTAGAGCTGCCCCGAACGTATTACAGATCTCCAACGTGGAAAAGAGGTTCAAGCCAACACCGGAGATCCAATTCACTGAACAAGATCTAGCTGGGGTACACTGCCCTCACAGTGATGTCCTCGTCATCACTCTCAAAATCGCCAACTTCGAGATCAGGAGAGTCCTGGTCGATACTGGCAGCTCCGTCAACATACTGTTCCATGAGCCACTTAAACAGATGGGAATGGACCACGACAACATCAAGCCTACTACTGCCGTGATGGCAACCTTTGATGGCAATCTCAGTACCCCGTTGGGGAAAATCAACCTTCCTACTACAGTGGGAAAAGGAGAAGGGAAGAAGACCACCATCTCGGAATACATGGTGTTGAATATGAAATCTTCCTACAACGTCATAATCGGGAGACCTTGGTTGCACCAGATAGGGGCGGTCACCTCGACCCTCCATCAATGTCTGAAGTACGTCCATAATCAGAACGTTCACTCTGTCAGAGGGTGTCAGCCAACCTCCCGGGAGTGCCATGCTATTGCCCTCAAGGAGAAGGCCCCCAAATAGCAATTATAGTACACTTGGGACTGTGCAGATCCAGTTCTCACCCACACTCCCGAGGTGGAAGGTTACCCATCCAACATTGAAGAACCCCTGAGCCCAAAGGGACGAGACAGCCGAGCCAAACCTGTTGGCGAGCCCATCAAAGTGTTGGTCAGTTCAGAAGCAGAGGGGCGTTATTTGTATATCGGCCCAGATTTGACGCACACCGAGCAGGAGAATATAGTCAGGTTTCTGAAAGACAACCTCTCTATATTTGCTTGGGAAACCAGAGACATGGAGGGTATAGACCCTAGCCTCATAACTCACAAGCTGATGGTAGATCCAGATCATCCACCAGTCAGACAGAAGAGAAGACTGATTGCTCCTGAACGACATCGGATTATAAATGAAGAAGTCCAGAGGCTGCTTGAAGACAGGATGATACGAGAAGTGTTCTATCCCAAGTGGCAGGCCAACACTGTGCTGGTCAAGAAGAAAAATGGCAAGTGGAGAGTCTGCGTTGATTATACAAACATCAATAAGGCGTGCCCCAAAGACAGCTTTCCACTACCAAGGATAAACCAACTGGTTGATGCCACTGCAGGACATGAGCTTCATGGATGCCTACTCAGGGTACAACCAGATCCAGATGTACCCTCCAGACCAAGAGAAGACAGCCTTCATAACCGAAGGAGGGCTCTATTGCTACAGAGTAATGCCTTTCGGTTTAAAGAACGCTGGAGCCACTTATCAGCGGTTGGTGAACAAGATGTTCAGCCCACTACTCGGCAGTACCATGGAGGTATACATCGACGACATGCTGGTTAAGAGTCTGTAGAAAGGTAGTCACCTCCAGCACTTAGCCCAGACCTTCGATATCCTCAGACAGCACAAGATGAAGCTCAACCCCTCGAAATGTACCTTCGGGGTTACGAAGGGAAAATTCTTGGGATACATTGTCTTTCAGAGGGGTATCGAAGCAGACCCCACTCAGATCCAAGCTCTGATTGGACTGAAGTCACCAAAAACCAAAAAAGACATTTAGGCACTGAACGATAGAATTGCCGCACTAAGCAGATTTATCTCCAAATCCACTAATCGTTGCCTACCTTTCTTCAAAGCTCTGAAGGGCAACAAAGCTTTGCAGTGGACGGAAGAATACGAGAAAGATTTTCAAGAACTAAAGGAGTATCTAGCCTCTCTAGAGCTCCTGTCAAAACTAGTACAGGAAAAAAAGCTACTCTTGTACCTTGCAGTTTCTGAAAACGCGGTCAGCTTCGCATTAGTCAGACAGGACAGAGGAGTACAGAGGCCCATATTCTACATCAGCAGGGCACTACTGGACAAGGAAAAAAGATATCCAGAGGTGGAGAAGCTAGCCTATGCCTTGGTCATTTCAGCTCGAAAACTCCGACCTTATTTCCAAGCCCATCCAATTGAAATCCCAACTGCCTATCCTCTGAAGTCAATACTGAGGAAAACTGAGGTATCGGGAAGATTAGTAAAGTGGTCTGTGGAGCTAGGAGAATTCGACATATCATATGTACCCCGAAACTCCATCAAAGGGTAGGCCTTGGCTGATTTTGTTGCCGAATTCACCCCGGCACTTCAAGACAAGGCACAACTCATCGAAACCTTAGGAACCTGGCTGCTATACATCGATGGATTTTCAACCGATCAAGGCTCGGGAGTAGGCCTGGTACTACAGTCCCCTGATGGGCTCACGACAGAAAAAACAGTCAGCGTGGGATTCAAAGCTTCCAACAATGCAGCAGAATAGGAGGCTCTAATCTTAGGCATGAAGCTTGCCTTGGAATGTGAGGCTCAGAACCTCAATGTCTTTTCAGACTCCCAACCGGTGGTAAGCCAAGTCTTGGGAGAATTCTCCATTAAAGATGATAGGATGCTCCGGTACTCTGAACTGGTGAACCACTTGAAGCATTCCTTCCAGACATTCACTATCCAGAAAATTGAAAGAAGCCAGAACTGCAGAGCAGATGCTTTGGCTAACATGGCGTCCCGCCTAAAGTCTGAAGCAAACTCTACAGTAAAAATCTCCTATCAACCAGGGCCTAGCATAGAGAAAGCCCAAGTTGCTCAAATTGCTGAACAGCCCCAGAACTAGATGACTCCAATCCTCCAGTACCTGCAATCCGGGCTCCTCCCAAAAGACAAAAACAAAGCCAGGAGAATCCGAATCAAAGCGGCTCGATACTTGATCCTGAACAACAAGCTGTACAAAAGGTCGTATTCTCAACATCTGTTAAAATGCTTAACTCCAGAAGAATCAAGATATGTCTTGGCTGAAATACACGAAAGAATTTGCGGGAATTATAATGGGGGCAGAACTATAGCTCACCGAGCTCTGTCTCAGGGTTATTACTGGCCTAGCATGCTAAGGCAGGCTAAGGAGTATGTCCAAAAGTGTGACAAGTGCCAAAGGTTTGCCCCATACCAACACCAACCTCATCACAAGCTCATCCCGATTCCAAGTCCTTGGCCCTTTGCTCAGTGGGGAATGGACATCGTGGGTCCATTACCAAAGGCACCACCGAACAGGAAGTACCTCCTGGTTGCCATTGACTACTTCTCTAAGTGGGCCGAAGCTGAAGCTCTAACACATATCACAGAAAAGGAAGTTGAGAGCTTCACCTGGAAAAATATTGTTTGCAGGTTCGGCATACCACGTGTGATTATCTCTGACAATTGGACACAGTTCAAGGGTAAAAGCTTCAAAAAATTCTGTGAAAACCTCAACATTAGGCAACACTTTGCCTCCCCAGGCCATCCACAAGCGAATGGGCAAGCAGAGGTCACCAACTGAACGATCCTTGATGGGTTAAAGAAAAGGTTGGAAAAGGCCAAAGGAAAGTGGGCAGAAGAACTCCCTGGAGTTCTTTGGTCCTACCGAACAACCAGAAGAACGCCCACCTCTGAAACTCCTTTCTCATTGGCCTATGGTACAGAAGCAGTAATTCCGGTTGAGATCGGTATGCCAACCCTGAGGACTGAAGTCTTTGAGCAGGACTCCAATAATCAGCAGCTGATGGAAAACTTGGATTTGCTTGAAGAAAAAAGGGATCAAGCCAGCATCAGGATGGAAGCCTATCAACAGAAAATGGTCGACAAATCCAAGATAAGACTCAAGACAATCAGCTTTCAAGTCGGAGACCTTGTCTTAAGAAAAGTCTTTCAAAACACCAAGGATCCCACTATGGGAAAGTTATCACCAAACTGGGAAGGCCCCTACAAAGTAACGAAAGTCGTTAGGCCTACCACCTACTAGCTAGAAGACATGACTGGGAAGCCTATTTCGAGGCCATGTAATGTGGAACATTTACTAAAGTACTATCAATAGAGATGTTTCTTTCTTTTTAATTGACTCCATAGACTGTTCGTATCTATAATGCACAGGCCCCCAGAGCCTGGTCCATAATGTACAAGTCTCAGTACTTGGTCCATCTATAATGCACAGGCCCCCAGAGCCTGGTCCATAATATACAAGTCTCAGTACTTGGTCTATCTATAATGCACAGGCCCCCAGAGCCTGGTCCATAATGTACAAGTCTTAGTACTTGGTCCATCTATAATGCACAGGCCCCCAGAGCCTGGTCCATAATGTACAAGTCTCAGTACTTGGTCCATCTATAATGCACAGGCCCCTAGAGCCTGGTCCATAATGTACAAGTCTCAGTACTTGGTCCATCTATAATGCACAGGCCTCCAAAGCCTGGTCCATAATGTACAAGTCTCAGTACTTGATCCATTTATAATGCACAGGCCTCTAGAGCCTGGTCCATAATATACAAGTCTCAGTACTTGGTCCATTTATAATGCACAGGTCTCTTGGTCCATAATGTACAAGTCTCAGTACTTGGTCCATTTATAATGCACAGGCCTCTAGAACCTGGTCCACAATACACAGGTCTTAAGTACTTGGTCCATCTTCTATTGCACAGGCCTCCAGAGCCTGGTCCACCCTAATGCACAGGCCTTCCGAGCCTGGTCCATCTTCAATAAGCAGACTCTATGATCCAGTCTAACCAAAGGCAAAAGCTCTAAGCGTCTTCACCCAAAATTCACACAAGTCTCCCAGATCTGAACACCTCAAAGTTGACACTTAGCTTATTTGGCTTATCTACCAACAAGCAACAAACAATACAAGTGCCGAACAGATTTAAAGAATATTGTTTCAAGACTTCAAGTTTTGTACAAAGTTTCTTTAATCTATTCTTGAGACATACAGAAAAAGTTATTTATTAGAAGTGCACAAAAGGGTTTTTCTAACTCAGGAAAGCACATTCAAATGGAAAAGGACATCAGAATTGAGGAAAAAGAGATCAATTTTATTGATGATTCATAAAAGTTTACATCAATACAAAAAAGACTGGAAATAAAACAGAGGCTACAATAAAGACATCATTACATAGGCTACTACAGAAGCTACTACATCACTACGATCTGCAACATCATGGCTTGCTGCCTCGGATGATAAAGGGGCACAGGATCCAAACTTCCATTACCACCGCCGATGGCTCCATTTGAAAGGAAGAAACCCTGAACCCCAATCTGCATCAAGAAGCACCCAGGCCATTTCATCGTCACTATCATTGATCTCAAGACCAACGGATGATGAGGGCTCTAGGTCTCAAGACGCCTCCATTCATCTTCCTCAAAGCAGTCGTCACACCCTAGCCAATTTGAGCAAGGGTCTTTGCCAAGACACGAAGAAGAGGAGGCATCCCACCTTCGTCTTCACCACCAACGCTCCAAGCATCGGTTGAATCAAGGAGGATCCACCACCAATCGGAAGAATTTCGACCGGATGACAAGATGGACAAGAGGACTTGTGCCTCCTCTAATCCTTCCTTGGAGACTGAATCAAGGGGAAGGTTAACTCTCGGCCACAGTTTAATCATTCCTAACTCAGACGAAGAATCGTCTATCATCTCCGGGCGAATGACAAAATTCCGGCAACATCTAGAGTCTCTCTTACAAGGGAACAAGAGGGTTGGGCGCAACCGTATGCCCTCGTTTCCATATATATATAGACCCTTGAAGTCCAAAAGCCACCCAACTGAACCGTCGCAACGGTTAAAAAGAGATTGGCCTCGAAATCCCAAACGACAATCGAATAAATAAACGGTGTATTAAATCTGCCTCTTTGATATACCAAGAGACAGGGTACAGAGCTCTTTGAACAAAAAACCACAGTCTAGCACCGAAGCTTCTAAATTAGTAAAGAAGGGAGGGCAAAGTCTAAATGTACAAGCCTCCTATCCAGTATACAGACCCTCCAGTCTTATCTATTTTATGATAGGCCATTCATACGATAAAGGCCAACAGCTCTGATATATCCTGATCCTAAGGGCTCGAAAATAGCAATGTCGGTCATCGTAATGATGGGCACAAGCTGCCTAGTTATTTTTGCAAATCTTCGGCTCAGAGCAGTCTACTTCAGAACTCTGCAAAATTTACTCCCTCTCTGTGTGATACAAAATCAATATTGGGTTCTATTTATCTGATTATGTTTGCTTTCTTATCTTATTATGATGAGACAGTTGAAGTTAATCTACATTCACTATTCAATTACAAGTATTAAAGCTCAGAAGGCAGCTATCAACTAACGGACAGTTGGTCCGACATGCAATGGGCTCAGAACAGCTATACTTACAACAAATTTCACAGAAGGCAATAACACAAGAAGAATTTGAAGAAAAAGTAAATTTTACTGATCAAGAAGGCATTTCATTACATCAAAAGGACTGGCAAAAACAAAAAAGCTGATAAAGCCTTAAGCCTTATCCGAAGGGCCAGGTCCTCCACCAAAGGAAGGCCGGTAGCCCCAGTCGTCTTGTACGGATTAGCACCAGATGAGGCAGGTTCAGGAGCAACGATTGACGACACGTCAAAATCTGGGAACTTAGTCAGGAATCTAGTTCGGAAGCTTTCAAAACCAAACCGGATCGGGTCATCACCCATCTGGTCAACTTCTTCTCTCAATTCCGTCTCAGTCTCAGTCTTGGCATGATCAATTGCCTTTTGAACCTTCTGATCAAAGGTACTTCGGAGCTCGACCAATTTCGCCTGAAGTCCTGCAACTTGCCGAGCGTAGATGTCCCTTTCACACACTCTGCCACGGCAAGATTGGTGCTAGCTTCCTTCAAACCCTCCTCGGTAGTCTGAACCTTGGATTGAGCTGTCCCAAGCTCCAACCTCACTTCGTCTAGTTCAGCTATCAGCTTATCAGCCTCCTCAAGGCTCATGGGAGTCACCATCAGAGCAGCTAAACTGTGCATGCTCTGCACAACGCAAGACAGACATGTTAGATTGAACGAACAAACAAACAGAAAGGACAAGAAAAGCTTCAGAGGTTACCTTCATCTGGAGATTCATCATCTCATTCATCAACTTTGAGGGGTTATCCCCTCTGTACCGATAGGGGCCCTGGGCCTATATCTGGTCAAAAGCCTTCTTGGCAATTTGGTAGTCCGGCTCATCAGACGGCTCGGACGATACAGCAGGCGCCTTCCCCTTCCGAGCCCTTCTGCAATGAACGGAAGGGGCAGGAGGAACGGCCGAGACAGGAACGGCAGGTTCGGCCTCCTTCTCGGCCTCGGCAGGAGTTGGCTGGGGAAAGCTAGAAATCAACCTCCTCCTTTTCACTTCCAGAGGAGGCTCAGGCTCAGGCTCAGGCTCAGGCTTAACTTGGCAGGAAGTCTCCCCCACCGTTTGGGCTTCCGCCTCCGCCCATTTCGACGTCAGCCTTTTCTTGAGCTCGGCACTACGAGCAGCCATCAAATTCTCCGGAGTGATAATAACAATATGAGCCCGGTTGGGAGTCGAAAGCAGCACACAGTACTGATCTCGAAGCGCGTTGGTAACCTCAGACCTCCTCCAAGCTTTCTTGACTGCACATAAATAAGAAATGGCATATCAATTATCAGTTCAGAAGGCACAACGAAGCTAAAACAAACCTAAGGAAATAAGCCTTACCCTTATGACCCGTGGTACGAGGGAATAGCGAGACATCACCATCCTGGAAGTCTTCAGGATCCCATCCTCTTCCAACAAAGAAGTATCACTTCTTCCACGTTTTATTAGAAGTGGGAACGGAGGATAGGGGTCGGAACCCCTTCTCAAAGGACATGTAAAAAAGGCCTTCTGCCTTCTTGAGCTTCAGATCCATATTACTACGGATCAGATCCATGGACACATCTACCTCATTTTTATGTCCTAACACTACAAACCCTAGAAGTTTCCGCCAACTATTGAGATTAAGGTCGGCAGGGCAGAGCTTATACCAACAGAAGAATTGCCTAACTAAATCAGGCAACGGAAGCCTCAAACCCATTTCAAACCAGGCAAGATAAACACATATCTCCCCGGCTTCAACATCATGGGGACGATCCATTGGGCCTAGTACTCTGCAGGTCACGTTTGGGGGAAAATTATACTTCACTTTCCACTCGTTCAGTAGGCTTTGAGTAACAGCACTCTCACCCTCTTCTCTATAGGAAGACCTACCAAAGGTTTCCCCAGCCCTATCTCGGGGCTCTAAGAAGGCATCAACTATCCTAATCTCAGGATTAGGGGGAGGTTCAACAGGCCTCTCCCCAGCATCTTCGGGGGCAAGGTCACCTAAATTCTCTATAGGAGGTGGCACAGCCATCTCAGAGGGATTTCCTACCCCCTCACTCACGTTTAAGGATTCAAGAGGAGCAGACATTACTCCCAGACTTAAAGAGAAAGAAGCAAAAGAAGCAAAAGAAGAAGAAAGATCGGTCGAACCTGTTTTAACTCAGAAAACCGGTGTTCTTCAAGGTCGCACAAACCAACAATGGCGGACAAGATCTTCTAGCACAGTGAAAATGATGGGGAAAAGGTCATTTCAAATCTCACCCCGTATTTATAAGCGCAGTATCAGAAGGGACCCACCAAGCCCAAACGCCATGACAGTTCGGAACAATGATGACTTCGAGAAACCCAACCATCGGCCTAGTACAATGATAACCTTGAAAAAACCCAATATCCGGTTGCGCAATAAATAACGCCCCAACAGTCGCCTTGAAAGGCGAACAGGCATGATACATGACTCTCCGAAAAAGGCTTAGCCCTAGTTGCTTGTTAGCATCAAACTAGGACTTGGGGGGGAGTAACTGATATACCATAAAAGAGCAGGCCAATCAGCACTTGACACGTATGCCTATGAATCCAGCTCACGCTCGGCTAACTTAGCTTGCGCTCAATCAATGGCTAAAAGCTCGAACATTCAGAACAGGATGAAAGATCGGAAGTAGCCAAGCATATGTCTCTAGAGCACATACATATTCGGATAAGGATCACAGAGTTAATTACAGGGCTCCAGACCAACACTCCAGACCTCGTCACCGCCTTAGCGGTTGTCGAGTAGGGAATAAGGAAACAGTCCTCAACACGAAAATAGTCTTCAACAAGGAAACAACCATCTGTGATTATCTCTATGCAATACTCCACAAGGTAACTGCAATCTCCAATGATCAAATCCCTATATTCATGGCTCCGAATCCTAATCAACTTAGGAAGGCCACAATCTATAAATTAAACCCTAAAGGTACGCTTTATTTTCATGCTCATTCTTTGGCTTTCAATACAGTCTTTCAATTCCATTTACTTACTTAAACATCGGAGCGGCTACCGCCGGAGCCAATCCGGTGGTCTTCTGATCATCTTTCTGAGTGTTCTACAGGTCACGGAGCCCATACTTATTGCGAGTCGAAAAGTGCAGCATCAGTACTCTTCGTACACCATAATGAATTATTCATCCAATATTGGTGGAGGACTATTGAATAATTCATTCGTGGAAAATTCATGGGCCTTATTTGTGGAGGACTATTCATGGATTTTGGTTCAATAAATTAGGACATTTGCACTATGTTCCTTTGAAAAAAAATTTTAGAGATCCATTCGTGGGATTTTGGTTCAAATGAATAAGGCCCATGAATTTTCCAATAGCTTGTCTAATCATATTCGTTCGATAGTTTGCTCGAACAAATTAATATCATAGAAACGAATGTCGTGACAGTCAGTTTCTTGTTTCAATTAGGACTACGTTTTTTGGTATGAAAAAACCCTTGATATAAAAGGATTTGACTTCATTTTGTGAGAGAGAACTTTTGCCTGCATCAATATTGTTTTACAATAGTCTTTCCAAAAGGTTTTCACCATGCATATCATGTTCACATAGGTCAAATCCTTTGCACAAGAACCTTGAATCCTATTATACACATTGTTCATTGAGTATAAGCTTATGGAGTTTAAGTGTGTGCAATCGACGGAGTTCGAGATTACTTGGAGTTTGCAGTTGTGCTGTGATTTACCATTCATAGATTTCGAAGCGACGCATTCGCTTGGAGATACTTAAGGATTCGAGTTTGAGAAGATTCAGATTGTCAACAAAGCTTGAGGAACTAAGTCGGTGTTTGTACGAACTCTGTAATCATCAAACCTGCTCTAGTGAATTCACATCTGGATCAGCACCCTGGGTTTTCCAAAGTAGATTCAGTTTATTTGTGACGATTTTCTCGTCAACAAATTCGGTACAGTGTCTTTATCTTTACTATTGATTTATTTATAATTGCTATAGTTAATTATTACATGACACTGAATTTGATTGCACTCACTAGAACTCTAATCCATACATAATTAAAGAGATAATCTTATTCTTCTTGTAGCAAAATTAAAATTAGCCAAGATAATTTTAATTTGTCATATAGACCTATTCACCCCCCTCTAGGTCTAATACTTGACATCTAGACATACGTTGGGCCTTTTATTTTATTTTAGTTGATTTCATTTCGTCCTTCTATTTTTACTTATTCAAGTCTCATGACGGGATTAAATAAAATAGATTATTATCACGTGTAACTATGCCAAAACATCAGAAGAGTAGAACCAAGTAAGTGTCCGGAGCTAACTCTAATGGTCAAATACATACAAACATATACAATATGATCAAGAAAAGGGTACTGACACCTTTTATGAATACAAATGAAAAGGAAATACATCAAGGTACGACTAAACAATACTATATTCCTTGTACATCTAATACTGCTCCATCAGCCATCATCAATTAATCCAGTACTTGCCATTCCCATGAACGGTAGGGGAGGGCCATAACACTCTATAGGGTTTCCCAAAACACACAAGCACACGCAATGTCAAAAACTAATGCAAGCCCTATGTGGGCAACCCTAGTGTCCAGGATGCACACAAGCACACAACAAATGTCATATAGAAATAAACAATTAGATATAAGGATAAACATCAACAGTGATAAAATGTAAGGTAACAACCGCATAAAAACAACAAGATAAGTACTGTGAAGTATCCCGGTATACTATACATATATATATAGACATAACCCACGATGCACCTCCATTTCCTGTATACGACAATATTAACAGCAATATATCCACAAGTACAATTCATAACACTATCATACTCAACAGGTGTAATACCAGCAAAATCAACAAGAATGATATATATAAATCATCGATCAACACACCTAGTGCAATGTACACATATGCGTTATGATATGCTTTTCAATGAAAACACACAAGGGACCGGCTCTATTCTGATATCAGTCCCTCCTGTGCAGGTTTACGGTAAGTAGTCAAAGGGAGACACAATCCCAATCTCAATACCATTCAGGTCACAATATGTATCAATGGTTTGGGATTGGCCCTACTCCGATGTCAATCCCACATCGAAAGTAATGCAGCAAACAAGGCTAGTATGCATGAGTCCACATGTATCATCAATGTCTAACTATAATATCTCATAATTCAAGTCTAGCACAATATATAGCAAGGAATATATAACACTCAGGCTATAAGAAGTCAACATCAAGTATGGAACACAATCATCCTAATGTAATTCTAATCCTAGCCATCACCTGCCTATGAGCAGGCACTACTTGTGTCTTACATGATATGCATTAGACATCTTATACATTTATACTTTAACCCTCAGGGCTGCTCTGGCCTTTAATATTAAGGTTTCACATTAACTCCTTAACTCTTCTAAGGTTAATTAAACATTAGTCTATGCACCAAGTGTTCGTTTGTCTAAACAGACACTAGAATTGTGTTCTTGGGCCTCAAAAACGCTAAAGATGTCTTATCGCAATGTTTCTATATATTTGAATACATTTTAAACCCATAAAGATATTTTTGTTATTTTACCGGACAAGTCTTAAGCCTACCGACATACTATCTCATAAGACAGACCTTGAAATTGAATCCAGAAGGTCCAGAAACCCAAAGGTTACTATTCTTGTAATTTGTTTACTCTTTTGGATGTCCATTCCTTGCTTGGGGGCATTATTTTATTTCTTCTAAATTGGTTTCACATCTACCGAGACCTCGTCTCGTCAAACGGACCTTGGGATCAAGTCCAAAAGATGTAAAAATCCTAATGGCACTCTCTTTATATTTTATTCATTCTTTTAGATATATGTTTTATGCTTAGGGGCATTATCGTAATTTTACACATTCACATGGGATTAACATCGTGTGTCGATTTGGTCAAGCTAATATCATAGTTGGGTTTTGGATGTCCAAAACCTTGGAAATGCCTCTTCTGGATTATAATTAAGTCTTTAATTGTTCAATCTAACTCCAGGAGTATAATCTTCATTTTATCAATTTAGGTAGGACAATTATCAGGTCCCAGTTTGTTCAATCTAGCATTGCATTTGAGTTCTGAGCATCCAAAAACCTTGGGTTAGCACTTTTTGGATTTTAATTCGCCTTATAATTGTTTATTTTGTCATCAAGGGTATTTTTGTCATTTTACATATTTATGTGGGACCACCTCGGGTTTTCGAATGTCCAAACAGATCCCGCCATTGAATTCAGAATGCCTAAAATCGTTGGCTATGCCCTTTTTCACATTTTAATTGGCTTTACTTTGAATTTTATAAACTAGTGGGCTTATTTGTAAATTCTTCCAATTAGTTCACTAATTTGTACTTATATAAAATGAATCAGTCCTTTTTTAATTTTTGAAACTTCAATTTCTTAACCCTATAACCAAACAGTCCAAATGTAATTTAATTTCCAATTTCTAGAAAAGGGGCAGCCCTATTCCAATTCTATTTCGATTTTACGGACACAATCTCCTTATAGCCAAATAAGTCCTTAGGCCCAAGACTCACTGGGTTAGACTTGAACCCAAGACTCGACCCGGTTCATGACACACGACCCGAACCTGTTGATTGTTGACTGTTGATTGGTCAACAATCAACTATGTAGTTCTATACTGACATGTCTATATTCATTTAGAATTAGAATACGTCATATCAAAATACAACAGTTTAATGAATAGTATCAAATTCATTTTCAATAGTTCTTAGTTCAATCATAGTCGTATTTTAATAATCAACATCATAGTTCAATCATAGTCATAGTTCAATAATCAATATCATGGTTCAATTATAGTCATAGTTCAAAATCATGGTTCAATAAAGAAAATCATAGTTTAGAAGTCAATATCATAGTTCAATCTTAGTCATAGTTCGATAAATCAAATTCATAGGTTTGATAAACAAAATCATAGTTTAGAAGTTAATATCATAGTTTAATCTTAGTCATAGTTCGATAAATCAAATTTATAGTTCAATAGTCAATATCATAGTTCAATCATAGTCATAGTTCGATGAATCAAAATCATAGTTCAATAAATCTTAGTTCGATAGTTCAAAGTTCAATCATGGTTCATATTCGATATTCACAATCAAGCCCATAAATTCTTTGTCTATGGTTAGCAAATTAGAACCTCGCTGACTGAGATCAATATTCGATGAAACTAGTTCGATAATGTCGTTCTCCGCAGCTCACCACCAATATACCTCGTGATTAGGGTTAGATAAAGTCATAATCTATTCGATAATGGTCATACATTGAAGATTCTATGGTCAACAAATTAGAACCTCATTAACTGAGATCGATATTCAATGAAACTAGTTCGATAACGTCGTTCTGTGCGGCTCGCCACCAATATACCCCATGGTTAGAGTTCGATGAATTCATAATCTATTTGATAATGACCATACATAGAAGATTAATCCATTCAAAACATCAAAATCATATCAAAAATCAATAATCATCAATAACAAGCTCAGTTATCCAAATAAAAGTTCCATATCTAGTATTTAGTCAAAACAATTCAAAGATCGGTAAGAAACTGTATAGTATTTTGAGTATCCCATTAAACATTTTCTTGAATAAAAAAGATGACACTATAGATATTGATGAATCATTCAAAACATATATTTGGTAAAATGTATTTGTTATCAAAAGTCATAAAGGAAATGACAATATATCAATAAGTCTTTCAAAACGATATAAAGTGAAAAACGTTTATTATTAAAGTCATAAATGAATTCAATATTTATATCTATAATAAAATCCATCTTAAACATGGCATGAAATACTCACCTGAAGTCCAAAAATCTTATGCCCAAAATCCTTCCTTTAGTCGAAGGTCCCTATAACACAATTCAAGATCTTATTACATACTTGGTTAAAGTGCTACATAATTAAATCGCTAACTCAGAGCTCATTATATTCTAATTTCACTCTTCTAGTATCCTCGTTAAGCCTTAAGGACGTATTGGTCATTTTTTCGTTTGTTATCGAGTCTTATTTTCCTCAAAAGGACATCACTGTTAGGTCCGGAGTATGGAAGATAATCATTTTAGGCTTTTCCGGATCTTAATTTGCATACCTATAGTTTATATTAAGCTTAGGGGCATTTTCGTAATTTTATACTTTTACGTGTCATAATTTTCAGTGCTTCGTTTGCTAAAATGTATTTCACCATTGGGTCTAAAATGTCCAAAAATGTTAATGTAGGTATTTTCAAGGTCATCGGAGTTCAATTGGTAGCTTAATTAATCACTTAAGACATAATTAAAGTTATTCTATTTGTCTGTTCATATTTTTTGGGGTCTGATTTCACAAATTAGACTCTGTCGTTGAACCCAGAATGTCCAAAAATATTGGATTAGACTCTTCTTTCATTTTAATTGGCCTTCGTTTAGCCTATTTTTGGCTCAAAGGCATTTTGGTAATTTCTCTAAATTTAAAAAGGTTTTAAAAATAATTTATAACTATTTTTTGGGCCATTTCGTAATTAACAAAAAGTAATGGGGTTCAAAATAGAATTTTAGGAAATTTTAAAACCCTAAATTATCTGGTCCAGTTACTTCTCAAGTGAACCGGTTCAACAGAGTCAAGAACCAACCAGTTTGGTGCGTCAGCATGACGTCAACATGACGTGACCCCTTACTAATAAAACTATGTTGTTTTGAATTAATCCAACCCATCCAATTATTCGGTCAGGTCTTGATCGGAGATCCAACCCTGAACAATATCGTCTTTCCCGTTTTTCTAACGAGGGTTCGGGTCACCCCTCCTAGCGCTGGTGACTGGAATATACAAAATTCTAAGTTTTAAAAACCATTTTTATTCTATTGTTTTGACTCATTTTTCCCACTAAACATGTCCTAATCGTTATTTGGTTCATTTGGGACCAATTTGGTGCCTGAATCGAACTGGGTTGGCCGGTGTGTCCCTTTTACACTTTTTCGATGACCATTGAAAACTCATTGTTTCTCCCTCATTTCTCCACCAAAATGGTTCATTTTTAGACCATTGTGCTCTAAATTTCAAGCGCTACAATTTTATGGCTTCAAAATGACATTTTTCGTTCATTTTCTAAGGTGGCCTAATTATTCTCTAAACCTGCAACTCCCTCTTAAACCCTCATTCCTCAACCAAAATTTATGATTTCACTTGCTATTTCTTTCATTTTCTCATAGATTAAGTCCCCGTTGTCAAAATGCGCTTTGGTTTAAGCTTGTTCAAACCCAGTTTTTAAGGTCCAACAATGGCAGCTCTGGGTTTTCTTAAGGTTTTCTAGGTCTTTCAAACCTTGTTTAAGCTCCTAAAGTACTGTACAATAAATGTAAGACTTATATGTGTGTTCTAAATTGATAAAACTAAAGTTAAATTCAGAAAATCCTAAAGAGAAGTTTACCTATTTCGCCTTCTCTCTCTTCGATTTTTCCTTCTCTGTCTCCGTACCTTTCTTTCTTCTTCTTTTTCTTGTGCTGAGCTTAAACCTTTAGTGGTTAAAATGCATGCAGATTCCAAGCTTCCTCCATCATCCCTCACCCTTTTTCTCTTCCATTTCTCTCTCTCTATATCATCTCTCTATTCTCTTTCTTGTTTCAGTTGCGTGGCAGAGTTTATAGCTCTATACGCATATAGCTGATGATTATATGTGAGGGGCTGCATTTGTATGGATTTCCATTGGCTAGGCTTTTGGTCCAATGAGATTTGGCCATCATATCTTTGACTCTCACTAAGGCTGACACCTTAACTTTTCATGCATGTCTCTTATATGCATATTATGGTTTATGTACATTTTTAATTTATTTTATAGCACAAAAATGCTAGAAGCTTAGTGGTAAGCTTTTTGACAGCTTTCGTTTGGGGTCTTAAGTTCAAGACTTGGCAATTCTATTTTTATTCTTTTTACTATTTTGTTGTGTTGGTGGAGGATTTCATACTTTTATTTCAATATTTTATTCTTTCAATACACTTAATTTGTATATTTCTTAATTACTTGATGTATTTTATGTTTATGAATGTTTCTCTCTTCTGTATTAATTAACATGATTAGTTATGATACTTGCTTAAACATTTAGGCTTAACATTTATGTATTTCTTTATTAATTTCATCGACGTTTTTCATATCAATTTCTTCTATCTTGATTCACTCAAGAATTATCGTTGCGACATTATTGTCATGATCTAATTATACACTAATGTTCTCTTAAAGTTTACTAACCATTCCTAATTATATAGTAATTCGGTTAGGATGTTGCATAAATTACGAAAGAACCTACTAGTATATAATTTTAAATAAAAAGTTCATTAAAATGCAAAAAGGGGGATATCAGATGTTTTTAGGTGCTCTGAACTCAAATATAATGTACATTTGGACATTCAAGGACCTAGGGATGGTCCCACATTATTTTGTGAAATGAAAAAAATTCCCTCCACCTCAAACATTTAATATACAAACCTCGTAAAACTCTTATACGCACACTTCCAAATACCAACGGGTCCAAACGCCTCTTCTTGGATCCGCAACACTCCGATTTCCCTCGATCTCAACTCCATCTTCTACATTTACCAAATTCACTCAGGGAATTCCAAAAGTTTACCACAAATTCTTAGGTTGTGAGTGATGGGTTTGACCCACTCACCGTCGTATAACAAATGTGCAGCGATCCCTCTATCACCGTGCCCTTTAAACCCAAGGCCTCTCAACTCACTTTTGAGTGTCACCTCAACAACCACATCATTGCCTACAATATCCTTTCACGTGCCAGTGGACGAGACTTCGTCTTATACATGAACGTCTTCCTAATTTGGTATGTCTTAAACCACAAAAAGATCGACCTCTTTCATCTCATCCTCCACCATATGAATGACTGCCTTAAGAAAAAGAAAGGAATTCTTTCATATGGAAACCACCTCACCACCCTTTTCAAACACCACCAAATTTATATTTGTTATGAAACTGACATTTACATCCACATACACACGAGTTTCTATACCAAACGGACTTTTAAATCCATGGGGTATACGAAAACCGACCAATGATGGGTTTCCAAATCCACCACCACCACTTACCTCGAGCCACACCAGGAGACTCGCTCTCCTGCTTACCCTCATGCATAAGACCGCCTTACCGCTCGAACCCCCTCTCCTCCTCCAGATCCCACCCCAGACTCCAACTTTCTCCTTATAACCATGCTTTGGTAGATGAACTCTAACCTCTAAAGCCAACTTTACTCCGTAAGCGAACCTTTCCAAAACCTTCAAAGAAATGGGAGAGCGCATCATGCCATCGAGAGCGACGTGCACATACTTAAAATACGTTCCAACACTTTCTACGAACATAATGAACCCAAACACGGTAAGACAAAGATAAAGATACTTGAAGTCAATGATGTACTGGAGTGCAACCTTAACACCAAGCATCGACCACCTCATTTTCGCCAACAACCCTAGGTCATTTTGACAATAACAAATGGGGAGAAAAACAAGAAGAACAAGGATAGGAACGTAACTTAGGATCTTTTTTGTTAGGAATTTTGTGTTGTAAATTTTTTTTTGTGTTGTTTGTTTGTTTTTGTTTCATTAATGTAAAGAAAGAAAAAGAACAGAATACATGCATTTCATGTATTTGATCTCTTAGAAGTTTTTGTTGTATGCTTCAATTTTTAATTGATCAAATTTGAATTGAATGAAATGCATTTCGTTTGTTATATCGTGTATTGTACAATTTGTAATCTAACTTGACATAACTCAAAAATGCACAAAATAAATATAATTATGATGCAACTCTCTAAAAATCATAACTTGCAATGACTACGTGTTAATAGGGGGAAAATATAACAAATATGCCTAATTTCCTAAAAAAATTCATTTTGAGGCATAAATTCAAATTTAGATGTTGATAGGGGCAGCATTACATATAAATTCAATATTCTCTATCAATTTCTTTCAATACATTTCTATTTGCATTAAAAGAAATAATATTTTAGTCATCATCAAAAAGGGGGAGATAGCCTTAAAGGTTTTCAACCAAGGGTATTTAAGTAATTTTAATGACAACGAGACATTGTCTATGTCAACTAATGTTTTATCTAGTGAAAATACAAATAGGTCATCTAGGTCGAAGAAGATGATTGGCCAAAAAATGAAAAAGTTCATCAATCAAAGGATTCCACTCAAAGCACAAGCGTCAAGGCCAAAATCCAATAAAGTGAAATGCTCTCGTGATCATCCAAGTGAATGGACATACTCAAGCCTAAAGAATCAAGACAAAACTTTATTTTTTCTTATTTTAGGTTTTGAGTGAATTAGGTTTGGATTGATCATTAAGCGTAAACTCTAAATATTTAAATAATAAACTAGAACTAATCATAAAATGATTTTTCAAAACAATACATTGATATACTTTAAGTTTTGAAAGATTAAACTATTTTGAAAAGAGACACTGATGAAGATAGGCAAGTAAGCTTAAATTGCCAAAACCGGTTAACTAGTTCCAAGAACTAGTCGACTGATTCTTATACCTAATTTTACACTATCAAAACCAATTGACCAGTTCCAAGAACCAGTCGATTGAGTGACTATTTTTGTACAATTCTTGAACCTACTATTTAAACCAGTCAACCAACCTACTGATCCAGTCGACTGACTTGCAAAAGCAAAAATAATGTACCAAAGAACCAATCGACCGACTCCAAGGAAAAGTCGACTAATTGTTTTTGAACATATAAACCTCAAGCCATTAGACAAATCAACTTAGCTGATTAGTCAACTGGATCATTATCCAGTCAACTAATTGGTGAAATTAGTTGACTGATTTTGTTGATCTAGCAATCAAAAATTCAAATTTTGAATAGATGAAAAAGAGGGCAAAAACTTTATTTTGAATCCAATTGACATATTTTTCAAATGCCTATAAATAAAAGTTCTCTACAACATTTATTACTATCAACACACATGCTTTAACTTATACATTTTTGTTATTGACTTTAGATCTCATTTATTGCAAAACCTAGATCTAAAAGTAATACTCATCTTAAATATTCAAAGTATACAATTCGTCAATCTTTAGTGAGTGAGCATTTATTGCACTAATCAACTCTTCAAGAGAGTATTTGTTAGTAACAATTTTGTAACTTCTCATTGCGGTAAGATTTGTGGGTAGGTGCTATCCTTGTGAGGAAAAAAGAGATATTTGGATGGGCAAATAATTAGGAGCTATTGTTGTAAATGTTTAACCTCTACATGCAAAGGAGATCAAGATAGTGGAAAAACTCAAGTGGGGATGCTTGAGTCGAGAATGTAGGAAATTTCTCGAATCTTGTAAAAATCGTTGTGTTTGTTCTCTCTTTTTCTCTTTACTATTTTACACATTTTTTGCATAACTTGCATTCATGTTTATAGTTTGTACAAGTTGTCAATATTTACAAAATACATTATTCACCCCTTTCTAGGGTATATATTCGTGCAACAACATGATATATCGTTACACAGTTTATTCATGCTCTTTTTTTATATGGAACCATCACCTACCAAAAGGTAACCTCGGGTTTAATTTGTTTTCTTTTCCTTTCCTATGTTGTCTCAACAAACAAAAAAACCACAGGAAAAGACACATAGAAAAGGAATAAAAAAAATTCCAAATTCTACCTGTTATTCTCTACATCCATTGCCATGGAAAATACCCAAATTTCTATACTCTTTATCTCTTCGTTTCTACACACATATAGAAAATCTAAAGTTCCTTTCAATTTGGAGAGCAACTTCATCAAGAGGACAGATGAACTTATGTCCTAAAGTTCCTTCCAATTTCTCTAAATTTAGTATAAGCCAACAAATCATCAAAGAAATGCCTCCCCTGTTATGAACATCACCACTTATAGCATAAAGCAATATAAATATTTTTTGACAAGTCTAAAGAAATATCAATAATAATATACTTGGGTGCCTAAAACCTTTGAAAGAATTGGGCCAATCAATGGTGGAAGGGACCCATTAAACAAATTATTGCTTAAATCTCTACCAAAGAGAGAATAATTGTAATTGAAAGATTTAAATATATGTCTTGTCAGCAAGAGGCATGGTGGGATAGGAGATATATGTATTTACATATGTGTGTGTGTGTGTCTGTATTAGCCTTAAATAACATTTGGTAACAATGAATAGTTTTTTTATATTTCAATCCTTGTGGTCTCTGTTTGTTGTTTGTCCAGCTTCGTTGAACGTTGTCTTTGTTCGTTGAATGCTCCATGAATTACCATCGTTGTTTTTTCATCAATTTTTAAATTAAGTGTTGTAAGCTAGAATATATTATCTTGTACATCTTTCCTTTGTCATGGGTTAGGTTTTAATCAAGGTATTAGAAATTTAATCTATTTATTTTCTAATAAAATGGGAAAAGTTAAGAACATGTGGATGAAGGTTACATATATAGAGAGAAAAGTTTATATATATATATATATATATATATATATATTCTATTTTATATTTACAATTGGAAAATGTTACAGTTTGAGACAAACTCTAACACGAGAGACTAGTATAATTTCACAAAATATAAGAGCATATATATAATTTCGCTTAAACTCATGGGAGGTTAATGTAATTTTTCCTTATATTTTACTCTGTAACATATACACAAATTTTGATTGTCCAACAACAAAAATTTAATTATCATAGTAACTCTCATCAATAAGTTGACTCTTATTATCTCATATCACTTCTTTATTGTCTGGAATCAAATTCTATCTTCCATTCGAACTTTGAAATATCTTATTTGGTCAAGGTTCAAAACAAAAAAGAAAGGGTATATAATTAACTGGGGCATTCAATAATAGGTCATTCACAAAGTGCTTAATTAAGTTAAGGTTCAACCAAAAACATTGTAACTCAAGAAGTCACTCAGTATTTTGTTGACAAAAATGACTCTCTTTAAAAAAACACGCTGAAAAAGCCTTACTACCAGCTACATAATACCACATCGTCTTTTTTTATTTTAACTTCAAAATTAAATAACTCGTAGGATATAAATAGTTTTTTATAAGATCCATAATGCATATAGAATTTTGAAAAAAAAATCAATATTTATACAGTGTAATCAATCCATAAAATAGAGAAATTTCTTTCTTTGTTTTATGGATAGAGAATTTTTTCTAGACAAAGAAATATTTCCTGCCAATGTTCAGTCACTACAATCCCAAATTTAAAATGTGGTTTCTAGCATGATTCAAGACCTTTCAAAAGACTCAAGTCTCCCAACTTCTAGCATTAAACTTAAAACCTTAAATTGTATAGTCATAGTTGAATTAGGTTATTGGAATATACAAAAGCAAATTGAGGATATGGAGATGAAATCCCAAGCAGCCAAACAACAATGTATAGAAAGGGCGGCAGATTGTTAACTTTGTTATAACAGTTAAATTAGTTAGCTGAAATTAAAATTAGTCTTGAGAGATATATTTTTTGTATGGTTTGTAATTGTATATAAATAGCTGCACTGTACTACTTCGATAAAAATAACTTTTCACGAAGTCTTGAATGAGAAATATCCATCAAGGTTTTCTCTCTGTTCTTGAACTCTCTGTTCTTAGATTTTCATTCACAAGATTTCACATGGTATTAGAGCAATAACCTCATTCCGTTGCAAAGTCTTCAATCTTTCGTTTCAGTTTTCTCTCGATATTGCTTCTATGGCGGAATCCCCCTTTTTATCTTCCTCAGAAGTTAAACCTAACCCTTCCAATGACTCATTGAGTCCTTATTTTCTCCACCCTAGTAACAATCCTGGAGCACTTCTAGTGGCAGAAATCTTTAATGGTGACAATTACATGGCTTGGAGTCGATCTATCTCCATCACACTTACCGTGAAGAACAAGATTTGTTTTGTTGATGGTAGTCTTCCTCCACCTGGTCCTAATGATCCTTGGCTTCAAATGGCATGGCTTCGTGCAAATAACCTTGTCATTTCTTGGTTGATGAATTCAATAGCAAAAGAGATTCGTGGCAGTCTTCTATATTTCAACACCACTTCTGAGATTTGGGATAAATTGAAGGTAAGATACCTTCGCAGTGATGGTCCTAGAGTCTTTACCGTGGAGAAATCTTTAAGTTCTATTTCTCAAGGTTCTGGTTCAGTCACTGAATACTTCAGTGATTTCAAAACGTTATGGGATGAATACATTAGCTACCGTCTCATTCCTAATTGTACCTGTGGAATAATGGAAAAATGTACCTGTGCCATACTAAAGAATCTCTCTGATAGACAACAAGGGGACTATGTGATGAAGTTTCTGATTGGATTGAATGATTCTTACTCAGCTATTCGTAGTCAATTGCTACTTCTTTCCCTTCTGCCTTCTATGGGAAAAGTGTTTTCTTTGTTGCTTCAAGAAGAGAGTTAGCAATCTCTAACTAATGTTGTGGGAATTTCTCTTGATTCTCAAGCCATGGCTGTTGCACAGCCATCTAAACAGCCATCTAATGCTTCGAAGTTCAACAAGAAAGGCAAATCTGATGTAATTTGTACCCATTGTGGTTATTCTGGTCACACTATAGATAAATGTTTCCAGATTATTGGATATCCACCAGGATGGAAAGGTCCTCGAGGAAAGAGATCAATCATTGCTCAAACTCCACATGCTAATATTGCTTATTCTTTGGAGCAGAATTCAAGTGTCCCAACAATGCCTTTTACATAAGAGCAAATTCAGAATTTGATTTCACTTGCCAATAGCCTATCCTCATCTACACTGAACCCTAACCCTGCTGCTAATATTGTTTCTGCGTTAGGTATATCTCAATTAAATCCAGCATGTTTTGCTACTTCATCGTCAATTGCTAACACTTGGATAATTGATATTGGATCAACAAATCACATGATCTGTTCTCCACATTTTTTCACATCCATGCAGTTGCTTACTAAACATTCTTTAGTTTAATTACCAAATGGTAATTCTGTTTCAATTAGTTTCATTGGAACAGTTCAACTTACACCTGATTTGACATTATATAATGCTCTTTATGTACCATCTTTCAATGTCAATCTTATCTCTGCTTCAAAACTGACCAAAGATCATTCCATTGCCTTGCTTTTCTTTCACTCTAAATGTATATTGCAGGATCTCTGCAGATAGAAAATGATTGGTCTTGCTGAAGCTAGAGCTGGTCTATACCACTTAATCAATCTTCCTGCTATCAACAATCAGTCATTGATCAAGAAGGATTTATCTGCTTCGAAAGGTTTATCTTCAAATATTTCAACTCATCTTTCTACTATAGTTCTTGATATATGGCATTATCGATTAGGTCATGTGTCTTCTGCTAGGTTACAAATAATATCTTATTTTGATTCATCTATAAAATCATCTCACAATCATGTTTGTGAGATTTGTCCATTAGTTAAACAAAAGAAGTTGTCTTTCCCTGTATCACAAAGTAATTTAAATAAAATTTTTCAATTGATACACTGTGATATATGGGGCCCTTTCTCTGTTGTTTCTCATTCGGGTTATCAGTTCTTTCTAACAATTGTAGATGATCATTCAAGATTTACCTGGTTGTCTCTCATGAGAACAAAATCTGAAACTCGTTCCTTGGTCCTGAATTTTATCACCTATGTTCAAACACAATTCAATACTCAAGTGCAAAAAATTAGAACAGATAATGGCTAGGAATTTAATATGCCAAATTTCTATCAATCTCTTGGCATTATTCATCAATTTTCTTGTGTAGAAACCGCTGAACAAAATGGCAGAATTGAAAGAAAACATCAACATTTATTAAATGTTGCAAGAGCTTTACTTTTTCAATCAAAACTGCCATTATCCTACTGGAGTGAATCTGTTCTAACAGCCACTCATCTTATTAATCGAACTCCATCTTCTGTTCTTGATAACAAGACACCATATACTCTACTCTATCAAAAACCACCTTCCTATAATTACCTTAAAGTCTTTGGGTTTTTGTGCTTTGCTAACACAATCACAAATAATCAAGGAAAGTTCTCACCAAGAGCTGTAAAATGTTTGTTTCTTGGCTATCCACCAAACATAAAGGGATACAAATTGCTTAATCTTTCAACTCTCAAAACTTTCATATCCAGAAATGTAGTATTTCATGAATCCAACTTTCCTTCCATTCCAAATGCTACATATACACCTTTTGTATTCCCTGAATTTCTTCAGGTATATGACTTCATACAATCCTCAAATCTTATTGCTTCTCCACCCATTCTATCTAGAGATTTTGATATCACAACAAATGAGAATACAGAATCTTCCCCTTTGTCCACTCCTACAGATCATAACAATGTTGTTCCAGATATTAGAAGATCAATTAGGATCAGAAATCCTTCTTAATATTTGCAAAATTATTATTGTGGTTATATGACTCAGCCTACTTCAACAAATCAATCACATTCCAGCGGTTGTGCTTCAATTTCTAGTAAGCCTTACCGTCTTACTAATTTTTTGTCATATGATAAACTTTCGCCAAAACATATCTCTCACAAATGTTGTTGAGCCCAAAACCTTTAAACAAGCCAATTCTCAACCCGAATGGCAAGATGCAATGTCAAAAGAAATTAAACCTCTTGAATTAAATAATACTTGGGAACTTGCAATTCTACCTCTAAATAAGACAGCAATAGGATGCAAATGGGTCTACAAAATCAAGTTTAAAGCTGATGGTTCCATTGAAAGATATAAGGCCAGATTAGTGGCCAAGGGTTATACCCAACAGCAAGGCCTTGATTTCTTTGACACTTTTTCACCTGCAGCAAAAATGTCAACTATTAGAGTCTTACTTTCTGTTGCTGCCATTAAGCATTGGCATTTACATCAACTTGATGTAAATAATGCTTTCTTCCATGGAGACTTAAATGAAGAGGTCTACATGAAGCTACCACCAGGCTATTCTTCCCTAACTGATCCTCGAGTTTGTAAGCTTAAAAGGAGCTTATATGGTCTAAAGCAAGCTTCAAGGCAGTGGTTTTCAAAGCTGTCCAGTTCTCTGCTACAGTTTAGTTTCTTACAAGCTAAGTCTGATTCTTCCTTATTCATTAAGCAAACATCATCAAGTTTTACGGCACTCCTCATCTATATTGATGATGTAATTCTAGCTTCCGATAGTCTTGCTGATATACATGAAGTTAAGAAGTTTCTACATGATTCTTTTACAATAAAAGATGTTGGAGAACTTAAATATTTTTTGGGGATTGAGGTTGCTAGATCAGAACAAGGAATTGTTTTGTGCCAACGCAAGTATGCTCTAGATATCTTGCATGATAGTGGTTTTTCTGGCTGCAAACCTATTGCTTTTCCAATGGAGTCCAACCTGAAACTCATTGCAAATGATTCTTCTCCACTGCTAACAGAACCCGAATCATATAGGAGGTTGGTTGGCTGCCTCTTATATCTTACAATAACTAGACCTGATTTATCCTATTATGTCCAAGCACTAAGCCAGTTCATGGCTCATCCAACTACTAATCATCTTAAGGCTGCTGAAAGGGTATTAAGATATCTTAAAGCTATACCAGGCCAGGGGTTATTTTTATCTACTTCCTCCTCATTGCATTTGAAACATATTCTGATAGTGATTGGCCAGGTTGTCTTGATACAAGGAAAAGCATCATTGGATACACAGTGTTTCTTGGAGATTCTCTTGTTTCCTGAAAGTCTAAAAAGCAACCAACTGTGAGTAGATCATTAGCTGAATCAGAATACCACGCTTTGGCGGCAACAACTTGTGAAATTTAGTGGCTCATGTATCTGTTACCCGCTCTCAACATTTCCCATCCTCAAGCTGTATTGTTGTATACCGACAACAAGCCAGCTTCTGAGATAGCTTCTAACCCAGTCCAACATAAAAGAACTAAGCACATACAGCTAGACTATTATATTGTTAGAGAAAAATTGCAAGAAGGTCTTATAAAAATCATTTATATACCCTTCAAGTACCAGTTGGCAGATTTATTGACTAAGCCACTTGGATCTCTGCATTTTCATCATCTCATATCCAAGTTGGGAATGACTAATATTCATTCTCCACTTGAGGGGGGGGTGTTGGAATATACAAAAGCAAATTGAGGATATGGAGATGAAATCCCAAGTAGCCAAACAACAATGTATAGAATGGGCGGCAGATTGTTAACTTTGTTATAGTAGTTAAATTAGTTAGCTGAAATTAAAATTAGTCTTGACAGATGTATTTTTTGTATGGTTTGTAATTGTATATAAATAGCTGCATTGTACTACTTCGGTAAAAATAACTTTTCACGAAGTCTTGAATAAGAAATATTCATCAAGGTTTTCTCTCTGTTCTTGAACTCTTTGTTCTTGGATTTTCATTCACAAGATTTCACATAGGTGGTCAAAATATGATAGTAATTGTCAATATAGGAAGTGATTTGATATGGGTTCAATGTCAACCTTGCAAATCATGTGATAATTAGAATGGGCCTTTTTTCAACCATTCCACATCTCTTTTAAACCAATATGTTTCTTGTAATTCATCAACCTCCTAATCTATAATTTGCTACAGGAAATTCTGGAGTATGTGTGAGTCACCCACCAATATGTAATTATATTGTTAGTTATGGCAATATTTATACACTTGCAATGAGCTAGGCCTTGAAAACCTCAATCTTTTATTCTAATTTTACTATGGAATAGAGAAAAATCTATATCACATAAATTTCTTTGTGTATGGAAAAAAAACAGAGAAATTTATCTATTTCCTATTCATTCAATTGCTCCATTGCTCTTCTATCATGGCACAACATTGGGTAAGGCATATTACATAAAGATATCATGTGATATTGTTTTTTTTTTTTTTTTTGCTCTGTATTTTTCTTAAACAATTTGCACTTGTGCTTTATATATGTTACTTACTTTTACACAAGATGAATCTGATGGATTGGGCAACGACGTGGCATGGATGGTTCTTTAGTGATGACGACTATGGTGGTTTGGAGTGGGAAGTTGAGGGCTTTAATGGTGGCAGACAAACGGGATCTGTAATGTGTGAAACAGGCATGATGGTTTGACCAATTGGTGAGAAGCAATGGAGGTTGACGATGATTTAAAGCTCTGTGATGTTTGAAGTTCTATTACGCTGTTGTGCAAGAGAATACGACAACCACGAGGCATTTATTTTCATGATAACGAGAGGCAGTGCAACGATGAGGATGGCTGATGTTACTAGTAGATTCTAATGCTAATGGCTAATTTTTGTGATGGTTATTATTGACAACATGGATTGCCAAAGACATAACAAAGAGAAACTTGACGACGATGAATAAAGTTGTTGAGGGGGAGATCTCTGTTATAGTGATTATTGGTCATCCTAGGTTTGTTATTATTGATGGTATTGTTTCTAGTTTGCTAATCTTGAGGTGAAGGGAATGGTGCCAATCATGATGTTTAGGAGGATGAAGAGAACCGTGGAAATTGAACCAGCTGTTCATGGAGGCCCAATTGTTCATTGTAGAAAGAGACAAGACAATGATTTCATCCTCTCAGTAGAAAGGGAAAATAGAGTGCCTAGATTGCTGGAATATGGCGATGGTGTAACCTGTTAAAGAAGTAGTTAGCTGTAACTAAATTAGTTAGAGTTAGTGTCAGATATAACTAAAGTCAGTTAGAGTTAGTTCTCTGTACGACTGTATAATAGTTAGTTAGTTAGTCTTTCATATATATAGATAGCTAATAGGTTGTAATGATCATGAAATAGAATAATGAATTGGTGAATTAGTTCTTTCTCTCCCTCTCTTTCCTCTCTCATCTGTTTTTTATCATGGTATCAGAGCTTCATGACTTACGTCAGTCTTCAATTTCTTTCTAGATCTTTCTTCTTCTTCATCTTTGTTCTCTATCTTCGTGCTACTATTCAATAATGGCATTAGATCCTCTTCAATTTCTTATTTCAAATCTCAATTCGATTGTCACGATAAAGCTAGATTCAACAAATTATTTCACCTAGAAAGCACAGATCAGTGCTGCACTTGAGGTTTATGATTTTCTCGGTTATGTCGATGGTTCAATTCCTATGCCATCAGAGAAGATTGAAGTTACCACTGGAAATGCCACAAAGATGATCAAAAATCCAATATTTACTGAATGAAAGAAAGCAGATAGACATCTTCGAAGTGCGATAAATGCCACAATTCATCCATCCTTGCTTCCTCATGTGGTCAATCTAAAGCATGCGCTTGAAGTATGGAATGCTCTGGAAAAGTGATTGAACTCAATGTCCAGATCTCATATTGTGCAGCTCAGGAATGATTTCCAGCGAGTAAAAAAAGATGCGGCAAAATCCATGAAGAGTTATCTTGGTGAGATAAAATAAATTACTGATAAACTTGCCACAACAGCAAATCTCATCTCCGATGAAGAAATTGTTTTTGTCATTTTAAAAAGACTTCCAAGAGAGTATGTCTCCTTCAAAACAGTTATTCGAGCAAGAGAAACACCAATTATATTTGAATAATTGTCGAATCTTCTTCTTAGTGAAGAAATTAATATCTCAATGGACGAACTCTAGTTGAATTCTCAAATTGATGTATCTACAACACTCACTGCTCAGAAAAGAAGCAATAAGAATTATCAAGGAAATTATCATAACAATAGAGGTAATTACAGAGGAAGAGGAAATTATCATAATAACAATAAGGGCAATTACAAAGGTAGAGGCAATTTTAATTCCAATCGTGGTAATTTCAATTCAAATCGTAGTGGTAATGGCCGAGCTCAATGGAACTTTAACTCAGAACTTGGATCGCTAGAGGTTCGATGTCAAATTTGTAATAAACCTCGCCATATTGCAAAAGATTGTTGGTACAGAATTGATTTGCATTATCAGCCTCAGACTCAAGCACTGATGGCTTCAAATGAGACTCCATCTAATGATCAATGGTTCTTCGACTCTGGAGCAACTTATCATATTACATCTAATGTTGAAAATTTGCATCAACCAGAAGAGTACAATGGTATTCAAAAGGTAGCAGTTGGTGATGGTAAGCATCTGAACATTAAGCATAAAGGAGATGGTATTCTTTCTACACCTACAAATCAGTTTCTCTTAAAAGATATTTTACATGTTCCACACATCTCAGCAAATTTACTTTCAGTACATAAAGTTGCACAAGAGAATAATTGTATCATTTCATTTCCTTCCTTTGAATTTGTTGTGCAGGACGTCAACACGAGGCAAGTTCTTTTTCGAGGGAGTAGTAAAAATGGTCTATATCATGTATGCAATGTTACTAACTCCTCTTCATCACCAACTTCGGTTCAAGCTTTTCATACTTCTGTTGCTACTTGGCATAACAGACTCCCCAACATCAATATGTTTTCAATATGTTGGCATCAAGCCAGACTTTTCAACATCTTCATCGTCAGCTTGGTTTTTCTTTCTCTTTAGTTGCTGCTAATAAACTCTTTTGTGAAAGTTGTAAGGTCTGTAAAAGTCACAGGCTTCCTTTTCAAACTTCTTTATCTCAGACAACTATTCCTTTATCTCTTATTCATAGTGATTTGTGGGGACCTTTTTCTATTGTTTCAATAAAAGGATTTCGATATTACATTGTTTTCATTAATGATTTTTCCAAATTTCGTTGGGTATATCCTTTACTTTCTAAATCTGACGTTCCTACAGTTTTTGCCCAATTTAAAACCTTAGTGGAAAATCAATTCTCCACCAAAATTAAGGTCATAAGAACTGATGGAGGTGGTGAATTCATCAATAATCATATGGCAAAAATTGTTCTAATTAGTGGCATTCATCACCAACATACTTGTCCTCATACTCCCCAACAAAATGGGATAGCTGAAAGGAAACACCAACACTTAGTTCAAATGACTTGAACTCTCTTAATACTATTTTTGTACCTTTTTCTTATTGGGTAGAAGCTTTAATGACTGCCTCTTATCTCATTAACCGACTACCTGTTCTTGTTCTTCAAAACTTATCCCCTTATAAGAAGCTTTTTAATTCTCCACCCAATTATTCTTTATTAAAAACCTTTAGATGTCTTTGTTTTCCTTGGCTTAAGCCCTATACAACTAATAAGTTACAGCCTAGATCAAAACCTTGTTGCTTTCTTGGCTATGATTCTCAAGCTAAAGGATACAGGTGTTTGGACTTAATAACCAAAAGAGTCTATATTTCACGCCATGTTGATTTTAATGAATAACAGTTTCCTTTTGCTTCTCGTGTATCTTCCCTAGATGATGTCTCCGATAATTCTTCCTTTTTTCCTTCACCCGCAACATATTCTCCTATTGTCTCATTTTCTTTACCAGCATCTTCTTTGCCCATTTCCCCTCCTAGTCCTCCTGAGTCCTTACCATCAGCTTCTTCTCCTCCTTCACCTCACATGGTATTGCTTTCTCATTCTTCTTCAACTCTGCCTCTTCTTGCTAATCAAGCTTCTTTTTTCCCACATCCAACTTTGCCTTTTAATTCCTTGAATACACTTAACTTTTTTCAATCTTCTCAGTCTAGTTCTCATCACTCGCCTGCTGAGTCTTTATCTGTTGCTCATTCTCAACCAGTCTCTTCCTCATCACCTCATATTTCAATTCCTGTTAATACTCACCCTATGATTACTAGGTCTAAAGTTGGTATTATTAAACCTCGTCATCCTTTGTCTCTCACAGTCTCTCTTAATCAGTCTCTTCCTTCTGAACCTCAAACATATTCTTAAGCCTCTCAATCTGCTCTTTGGAAGGCTGCTATGCACTTTGAGTTTGATGCCCTTCAACAACAAGGGACCTGGACTTTAGTTTCCCCTCTATCTGATAAGAATATAGTGGGCTGCAAGTGGGTGTTTAAACTTAAGACTAATGCAGATGGTTCTATTGCTCGGCATAAGGCTCGTTTAGTAGCTCAAGGGTACACACAAGAATATGGGCTTGATTATACAGAGACATTTAGTCCTGTAGTGAAGCAACCAACTATCCGCATTGTTTTGTCATTGGCTATGCATTATCAATGGGACATTAAACAATTAGATATCTCCAATGCCTTCTTACATGGTACTTTATCCGAAGATGATTACATGACTCAGCCTCAGGGGTTTGTTGATTCTCAGTTTCCTCATTATGTTTGTAAATTGAACAAGGCCCTTTAATGGTTTGAAGCAAGTTCCAAGGGCATGGTTTGATACATTCTCTTCATTTTTACTTAGCCACTGCCAATTTATCGCAAGCAAAGCCGATCCCTCTCTCTTTATTTCTCATTCTGCTGGACACATTACTTTTCTTTTAATATATGTGGATAACATTCTTCTTACTAGTTCAAATCTCACTCATATTACTCAGTTGGTTGACTGTCTTAGTCAGTGATTTTTTATGAAAGATCTTGGCTCTTTGAACTATTTTCTTGGGATTCAAGTTCATAAATTGGGTGATTCTATGCATTTATCGCAGCACAAGTATGCATTGGAGGTTCTTAATAAAGCTGGGATGCTTGATTGCAAGCCTTCTCCCACTCCCTCTACCTCTACGTCTTTTTTACCTCATACTCTTTCTCTATTTTCTAATCCGACTTTATATCGAAGCCTTGTTGGCAGCCTTCAGTACATGAACCTCACCAGGCCTGATATTTCCTTTGCCGTCAATCAAGCTTGCCAACATATCTGTAATCCCTTAAATAAGGACTTTGTTGCTGTTAAATGGATTTTGCATTATATAAAAAGTACCCTTACTTATGGCCTTTCGTTTCATGCTTCACCATTAGTGCTTGAAGCTTATTCCAATGCTGATTGGGCTGGGGATTCCTTAGATCATTGATCCACTTCTGGTATTTGTGTTTATCTGGGATTTTATCTTGTGTCTTGGATTGCAAAGAAGCAACCTACTGTTGCTCGTTCATCCACTGAAGCTGAGTACAGGGCTTTGGCACAGGCAACTGCAGACTTCGTGTGCGAAACTACAGGAAAGAGATGAGTAGATCGTGATCAGGGAGATCACGTATAGATTTTTTTCTAGGATAAATTAGTCATTAAAATAATGTAAGATCACTACGTCAACAATATTAGATCTGGACTCAAAGAATTTAAAAGGTAAGAGACTTTTTAAGTAATAGCATAATAGCATTTTGTCTTAAATATTAATTTGTAGACACTTATTATCACAGATCTAACAATAATTAACTCAAATTTTTATTACATCGAAATTCTCAATTGGTTAGTGACATCTGGTGTCTGTTTGTACAGAAAAAATTAGATTTCAAGTCTCTCAACATGTAATATGTGTTAGTTATTTGTTTGATTACGTATAATTGTTGAGTTTCTCGCGATATCCATATTACAAAAACTCTCCCATTATTGGTTATAACTTGTAAACAAGACTCATAAATAAGACTCGTGTGGGGGAAAAGGACAAAAAAAAAAAACACCCTTACCCGAAGGTTCCCAAAAATTAATTAAAAAAAAGGAAAGGATTAAATTATAATTTGCAAAGGTTTTTCTTTTCTTTTTCTTTTTTGGTATTCCAGCAGGTTAAATGTCTCACGGACATTAGCTCCTCCGTATGAACCCGCTGCAAAAGAAACTCGTTCCTTTTCATTCTAGGGTTCGTTTCGACCAGAGAAGAGACCAACGCTTGGGCAATTTCTCCATGTAGCTCGCCCTGCAAAATTTCCCGTTTGAATTCCGATCAGGTAAACCCGATCTCACGTTCTCAGCCCTTGATTCTTGATATCTATCAATTGTAGTTTAGTGTATAAAAAACCGACTCTGAATTGTTATTTTGCATTAACTTGGTGAGCAATATAGAATTGCTGAATATGCACACACATAGATACATATCTGTATCTTTATCTTTATCTATGTAATTGATTTCTTCACTCAAGTGGAAGAGTATTAGCTTTACCCATTAGTAAATCTACTTTCTCTTACATGAATGGATTGTAATAATTGGGGTTGTACAACATTAGGGCCGCTTTTGGTTTCCTTTTAGGGGCGTTTCTCGTTTCCAATTCTGGTACCCAATCGATTCTCTAAAGTCATCATTCATTGTGAATTCAGTTGGGCTCCCCATCAATTCGCGGTGTGTGATCTATGAGAAGAGAATCGTGATAAGAATTGAAACTGGAGAGGAGTTAAACCCTCCTTTCTTGGCAGTCCAGAATATTTATTAGAAATAATATTGTTTATCTATGAAATTCTTCATCATGCAAAAAATGATTGGAAACATATAATTTGCTGACAAGTTTGTGTAGAAATACAACAAGAATAATGCATTGGTGTATGACACATACATTAAGTGCCTGTCATCCGTTGTGGACCCTGGTGATAAGTAATTTTGACACCAAACTATCTTTGTTTATGGTTTTGTATTGTCATTGCATGGAAGTTACTGTGACCATAAACTATTTTTTGGTTATTATTAGCATTTAAAATTTTAAAAATATAAACTAGGCTGATCAGGGTTTGATTTGAAGGTAAATGCAAGCCTTAATTTGTTCTATTATGCTGTAGTTTAAACAAAATGGCAGCTCCAAATAATGTTGAGCTGGAGGCTGCAAAGTTTCTGCATAAACTTATTCAGGAACCCACAGATGAGCCTATAAAATTGGCTACAAAACTTTATGTGGTGCGTATTATTTTCTTTTACCGTAAATATTCCATGCTGTTATATTTATTTCTGACTTGTAGTGGATGTATAACTATATTCTTATTTATAATATAATATGCATGTGTTTTAGATATTGCAACACATGAAATCAAGTGGGAAGGAAAACTCAATGCCGTATCAAGCGATATCAAGGTAAAGCATTTTCAAATCCTTTAATTTTTTTCTCAAATTTTCTTTTTATCATAAAGTTGATCCAGTGTTGTAGAAAGTACACCATTAGATTATTGAGAATGGCAAGCTAAGAAGCACGGATACAGATACGGACACGGGACACGAATACGACACGACACGGACGGGGACCCGCAGACATGTTATTTCTAAAAAAAAAAAAATTAGGATAGGGACACGTTGAATATATATAATTTTTTTATATTTTTTATATGACAATATAATAAAAATTTAATGTTATTTTAATTAAAATTAGCATAAAACACACATTTAAAAAATATTATTAAGATATATTAAAATAACAAAACTGTTAAATAAAAATTAAAAAACTTCTTTATTTAATCATCAACATCCATAGTTCAAGTGTCCGGACACGTGTCCGGGAACGTGTCCGGGAAGTGTCCGAGAGTGTCGGTATCCGACACGGACACGTGAGCCAAAATAGAGTGTCCATGCTTCATAGATGGCAAGAGAGTTCAAAGGCCATGTTTTTTTTTTTTTGTGTTTCCGTGACTGTAATACCATTCTTATGTGTAGCTGGTAGATCTGGTAACTGGTGTTCATCAAGATGATAAACTAAAGTACTTGTGTATGGTTGAGTTTAAAATGACACGAGAGTTCTGTATCTACTCTTTATATAATTCTTTGAAGGATGAAACTGTTTCAACTTGGCCCAGGAAGTGTAGCTATTTAGTGGAGTTTCTTTCTATTAGAGTAATTTATTATATTAAGAAACATGGATATAGGACACGAATACGACATGGCACAGACACGTGAACACGATATTTTTTTCAAATAGTAAGACACAGATACATCAGAGACAAGTTGAATATATATATTTACATTTTTTATATGATCATATAATAAAAACCTAACATCATTTCAATTAAAATTGACATAAAAATACATAAATCAGAAAAATATTATTAAGATATTAAAATAACAAAGCCATTACATAAAAATTTAAGAATTTTTTCATTTAATCATCAACATTCATGATTCAAGTTGCACAAAAAAAATACTAATTATTACATAAAAAACACACACACACATATATATATTTGTGTGTTTGTGTATATATATATATATATATATATTTATATAAAACAAAGTACAAGAGGAGAAAAGGACGGAAAAATCCAAAAAAGAAACAGAAAACATGTACTAATGTGTCCGGAACATGTTCGAAATTAAAAAAAAAAAAATTTAGAATTTTTTTCACGTGTCGGGCAAGTGCCCGAGAGTGTCGGTGTCCGACACAGACACTTGAGTTAAAATAAAGTGTCTATGTTTCATAGTTATATATATATATATATATATATTTGTGTAGTTTGCCCATAGTATCTTGTAATTGTTTTGTTTTGCATGAGACGCGGTACGTATGTTACATATTTTTTTTGATACGCACGATATATGCAATAAGCGCAATCATGCTTAAACAAGTTTGTTTGTTTGTTTTTTTTGGTAACAACATTGTTTGTTTTTTGGTTTTGTTTTGTTTTGTTATATACATGTAAATCATCTCATTTTTGTTTGTTTTGGTTTATATTGCCTCCTATATCGTTCATAGATATTTCCTTAAACAAGAAAGAAGGAAAACAATTATTTTTAGAAGATGAGAATGAGGGGTGAGGACATACAAGAAGTTAAAGATGAAAAAGGAAGTGAAAAATTGTTGGCATTTGATGATGATGATATCAATGCCATTGAAATTGGGGATTGAAATGAAAATAGGATGGATTATAAGAATGAATTATTTTGGATTTTGTCTTTAAATTTTGGTAGCAACAAATTATGCTGGAAACTTAGATTATTAAATTTTGGTTTGGAGTTTGTAGTATTTATGAACGTTGATTATTGTAATTTATGGAATTTAAGTTGATTTTTTTTTCATTAGTAAGTTGAAATGTTATTTATTTATATCATTTAAATGCTGTATATATATAATATTGTATATACATATATTGTATATACATATATATTTTAAAAAGTTGAGTGTATCTTACAATACACGATACAATATTTTTGAAAAATGATACTTGCTATTTTTGAAGCACGGACACTCTATTTTGGCTCACGTGGCCGTGTTGGATACATGTCAGACACCGATACTCTCGTAGACTTCCCGGACACGTGTCAGAGACTTGAAAAAATAGTGTCTAATTTTTAATTAATTCTTTTTTGAATTTCGGACATGTTATGGACACGCTTTTTTTTTTCTTCTTTTTGTTTGGATTTTTTTTCTCTCTTTTTCTCCTCTTCTCCTTACTTTTTTTTTTTGGTTATATATATACATATATATGTTCTGAATAATAATTAGTAAATTTGTTTTGGAATTTGAATCATAGATGTTGATGATTAAATATTGCTATTTTAATATTTTAATAATATTTTTGTGATTTGTGTGTTTTTATACCAATTTTAATTGAAAATACATTAGGTTTTTATTATATGGTCATATAAAGAATATAAAAAATTTACATATATTCAACATGTCCCGAACGTGTTTGTGTCCTATTTTTTTTGAGAAATGACGTGTATGCGTGTTCATGTCGTGTCTGTATCCGTCCCTTTTAGCTTGCTATAATACACGTTTTCACAACTATGCTTGGGACTTCCCTTCACATGAATGTTTTTGTTTCTATGCCCTATATCTAGATTATATATTTATGAAGTTATATAGGAAAGCCACCATTTAGGAGCTGCACAATGATGTCATGGGTTGGGCTTCCCAGTTAAAAAGAATCCGTGCACTTAATTTATACCAATTGTTTTATAATTCTCCATTATCAAAGCCATTGCCACAGTTGATTTGGAGGCACATCTAATCAACCTAAAATCTCATACATCACAGCTTTAAATGACCTGTTCAATGTGGTCAATTTTTTGAAATTCATCTCTATTGCCTTTTCTGTTAACTTAATTTTCTTCATTCAAGGGCCATGGAGACTGTTATCAATCAACATGGTCTTGATATTGAGGTTTTAAAGTCATCCCGCCTTCCTTTGACTGGTGGAACTCATATGGGGGATTCTTCATCGTCACAATTTGCAGGTAATATATGCCTAACAAATATAATAGTTGCTGGTGAAATGCTTTTAAAAAATTCACCCCAGTAGTATTATGGAGGGAGGTACTGTTAATGCAGGTTCTTCCCAGACGATTGGGATTATGAAGGATTCTAAAGCAAGCTTGGCTGAAAATGAGATGGCCAAAATTGATTCACATGCTTCAAACAGGCCGCTTGTTGGCCCAAGTGGTACAGGACAGAATATGTATCAAGGATCTGTAACCCATCTGGGTAGTAAGTCTCTCGATCATGAAAGTCCATCTAGTTTTGACACTAGGTCTACAAACTCACAGTCACAAGAAAGGCGCGATACACCAAATTGGGATAAAGTAAATCAAAAGGATAATAAGAAAGCCAACAACAGTAAGAGAAAGAGGACCGATTCATTATCAATCACTGAACCACATATTGATAAGCCACAGCAACTTGATACTCACAACCTCAATACAAGGAAGGGAAAGGTGGTGAACAAGGTCAAACCACCTGGGAAGTTATTTGTTGAAAGTGGTGAGCATGGTCACTCTAATATGGTTGAGAGTAGCTGGTCAGATGGATCATATCCCATCAATATCTGGTAATCTAACATCAGTGTTTAGAACCAAGCAAGAGAGTCAACAGTTAACAGAAAAGTCATTGGATTCGACGAACATTACCAATTCAATGTCGCGAGCTCCAAATTCAAGATACCCTGAAGAAATGGAAGTTTCATCCGCCCTAGGTCTACAACAAGGGGTCTCTCAACCTTTGACACATGACCTTCGTTCAAGGGGTATATGGAATCAAAATAAAATAGGGGCACCATTTGAAAAATCTCAAGTCTCTAGGTTTTCTTCTAATACTAGGTTGTGGTAATTTGACAGCAGACATATTGATGCAGCAATCAACTGGACCGTCTCTTGGATCAGGTAAAGGATTTTAATGATTGTAATCTTGAATTCAGTATGTTCGAGATTTTCCAATTTCAAGCTAGGACCATAGTTGGTCTAAAAAACTCCATTTAGAACCATTTGATAGATCAGAAACTTTGTGATGAGTTTTTTGAATTTGGTTTACGTTTCAACTTTGGTTCTGACTTCTGATTGCATTTGCGGCATAAGTATTGAGAAAATCTGTACTTATGTGGATACGCATGTGCATTTGCGTGTGTGGGTGCGCTTTGATAAATAAATTGAGGAAAGTAAGTAATTGTTTTGACTGAGAAGTGAAGATTGCATTCTTGAAGAGGCTTCTGAATGCTGGAAGATCTACTGGTCCAGTGGGTGGGAATATCTCACGAGGTTCTACTGGAATTTCAGGTGTAGCTGGCAAGGTTCATGGGATGATGCCTGGTGCTTCGGGTTCATATCCACAGGTAGAACCAGGGATCTCAGGTGCAATGCATTTCAACAATTCTTTATATGATAATCAAATGGCTGCAAAGATGCACAAGGAAAGGAGCATGGAAACCTTTCCAGCCACGCCCTCAGTTGAGCTCTCTGCTGGTAAAGATGCAGCTGATTCTGAACATTTGAAGCATGGATTCATGAAAGGTGCTGTTACAAGTATGACTGAGAAAACTGTAGAAGCTCAGTTCTTTTCAGCTAATCATGGGAATGGAGCATCCACAAACTTATCCACTGGAAAGGCCTTGGAACAAGGAGGAGGAAATTCAGATATATTAGCAAATGCAAATAAGAAAGTTCAGGTACTTTCGTTTCCATTTTAATGATTTCCATTATTTTGGCAAAATGAAGGCATGGCACCGAATCAGTAGTCTCCAGTTTGGAAACCCTTGTTTTTTATTTTATTTTATTAGTTTCATGATTGAATTACCATGATGATGAGAGGTTAATCTATCTTATAATGGTTCTTGCTTCTTTATTCTTTCAAATGTATTGGGATAAAGTAGTTACCCCCTCCCCTTTCCATCCATGAGCGTCATTTGAGGGCTTCTTCGATGTGCAATGCACACTGCAGTTTTACTATTTTCAGCTCTTTCGAGAAATGCTGCACCACATTGCTGCCTCTGATTTGCTTCTTTGTTGTATCTTACTTTTGCCTCTCTTATTGGATTGAAGTTTCCTAGAGATTTTTACGCTGGTACGATGCTATAGAGATAATATGAATGTGTTGCTTGAACTTCTTGTTAAGTTGTTCCAATCAATCTGTTCTGCTATAGTATAGCCACTATCATCTCTTCTAGCTTTTGAAATTTATACCACAGTTATAGTTATTCTATATTCCCATCCTTCTAATGAGTATAATTGGGTAGTCACCTTCACTGGTATGAGTTAGTTTCTGGATATGAGGTTTTGAATGTCGATAAAGGATTTGCTACATCAAATCAATGAAAAAAAAAGCTAATAGGGGAAGAAAAGAAGAGACATTTATTGCTGGTATGTCTTTGTCACATGATAATTTTGGGAGGAAGAACATACTTAAACATGAAGGATTAGAAAGATTACAAGTGGCATGTAAAGAGGAGGTTTGGTGACAGAAATGTTTTATCTACGCCTATTTAACTCACGACAAAACGAAACTAAGAAGAAAGATTTTTAAAATATATGCACATGAATGGCCAATTTAGAGCACAACACATAAGAATTTTGGCTTCCAAAAGCACTTCTAAAATAAAGCCCATTTCATATCCTTTTCAATCCCAATAGCATACAATCTTAATTCTAACCTTTAAAGTCCTAAGGTTTCTATAGCCACTACCTACCTGCAAAATCTGTATAAGCAGCTTTATATATATGTATATATATATATATATATATATAGAGAGAGAGAGAGAGAGAGAGAGAGAGAGAGAGAGAGAGAGAGAGAGAGAGAGCAAAGCTCTTTCAATTTTCTTCCTTGTGGCTTAATCCCATTTTACACCCTTGAGGACAATTTATATGCTTCATAAAACTCTAGAATCAAATAAAAATTGTTTACAAATCATCCTTTCCTATATGGTAACAAATAAAGTTTTAGATTTCATTTCCAAAGCCATTTGAACTCATAAAAAAATAAAAATTCAACAATATTGTTATCATTAAAGAATAAAGACTCCTAATAAGACTAACTCGGCAAAAAAAAAATGTAATTATACTCACTTCTGCCACGGTAAGGCATAAATACACATGCTTCTTTTATATTTTTAAAAATTATACCAACCTCCCCTTAATTTGTTGACCGATTAATAGAGTTAACAGAAGTTATAATTTTACTATTATGCCTTGAATTAAATATTATTATTTTTCCTTTAGCTAAAAAACTATTGAAGCTTATATAATATATATAAATATGTCTATATATCTTTTGTAACAGAGAAGAGTCTTTAATGGTGGGTCGGCAAGCATTGACGATCGAACTCGAGAAAAGCTGTAATAGTTCAATTTAGAACTTTTTTTTTTTCTTATTCAAGAACACTGGTGATCTATCGCATTAAATGGTGATTTTTCTGACAGGGTCCACTGGAGCTCTAATGAGGTACGAAGGTCTCAAGAACGATTGAAATCAGTTTCTTGGTTGTTCCATATTCGATCAATTTGGACATTAAAACGTTACTCCATATATTTCATCTTTTCAGTCCGTACTCGGAAACAATGTCCCGATCAAATTGCTTTCATGTAGAACGTCATTGCTTACATAACCCACTCAACTGTTAACTTGTGAAGGAAAAGGAGAAAGTTAGAAGTAAGTGGCTTATCTCTTTGAATGGTGAGATAGCGCTTTATATATTAATAAGAGAAAATTACAAAGCAGCCTCTACCCACATAACTCTTCAAACTCCCTCTCAAGTTGGAGCGTAGATATCTATCATGCCTATGGTGTTAAATAACGACCGTTACGTTACGTATCGGTTTTTTGACCCTTCCGATACTGATACTGACCAATATATCGGTGTTACTAAAATTCACAGCCGTATCGGCTGATACCGTTACGTATCCACTGTTATGGGCGTTGACAGAATCGTTACGGGACTGTTACATCTATTTTATGTTTTTTTTTTCAATTTTTTATTTTTCGTTTTTTATAATTTTTTTTTTTACAGAATTCTTATGATTTCTATTTTTATAATATTTATATACAAGAGAGATACTTAACAAAATAATCTAAAAAAAATTGAAATGGGTTACCAAAACATTCGGGTCAATACAAATTCGAAAAGGCCTCTTGGCCTCAAAATTTTTATTTTTTTTTATTCCATAACTAATTAACTAAATTGATTTTTATGCTTATAATTATTTTTTGTTATAATTTATATCATTCTTTGTAATGCCACTCAAATTAAATGATATTTATTATTAGTTTAACTTTAAAATATCCATATAAATTAATAAAATATATTTTTAAGTGTTATTTATAAAAAAAAAAAAATCTTTTTAGGTGTTAGAAAATTAAAAATTAATAGTAAAAAAGATTAAAATGTGATGATTGTAATCAAGATATGTGTATCAATGACTTTTATGATATTTGCTAGTGTGTGAAAAAAATTTACGGTTGCGGTTTCCGATTCCCGTTATGAATGACCCGATACTTCCCGATACCGTTACACCGCGACCGCGACCGCTTCGTATCACGTGACCGCGATTTAAATCCATGATCATGCCCCAACTTGTTACAAAGATCAGAAAAAGCCCCCTACTCACAACCTTAATAAACACCTCTCAATTGATTACTTCATCTAACAAATGATGAACCAATTTGTTTCCTCATCACTATATCTTAACTAAAATAATAATCAACTTCAATGTGCTTGGTTCTCTCATGAAAATATAAGATTATTAGCAATGTACATGGCAACTTAATTATCACAATACATCGTCATGGGCTTCTCGCTAGAAAACTCCATCTCCTGCAAAAGTGATTTTTCCCACAACATCTCACAAGCTGTGTGAGCCAAACCACATTTTATTTCTTACTCTTCCATGTGAGAAGGTTTCACCCACAAAAGTACAAAAACCTGACATAGACCTTATGTCTATATGATCACCTGCCCCATCTGCATTTCAAAACCCAATCAGGTCTAGATTGTTAGAAGGTTTTAGAACTTAACCCTTGCCTAGAACACTCTTCAAATATCTTAATATACGACATATGGCTTTCCAATGCTACTGTTTAGGGCTTTGCATATTCTGACTAACCACCCCTACAACGAAGGTAATATTAGGCCGTGTAACAGTCTAATAAATAAGTTTACTTATAATTTTTCTATATCTTCTTGGATCTTCAAAACAATCTCATCCTTGGTTTTAAAGTGAGAGGTTTTTGGAATTGTTGAATTTAGGTTATTGAAAATTTTGTAGAGCAAGGACTCGAGGTTTTTATGTAAAATTAGAGCCAAAAGATTGAGAAGTATCAAAGTTGATTATGGGTAGTTAAGGTAGGGTTTTAATGATGAAATATGTACAATTTAGGGATAGAAAACAATAACAGAGAGAGAGAAAAGAAGACGAAGAAGAAGAAGAAGGAAGGAATACCCTAAACTATTTACGAGGTTGTATATACCTTTTTGCGAGACTTTTTGACTTCAAGAATTTCATCGAAAATCTTTTAGTTTTCAGAAAGTTTTTTCAACTTCTGCTTTAAAGATCACTTACATACACAACCTCCTATCAACAAAATCTTAGAGTTGCAACTTTCTACATCTTTGGAGAATTTGCGCAAAAGAATTCAGCTTATGCAATTGGTTGATGCCAAGATAGAGAGAAGTCTTGTTGTGATTAAGATTTGGCGTTGTTTGAGAATTCTAAAGCGTTGCAGCTGTGAAGGACGCTTGAGGGTCAAGTTAATAAAATATCATATTAGTATTGGCAAGGCTTGGGGTACTAAATCGTGCGAGTCATATTGAGTCTTTATTTTGTCTCACTTTCTTTGTAGTGGATTTGGTGCACATCTGGATGAGGTTCCGTGGTTTTCCCATCTAGGGTTTCCATATAAAAAATCTTTTGTGTTCTTATTGTGTGATTGTTCTTTATTTTGCATTGATTGCTATTGTACTAAGAAGCATGGATACGGATACGTGACACAGATACGACATGACACAGACTTGCAGACATGTCATTTTAAAAAAAGACAGAGACAGGACACGTTGAATATATATAAAATTTTAATATTTTTATATGATCATATAATAAAAATCTAATGTTATTTCAATTAAAATTGACATAAAATACACAAATCACAAAATATTATTAAGATATTACAATAACAAAGCTATTAAATAAAAATTCAAGAACTTCTTCACTTAATCATTGACATCATGATTCAAGTTTCAAAACAAATTTACTAATTATTACACAGAACATATGTGTGTGTATAAAATAAAAAAAGAACTAGAAAAGGAGAAAAAATCCAAAAAAATGAAAAAAATAGAAAATATGTTCGAAATTCAGGAAAACAAATTTGAATACATTTTTTTCGGGTGTCCGACAGTGTGTCTAGGAAAGTGTTTGAGAGTGTCGATATCCGACACGTGTCTGACACAGACACATGAGTTAAAATTAGAGTGTTCGTGATTCATAGCTATTGCATGCACACAAACCTTAAGATATTGCACTAAATCAAGTGGAATCTTAATCACTCAATTTGAAGAATCTTTAACCCAAAAGTAGATATTATTATTCAGCTATTATCACGTACCTTTTTCTCAAATGAGTTTCTAGATTAGTTGTGTGAGAATTAGTTTGTGAGATGAACTTTCATGAAATGTTTCCAATGTAAAATAAATTTGTGGACTTCCTCCACAAAGATATGAAACAAAACTTGGGGTTGAATTCTATCCAACAAGAAGGGATTAATGCACCTTAATAATAGTAGGAACCATGAGAATTTGATTTATCAACTCATAACTCATCTTATTAGGAGTCTTATTCTTTTTTGGGTAAATTACATTAACCTCCCATGAGGTAAGGCATAAATACACACAATTCGCTTGCTTTTTTTCAAAATTAAATTGACCTCCCTTGAGGTTTATTGTTTGGTAACAATTTTCCCATTTCGTTGGTCAACAGTTCTGGCTGACGTCATCTTAATTTTTCTTTTTAAAAAAAGAGAGAGAACTTTATCCTCTTTAAACATAAAAAAATGAAAAAAAACTGTTCAATTCCTTCGTCTTCACACATATATACACATAAGATCTATATGCATACATGATGTAGGACAGATATGGTACTTGCCAAAACATGTATTTTGTTTCAAAATCATTATAGGATTCTTTAGTTTCCAAATTTGAGTTTATCTCAAATTGGTTATTTTAGATAAATATCTATTATTTTTATTATTTTCTATTCTAAATAGGACTCTTTATTTTATTAGGAATTTAGGATTAGGATAAAAATAAGAGTTATAGTTTCTTAGTCAAAAGAGTAGTATTTTAACTCTATAAATATGATGTAATAGGTCTTTATCATTAATTTTTTTTATCAATAATATTTAATTACGAATTTTATAGAATTTTTTCTCTTATTGGGTGAGTAATTCTCGTGTTACTTAGTTACCAAGGAATTTGACTGTGTTCAATTCCTTCCCATGTTTTCGTGTCATGTTAGTTGGTATCAGAGTGAGGATTCGCCTGGTTGGATGGCAATTAGCGGAGACACAATTTTTTATCTTATCGACGACAGTTCAGTAGGAGAATCCGTTACTCGTTTGGAGTCTTAGGATACTAAGAGAATTGTGAAGACAATAGGTATTACACCGACGATGGAGCTCGCAGTCAACCTATTTGTGGATACGTTTCTATTCGAAGAGCTATTCGCAATTACGAAAGACTTCCTGACTTTGATGGTAATTTTTATTTTAAAAACTTTCATGATTGGATATATGATTTCGATGATTGTCTTTATGATATGAGACTTTCAGAAGCAAAAAAATATTTTTGGGTAGAAGATAAACTTATTGGAGTAGCAAAAAGATGGTGATTTGATTTATAGAGGCGTAGACAATTGTAAAGAAACAGATGCACTCGTTCATGGCCAAGATTGATGAGCATGTTGATGGATAAATTTTTCCCTAGAAATTATTTGTAGATTTTGGAAGATCAATACTAGATGAACATGGGATTCTACTAGAGCATTAGAATATATTGTTCAGTAATAAGGAAGAAGCTCGAAAAAAATGTTCCTAGCACCAAGGAAAAAGTAGTAAGAAAATTATAAAATTTTCAAGGAGCCTTTGACTGATAAGGTTGCGAATATTGAACCATTAAAAGAAATTCATGTTCTTGTAGAAGACTCTCTTATCATAGGAGATGCAGATCAAGTTATTTCGGATGATTATAAGGAGTTGGAAGAAAATAAAGTGGAACATATTTTTGAAGATTTTGCTAAACAAAAGGTGAAGAAGTTGAGCACTCAAGAGACGATATTACCGCAACAAGAAGCGATTATTATTTTCCTGTAGTCATGAACAATAGCGAGAACCTCGAATGCCTGCAGTGAGTGTTATTCTTATTGGTAATCAACCAGCTACTTTCCCCACTGTTACGTTGGAACCCAAACCACTTGGAGAAGGTTTGAGCAACATGGTCCAAATTCCCTTGTGTAAAAGGCTAACATACAGTGGACCATTTTCTTGGAGAAGGTATCTACTCTACTTTGGGACATAAAGTTACAAACTATGACATAATGTTTCAAGGAAAAAAATTATTAAGGAAAATTGTCGAGGGAGTGACGAAGCAAATTAGTGGCCTATACAAGTCTTACAACACAAACAATTTAATGGATACATTCTATGTGGTTATGGATGAGGTTGAGATCGCATACATCTAGTTAACTTCGAGGACTAGTTCATTTTAAGTGTGGGAGTTTGATGTAGGATAAATATGGTACCTACCAAAAACATATATTTTGTTTCAGAGTCATTGTAGGATTCTTTAGTTTTCCAATTTGAGCTATTGGTTATTTTAGATAATATCTATTATTATTATTGTTTTCTATTCTAAATAGGACTCTTTATTCTATTAGGATTAGGATAAAAATAGGAGTTATGGTTTCCTAGTCAAAATAGTAGTATTGTAACTCTATAAATATGATGTAGTAGGTTTTTATCATTAAAGGTTTTTTTTTTCCAATAATATTTAATTACGAATTTTAATGAAATTTTCTCTTGTTGGGTAAGTAATACTTACTGTTACTTGGTTACCAAGGAATTTGACGTGTTCGATTCCTTCTCACATCCCACAGCCTGAGTATGGTGGAGATGATACAGTGGCCACCGCAGCAGCTTCTTCGCCACTCACAAATTCTATGCCCGACTTCTTCTTCCCGACCACCACCGGTCTTGGCCGAACTTGTGGAAGCTGCAATTGATTTTTGTATGCACACTTTGCATATGTATAATCAATGCGGACCCAATATAAACATCAAGATCAACCCCATTTTTTTTTATAAGTAGGATCAACCCCATTTTAAATTACATATAAATGTATTTACTTAACTAAGTTGAGCTCCAAGATGCTCACAAGCCTGAAATAACAGTTGCCATTGTCAATTCATCGGGGGCTTATCTCACTGGTTTTCTTCTCATTGAAAATGGTTAATAGAATTTAAACAAGAGCTTAATAGGTTGTGAACGTTTGATAGGTTTGGTGAATCTGTAACAGAAGATAGTGAAGGTGCAGGAAAAAGACAACGGCAACAGTGAGATTATGAAAGCGTTGTTTCCAATGAATCAAAAGAGAGATTTTTATATTTTTCAATAATGGGTTCTGAGATTCTGAGCTGGTGGTGTTGGAATATGAGCATTTGAATGGATGACCCAAATGCGTTCATCTTGTGTTGGTGATAATGACAATGGATTTGAATATAATGAATTTTAAAGACTTTGGTCGATAGCTTTTTGGTACTATAGTTGGATGCATTAGATAAATAGCATTTGTAAGGGCTGGAGTGGTTTTGAGGTTTTATGGTTATGAGAGTTATTGATTGATAATTGGGATTCTAAGTTTTTGTTAAAAGGTCTGATAGGAAAATCTGTTCTCATTTGTGTGACTAAAACCAAAAAGCATTCCTTTGAAGCAGCAGAAGAGAGATGCTGTTTCCATGGTGTTTAGAGTTATGTGTGCAGGGGCTGCTTTGTAATTTTTCCTTTAATAATATATAAAGGGGTTATCTCACCATTCGAAGAGATAAGCTACTTATTTCTTAATTTTCTCCTTTTCTTTCACAACTTAACATGGTTTTTGCATCAACAAAATTAGGGTTTCTTTTATTTTCCTTGTTTTTCATCATCATTCTTCTTCTTTTTCTTCATCTAAGCAACAAAAAAAGAGACCCGAACCAGCAAGCTGACGTCATCATGATGTGCTGATGTCATCGTGACATCATGATGACATAACGATCGGTCGGTTGCTGGAGTTGATGATAATTACATGATTGGATTCATCTTCCTTTTCTAAGAATTATGGTAATTTTTATGGAATTTTTTGAACACATTTGATAGGGTTTTTCATTTTTTGAAACTTTTTTGGTTTGAGGAGGTTCGATTTTTTGATCTGTTTTTTTTTTTTGCGGCTGTTTGATCTATTTGGTTGCTTCTATTCCAGAAAGAGAGGTGCGACTAGACCTCTGGGTGTTGTTTAGGGGTATTTCATTGAAGTCTAATTGATTTTGAATGTTTTTTTCCTCTCTGATAGTTGTTTAGGTCATTTTTTTCTCTCTGGTTGCTGTTGCATCTGTTTGATCTGTTGCATATTATGGGTCTTTGGCTGCTTGCTATGTGTGACTTTAGGTGATACTCTTTCAGCCCCTGAAGGCATGATTTCTGTAATCTCAGCCCACCATAAACCGATTGTAAGTAAGTTTTGTTCTAAGTTTTCTAGTGTCGTCGTATATGAACCTGGTTACCATCTTTTCTAATTTCTTATTTTATTTTATTTTTTGCTGGGGTTGGGGGAGGGGATTCCTCAGTCTCGATTCTTCTGGTTCTTGTCTTTTTACTTTTCCACTTAATCTTAGACCTTGTCCTATATGTTTTTGGTTCTCCTTCCATTCAAATCTCTTCACAGATTTGATTCAAGACTAAACAGCAATGGCTGACAACAATATTTTGTTTGGTTTTTTGTTTAAAAACATAACCTCTGATCTGCTAAAATGATGGTGATGGTGAACCTGCGAGCATAATATATCGATGAAGGTGATGAGAGGTGAAGATTCAAAATACCCTAATTTGCTTGGTTCCACAGTTTAAGAATGTGCACTTTTTTCTTGTTATTTTGTTTTTCTTGGTTTCATTTTCTTCCACTTCTAATCACTTGAAGGTGAGTGTATCAGTTTCTCCTCTTGGCTGTGAATGTCATTTTGTATTTGTACTAAAAAGAAAAAGGGAAAAAAAAAGGTTGGCTGGTTGCGATCATGTTTTCCTTGACAATTTTTCTTCTTTGGCAATATCTTCTTCGGTGCTAAGCTCGAGTTTTGTTGAACTTCGGTGATCTGTGCCTGAACAAGATTTGCTAGGCTCAACTTGGGCTTGAGCAAAGCTTGAAAACAAAAAAAGTGTCTGGGATGGGCTTGATGCCTCAATAGTCAGCTTGACTTGGCTCATTTGCAGCCAGTAGCCAAGGGAAACCCAAAAATGACCCTTTTTTATGTATGGTATTGGTGATTTATTCAAAGTGGGAGGTTGATATTAAGTAACACAGAGATTTAGAGTTGGGTGGATGTAGTGGAGACTGCTTTGGTATCAAACAATGGCCATTACTCCATCTATCTGCCCTTAACATTACCCTTTGTTTTGTGCCGTTCTACCCATTAGTAGCTATTATAAGTCATTACATCACCATAAGAGTCTGTTGGCTGTTATGGCCATTATACTGATTACTCTCATGGCATGAATCACAGGAAGGCTGCAAAACTCTAATTTATGGCCCCCTTTTTCTTTAAATCAGCTATATTTGACATCAATTAAAACAAATTTAATCAAATTGAGTAGTGAAGTCGGTGGTGGTTTGGAAAAAAAAATTTAAGTTTGCTTTGTGGGTGGGAGCTTTTTTGGGTTGGAAATTGGAATTGCTCGTTGTTTGTAGGCTAATCAAGGTTAATTAGCCCAACCCCTGGGTTAGCTCTGCTGGTAAGGCATTTACGATATGTGGTTCTTGGGGGTGGGGTTTGCATATTCAGAGTTTGTTTTAACAGCCATGCATCCAAACTAAAGGGTTAGTGGTTAGCAGGTCCCTGTCATAGAAAAAAGGTTAATGACCGTGTCTTTGAAGATGTGGAGCTCTCTACTCCTTTCTTCAAAGATGCCTTTTTGCGTTTATTATTTTTTTGGGCCAAAGAGGCTTTCCCTGTAAATGTTTCTTCTTTTGTAGGTTTTTTGGATTCTCTTAACTAGATGTAAGTTTTTGGGGTTTTCGCCCTGGTTGCCCATCTTGGGCTCCATATATATACAACTCTTACTTATCAAAAAAAAAAAAATTAGCCCACCGAACTCTCTTTCTGACCAAGAAGATTTGTTGCTCGAAATAGGACTTTGTTATATCTCCTCATTTTCACATGGCTGATCATTCTCGATCGTTTTGGGGGCAGCTGTCTCAGCCAGTAAAGTCTGTTGGTGTTGTACCATGGACCTCAACTGGAAAAAGAAGTGGCAGTCATTGTCAAAAGTGAAATCCTGAATTTTGGGTAGTTCTTCCTTGATATTTGCTAATTTTACAATTGATTCCAAGACGTATCCTAGTGATTTTTACAATTGACTCCAAGATATGTTTCCTAGTGATGTTTTCTCCAAATTCTTTTATGGTTGATGATGTTTTATATGATCTTGTTTCAAATTAAGTTGGGTTGTGTTTTAAATTGATGAACTGTGATCGTAATCTAGTTTGTTATATGTCTATTTATAATTATGCTATTTGAAACTTTGTATCTGACATTTATCTTGCTTTTGTGATGTGATGTATTTTTCAACAGAGTGGTGTGCGGAACAATGTTGCAGAAATGAGCATGCTTAGAGGTGCAGCTCCTAGAGATACAGGAAAATCTCCAATCTCCCAGGCTTCTGCTGTCTGTGGCATGCCTTTCAAGGAACAACATTTAAAACAGCTCAGAGCCCAGTGCCTTGTCTTTCTAGCATTCAGGTATACAGCACTACCTTAGCATCTGCTTCAGCCTTCTGATTATGGAAATTTTGTTGACAAATCTTTGGTCCAAGCACATTGTTTTAAACAGTGGTTTCCTACATGCAGGAATGGTTTGATGCCAAAGAAACTGCATCTTGAAATTGCACTTGGAAACATCTTCCCCAAAGAAGGTAACTAATCGTTGATATTTGTTGCCAAATAGCTGCAGCTTGAAATTGCACCCAGATGCGCCCCCCCCCCCCCCCCCCCCAAAAAAAAAAAAAAAAAAAAACCAAAAAAAGAAGTCACTCAGAAGCTTCTTTCCCAATGAAGCTCACTAATAATTCATATTATTTTACAAGCTTCACTGTTACCTAGGAATACAGGTCGTTATGGTATGCCAAATGGCAACACAATACGCTACATACTCTAAATGTGATACGACAGGGGAATAAGATTATGTAGATGTCATAGAATATGATGGGATGGGTCTAACATTAAAGTTTACTAGTTATCCATAAAGGTAAAGAAAGGGCAGTCCTAGTGCACAAGTCTTCTGCCACTATGGGGTCTAGGGAGGGTTAGATGTGACTCGAACCCACAACCTCTAGGTCACACCCCAAATCCGAATGCTGAATTTAGAGAACAACTATAAAATTTCAATTCAACCCAAGTTCTACGCGGGCTATATCATTCAAATCAATAAACCTGTAATAATAATCATTGCCGATTTTTTCCGTACACTAATAACTATAAGTAAATCAGATTATCTCCAAAACTTCAAAGAAATATCAATTGATAATTCACTATCCATTAAAATAACAAATACCCTTGGTCTTTAGAGCCCAATTAAACCTAAGACATAAAATTACTACATGTTTCAAAGTAATCTAACTAAAAGTTCTAACCATAAATAACTGAAACTAAATTGATCTCCAATTGTTCTCATCCAATGCACTGCACCTTGTACCGGAAGTTAATACTGTTGATCTCTATCCATATGTGGGGAAAAACATGGGTTAAACTCAAATAGTCCAGTAAGGTAACATAACACAATATACACTGGAATAGGTCAAGCGGATAACTTGAATAATTTAGAAACCAATTGTTGATAAATCGAAACATTTTACAAAGTTTCATATCACTTGAAAACACTTTGATAGTTGCACTAAAAGAACAATTTCACTTAATTCAAAAGTGACTGAAACAAATAGTGTAATAATAAACAATTCTTTAGAAGTTGCACAAGCAGTTACTCTGGGTGGTACAACACTTAGGATGCTCATCATAAGGGGACTTGCAGTTGTTATCAGTATTGGAGGCCAACAATATTGAGCTCCTTGCTGACCCGGAAACACTCTCTGACAGTTTCCTGCCGGCACAAACACTTTGTCAACAATAGTAAACCACTGTTGAGACAAAACACTTCCTAACCAAAGCTCACACTCACACTAAAAACAGTTCAAATCACTTTGACAATAATCATATGAATCAATTACGATATTTCAGCAAATGAGAGAGTTTTTATAAACAATTTTATGAACACATTTCACAAGTAATCCATTTTGTTCGACACAAGTAACAATAATGAAGCAATCATATCAATGTAAAACATATTTGTCGAACTCAATAAATTTTGCAATCATTTGAATGCATAAAGCAATTTTTCATAAAGCAAAGGCAATAAGACATTTATTCAAAAACTGGATATATCATGTGTGTTCCCTTATTAAGTCTAAGCATTTTTAAAATACTTAAATGATGATACTAGAGTGTTTTATAATTTTTTTTTGTAATTTTAAATATTAATTTATATTTTTCTTGAATTCTATCAAAATTACCCAATTAAGCTTAACTCAAGACGTATCAAATATGGAACTAACATAGTTCCCTAATTAATCAAAGGTTTTATCTTCAATCCGAGTACACTTCTAACAATTCAAATTTACTTGTGTATAGCCATCATAATTCAAGTCATCTAATTATACATTTAAACAATTAGGAAACTAATACATTAAGGTGAACTTTAATTAACAATTAATTATTGCCAACACTTTAAGCCTCACCTCCCATACCATTTAATTCTGAATATTAAATATGATTTTCTACCAAATTTAATAATTTTTGGAATTCGTTTACTATTTTTCCTTAAATTAATGTGTTTTATCAATTAAAAATTGATAATAATTAATATAATAATTTATTGACTTCAGGACCAAGTCCATTAAATCAAGCTCGTTAAGATCTTTAATTTAGGCTTTCTTTTTTTCATCCAATGAGGTGTTGGGGTGAACTATTCGCTCCCTATGCATTATTGCCCAAGAGTGGACATTGCACTGGAAAGGATCCATCTTCTTCCTCAAATATCAAATTAAATTCAAAAACTAATAATTAATCCATAAATTTTCTAAATAAACTATCACAACAAAATAATTGTACTAATTTGATGAAATCATAAACTTACCTCAATTGATGCTTTCTTCCAAGATCAAATTTCTTCAATCATCCATGGCATAATCCTTTTTGCCTATCTTTCTCTCTCTAAAACTTGAGATATGTAATAAGAAAGTTAGGATTCTCTCTTATTATGTATTTATACTAAATCAAATTTTCCTAATTTGAGAAGGAAACTTGCACTTAAAGAAATTTCAAAATTTAGGATTCCCAAACCAATTTGAAGTCTGACCATAATTGTATTAATATTTACAATTTAACCCCAATATCACTATTTAATTTAAAAATGACCTTATTTGTATTTGTCATTAAATTATAAAACTCATAAATTTTCAATAAATTCCCAAAATCAATTTCATCAAAATACATAAAATATTAAAGCTTATGAAAAATATGGGGTGTTACATTATTGTTGTGCCAAGACTTGCTCTTAAGTTGTCCAAATAGATATGAAAATTTATTACATTGAAATGAAACATGTAAATATTGAACTAAGCATACTTGTGTTGACAAGTTGATTCTTGATTTTTGCATTGGTTATTTCCTATTATTTTTCTTTGAAAAAGAAAATTAAAGAAAGAATTGAGAAGAAAAGATTGATAAATTTAGTGTTCAGGAACATCAAGTGTTCCTTGTTTTAGAACATGCGTACCAAAATGGGATTGCTAGGGTATTGACATTTTTTAGCAACTATGTTTTCATTAATTTACCTGGTGAAAACAGGTGGTGCTGCAGATGGACCTAGCAAAGAGCTGATTGACCATAAAGGAAAAGAGCAATCTATTAATGATTCAAGTAGCATTCCTGAAGTCACAACGTCACTTGGAAGACCAGATAATGTGAGGGAAACTGAAAGAATCCCTGCAGGTCCTTCATATACTGGAAGTCTCCCTGAGGTGAATTCCTTGTCAAAAGAAGCAGAGAACCCTAGCATGATGGATGACATGAATGGTATGCCTCCTAATCTGTCCGCACATGCGGAAGAAAGGAGACATTTTTTAGCTACAAGAAGAAATCCAGGCGCTCAAATGTCGACCCCGGAAATAGCAGACCCACAGGCATTGCTAACCAAGGGACCACAACCAGATTCTTTAAGGGGTCTACCTGTTAGTAATCCCGAGGATGATTTGGAGAATGGGTGTCGACAAGTTGGAATAGCAAACCAAGCTTCCTCTGTTATGGGCATAAGCAAGCAAATGAAGCCTGAGATGATTTGCTGGACCGGAATTGGAAATCATAATGAGGCTTCTAAGGGACCACCACCTGACACTGCTGTTTTGCTTGAATCAATGTCAAAGGATAATGCTCCAAGTCAATCTCAAAGTCTTGGTGACTTTAATGTTCAAGGAAATTGGCATGCTGACAGTCACCTGCCTAGTTTTCCCTTAAGAGAACATTGGAAGCCCATCTCAGGATTGGATGGGGGACATCACAGAGTGTTATCGGTTAAGGATGCTAATGTGTTGTCGAAACATGTGATTGAGGGTGAGAACCATACTTCTAAACTAAATTACATTATTGTTGATAACTTTTGTGATGTTCATGCTGCTTGTTACGTGTGTTCCAGATGATCCAAAGCTTTCTGAGATTCAAAAAAGAAGCATTTCAGATGGATGCAAAATGTTTCCTGTCGACAACACACTAAAAAATGGCAATCCTTTTACAGTACAGGAAACAGATCAAGAAGAGGAAGATATCTCAGTATCTACTGATTTGCTACAATCTCCCAAGTATACTACATCAGAGAAGTGGATTATGGATCAGCAGAAAAGGAAACTTCTTACTGAGCAAAATTGGGCACTAAAACAGCGCAAAACAGAGCAAAGAATTGCTGCTTGTTCTTACAAGTTAAAGGTTTGTCATAGAAATAACAGTTTGTTACTTGATCCTGTTTTATATTTTTGTTGTCATTGTGAAAGATCTCTGCAATTAAGCAAGCATGTATGGTGATTATATATTTCCCCCCCTTCCTGTTAGCTGCTGCTCCTCCCCTCTCCCTCCTGTGTGTGTGTACACAAGTGTTTTTTTTTTTTTTTTTTTTGGGGGGGGGGGGGGGGGTAGTATAAGTTGCTCCACACTTTATTCTGAACAGGAAATTAGATGAGTTTATGTTATTACCTGTGATGACTGAGAAGCTTCACAACTAGGTAGAAACCAGTGTCCATCAGAAATGAAAATAAGCAATAAAATGATTATTGCTAGTTGTTCTCTGAGAGGTGTATCTTAAAATTTATGAATAATTATAATGATTCCCTTGCGTACATCCCTTATGTTTTTTGAGATTACATTGCACTCCCTTGTGTTTACCTGACACATTATAGATATCCCCCAGTGCCCCCACTGTACAACTGCTGTTAATGATGGTTATGGATAACACAATTTTTTTTTTTAAGGCAATACAGTTTCCCTTGCTAATACAATAAAACTTGTTTATAATAACAATCCTTGTTTTTCGTCTGCAAAGGGTTGCACGATTAACATACTACTCTTTCTCTCTCTCTCATAGCCACCAGCACCTATCTATGCTTCTATTCTCATCTCCCTATCTCCGTTCTCTCTCTGCCTCCAGCTCAAACCACACTCTCTTCTTATAGTTGAACCTCCTGGAAAACTCTTGCTATGGGTAGTGACTTGTTTGATGATTTTTGGGATGAGAGACCCATTTTAGACAGAGATAAGAAATTGGGTTTGCAGAGAATGTGTTGGGCAACATTGACACGAGTGTTCCTTTCATTACCTCTTTGTATTAGGTAATGTCGTAAATGGAAGAATGTGTGGTGTTATATGTTCATATATACATACATACATATGTACACACACACATATATTTAATTTGTGGTGTTATGTTTATACACACACATACATACATGCATACACACACACACACACACACACATATATATATAGAGAGAGAGAGATTTGCTCTTAGAATCCGGCACTCTTTGTTCTGTACATTGCAAATGTCCAGCTTATTGGGGTTTCCTTTGCATACAAGGGAACCAACTCCTCTGTTTCTCTCTCTATATGTTCAGTTTCAAGTTTCTCTCTCATCCATCATCTTCCTCCTGAATTAAAGCATTCAATAACTCCATGTAATCTTCTCAACCCTTCTTTTATACATTTGTTTGAAGAGAGCGATAGAGAATAAAAATGTCTGGGGAAGATACTGATAAAAAAAAGTTGTCTGGGAAAGATTTGGAGAGCAGGGGAGTGAAGAACAGAAGGTGCTTCTTTGTTAACGTAATGATTGGTTCTATGATACCATTATCAATTTTGCTCTTTTGTTTTTGTTTTTTTTTTTTGTGATTCAAGATTTTTCTGGCATCAAAATTGAGTTCTTGTTGTGTGTGTGGGCTTTTGATTGTGTTTGTGGGCTTTTGATTGAGTACATATTATCGATGACAAATTTTGGTTGAGTGATCTTTGATGGCATCTTTCATTCTCTTATTTAAATTTTGGAAAATTTGTGAATTGTGAGTGTTCTGGTATGAATTTAGGTTCTTAGTTTGTGAATGTGATGTATCAATGTTTTCAATTGATTGTTTGCTTGGGGTTGAAATTTTGGTTGGTTTTCTATAATTTGGTCTCCTTTTCAACTCAATGATTATAAAATTTGGTTGCTTCGCTTCCTACAAGTGAATCCTAGGATTTTTGAAGTATGCTAAAAGAATTTGCAACAGGAAGTAAATCTTGATACTGCTTTAAAGCCACCAAAATCTGAGACCATGTGAGTTACACTGAAGAGGGGAGGGAGAGAGAGAGAGAGAGTGAGTGAAGAGAGAGAGGGAGTCATATAGTAAGAGAGGTAGAGAGACAAAAGGGTATTAATGTCATTTAATTGCTTCTGTTTGGGCCCTCGTTTGACAAATGCTAAGAGGGGAATGCAGTATAATTTCAGATGACAAAGGAGAGGGATCTAATTGGGTGGGAAGATCACTGAGGCAGAAGAAACATTATAAAAAAAATCAAAGAAAGACGCCTTTAAATATCTTTAGATTTGCGGAATGATGCCTCTGAACCTTTGGATTTTCTGTATTTTTGTTCCAAATGATATTATTATTTTTTAAGTATGTACTTTTTGACAATTGTTTTTGTTGTTTGAAAATGTAATCTTTGGATACAATTACACTGAGGACATTGAATTCATCGTGGTTGCTTTGATAGGTTAAAAATTGTGTGCGTTATTTTTCCATTACAGAGGCCTCATCCAAGTGAAGGTGCGATTGTACTCCTAAAATACCCAATTATTGATGTTTTGCCGCTGTGGAGTACTGGATCTGCTGAAAGAACAACATGCATGCATAAATTTACCTTCTTCATTAGACTCATCTCATACCCTCTTTAACGTGGGTTGGACACGAAAGGAAAGAAAAACAACAAATTACCATTTTGCAACTTGCTTTTACACTGCTAAATTAGTTTTCTTATTTCAGATGGAGTCACAACATAACATGCACATTGCTGAAAGTGTGCTTAAATTTCATCTGCTTGTTACTGCTTTGTGCTGTTCCAACTTCCAACTTATTTCAAATGTATTTTACCGGTGTAACTTTGGTGTCTCTCCTCACAAATGACATGATATTAGCACCTATATAAGCAGACCTTCTCTAAAATTTATGCTCTTCTCCTTAAAAAATACATTGGGGCAACATCTTTACACACTCTAGTTATTACTTATCAAACTATCAGTGTTCAGATAATGAGGCTAGTCTATGCCATTACTCCAGCTACTCGGTTGTCAGCTAACTAGACTTAAAGAGGGAACAAAATCAAAATACTTGGTGAGCTCAAAGTTTTACAATAATCAGGTGCTCTTAGAGATTGTAGAGCTAAGTGGATTTTTTTTCTTAATTTATGAAAAAAAGGTTCTTCTGGGTGACATCCTAGAAAGATTTAATGGATATTTGCAGTTTTGGTTGTACTTACAAAAAAACATGCAGTTTTTGTGGTCAACTTTAAGTTGGGATTATAGTTTTTTCTGAATGATTGTTGTCAATTAACTTCTCAAGAGATAGAATTATACCATTTAGTTGTGGATGCGCAAACTACAGGACCCTAACAAGTAACAACTATCCTATTTGTGAACCTGAGGTTGTGAGATTTGGAAACCATCTGGTGAAATTGTTATCAACTTCTGGAGAAATTAAAGAATTTTCATCTTTCAAAGTTTGGAGGATATGATTTGGAAATCTATAGTTCCAAAGAAAGTGGCTTTTTTTTTATTGGGCAGCGGCTTGGGGGGCAATTCTTTTCTTACAATGGACAACTTGAAGAAGAGGTTTTCATCTTCCTAGTCGGTGTTGTATGTGCAAGATTGAGACAATAGACCTCCTCGTGCATTATAGTGTGGCACGGGATGTGTGAAACTGGTATTGTTGCTTTTTGGCTATAGGTGGTGATCTGTCGTGGAAATCAATAAAATTACCAAACTAAACTACTAGTATAGTAGAGAAGTAAGGGTCGAACCCATAGAGACTGTTAATTGTTTTAAAAACTAAAGTTGAGATTAATTTTAATTGAAATTCACAAAGAGTGATTGTTGTTGATTTTTCCTAAAATTAAATGAAAACTATACTTAAAGCAAATATTTAACTGAATTAATGAGGGATCAAATTAAAAGGGAATTCCTAGGGTGTTGAATCCGCCACTAATCTTGTAACTAGCTTCAATTGTATTAATTCTTGGGTCATTCAATTTGGATGTAAAAGACGTATTTTGGCTACAAGCCTCAATACAATCATCAAGAAAATCACGCACCAAAACCCTAAGCACGAATCATCTTTGGTCAACACAAATTGTCTACGCTAATTCTAAGGTCATAGTCACAATTTGTTTTCCCTGAGTTATGACTCGTCCTACGGTTTTGATGTATGTACACATATTACTATTGTATAACCACATAAACAAAATCACAGAAATTGATTATGTGAAACTGAATAATACGATCAATGCCTTAATAAAATCCCAATGTTATACAATCAACATCCAAACCTAATTAACCCAAAAATAAAAATACAAAGAAGTAATATTACTTGACTAGGGTTTCATCTAAACCCTAGGAATGAGAGAACTTAGCCCATGGTAGTGGAAGAGGAGACCATAGCCATGGAATTCTTTATCTTCTTCTTTAGAGTTGTCTCCTTCCTTCTTCTCTTCCTCCCCAGATCTCCAAGACGGCCTCCTCTCTTTTCCAAAACCCTAGGTCACAATCATATCCCCCTCTTTCCAAAATTACCCCCCACAAAATAAGAATTCAAGAAAAATAATAAAATCCCGTAATTAGACATTAGGGGCCCAAAAAGGGAGTCTAAAGTGCTCCAAAATAAAGCCTATAATGCTAAAATAGGCCCTGGTCCACCAACATATGGACCAAGCCTCTCTTCTAACCCAAAATCACTTGTTTTCCACTTCTTTTAGCACTTCAAAGCCCAATATTCTCCTTTTGCTCCAAATCTACCATTAAATCATCAACTTTGACGAGCTTTCTCTGCAAAAAGATAAAATAAGAATTAACTAGCAAATGTATATAGATTGGAGAAATTAAAATAATAAAAGTGTAAGAATATCTAGGGTTAACAAAATAAATATGCACTTTTTAACCAGTTATCAGGTGGGTCTTGCCAGCTACCATAAGAAAGGTGATTTTAAGTTGGAGCTAGAAGGATGAAGAAAAATTTGAGGAGTGTAGGGAGGATGGCTAAAGCCTCGATTTTTTTGTAGCCTCTCCCTTTTTTTTTTTTGTATATGTGTTTGCTCCCCTCGAGCATCTTGGTTGTAATACAATTTATATTTTACCGATAAAAAAAAAAAAGGTTTGGAGAATATTTTTCCAGTGGATCTTCCACGATGCTAGATTTTTAGAATCGAAATTGTTTGCTTTATTTTGTAGTCATTTAAATAAAGTTTCCCTCTATGGTTTTTCGAGTCCAAGAAAACTGTGGAATCAATTTATAACAACCTGCAATAAAAACGTTGCCAACTATTAACTTTGCCAACAAAATCTTTAATATCTGATTAAAGATTTTGTTTTTCTTTTCGTTTAGTTAAGAGTAGTTATGCTGTTTCAACTCTCAATAAACGTCTTGTCCTAGTGATATCTGTGGCTTTATTAACTGAACGAAAACAAATTTTTAATTTCAAAACGCGGATATATGTTTGGCAAGTTATTAATTTTAATTTTTTTTAATATTTTATAATTTAGATTATCATATCCAAATGCATTTTCACAGTTTTTAAAAAATTAATTACAAAATTTTGAGAAATATTTTTCAAAAAATTATATCTGAATCATTATCCAAGTGCAGCCTAATATTTTCTCTGGACCTTGTAGTATTGATGTTGGGAGAAGGGCATGATTGGTTTATATGTTAACAGATGGGCTTGAGCCCTTGACATTAAAGTTGAGAGATCAACTTAACATCACTTGGGATAGCTTAACTTTTCACCTGAAGGTTAACAAATATAATTATAAGAATATGTACATATATATTTATATTTTTTCATCACAATAAACTTGTAAGACTACCCGAAAGCAAAGATTATACATTTATTGGCAATTATTTTTTAATCAAACGTGTGATAGATTTGTTGAAGCATAGATTATTAACTATTAGTGAGAAGGAGGTGCATTAAGCATTATTTTCCTTTTCGGTCTTAATGTTTTGCTTCCAGTCAACTTATATTTGTTATCAGTTTTTTAATTCATAGTAATTAGCAGATGCTTTAAGCATATTCTATTGATATATGTTCAGCAGATGCTTTAAGCATATCTGTTGATATATAAATGTGTTCACCATTGACTATTTCCCATTGCTGTGGTAATGTTTGATTTGTTTACCGTTCTTTAACTAATTTACTGCCAAGTAGCCAACAACTATGCATTTTTACAGAACTTTGTAATCATTCTTATTCTATGTTCCTTAAATTGAAGTGAATTACATTGAAGAAGATGCATGGTTTCGTGGAGTTGTATCTGTTATGTTTATTTGTATCACACGTCCAACATTATTTGCTTTTGGACACTTGTTGTGCAGGAAACTGTCAGCTCATCCGAAGACATTTCTGCAAAAACCAAAAGTGTCATTGAATTGAAAAAGCTTCAACTGTTGGAGCTTCAACGCCGTCTCCGGAGGTGATTGTTGTTCCTAGTTTTGCTTTAAGTTGATAACTTTCAAGTTTATATATTAGTTTTCTCAACTAAGAGATCCTATAACACCTCTGTTCATATCTAATTGAACTCACTTTCCTGTGTTTATTTTAGTTGTCTATTTTCTATTCTGACATTATTATCTTTTTTATGCAGTGATATTGTGAATGATTTTTTCAAACCAATAACAGCTGAGATGGATCGCTTGAAATCAATTAAGAAACATAGAATAGGTAGGAGATCAAAACAACTTGAAAGGTTTGAGCAGAAAATGAAGGAAGAGCGACTAAAGAGAATTCGTGAGAGGCAGAAGGAATTCTTCAGTGAGATAGAAGTTCACAAGTATGTACTGTATTGTGTATTTTAATCTGAAGACACGTCTCTCATTTTTTTTCTTATTCAATTTTATAGATATTCATTTAATCTTCTCTGGGTATGGTTTGGTTCTGCAAATAATCTACTTATCACGATTTTGCTTGATGATTTGAACTTCAGGGAAAGACTGGATGATGCATTTAAAATGAAGAGAGAACGATGGAAAGTTTTCAATAAATATGTCAGGGAGTTCCATAAAAGGAAGGAGCGCATACATCGTGAAAAGATTGACAGAATCCAGCGTGAGAAGATTAATCTATTAAAAATCAATGATGTGGAGGGATATCTTCGAATGGTTCAGGTCCAGTCTGGCTTTTCAAGTTTTACTGAATTGTTGGTCCCTTCTACTTCTATAATCTCTACATAATGTTGTTGGTAATTGTATAGGATGCAAAATCGGATCGTGTTAAACAACTACTGAAAGAGACTGAGAAATATCTTCAAAAGCTTGGATCCAAACTACGAGATGAAAAGGCAAGACAATTTGAGACTGATATAGATGAGAGTCGAACTGTGAGTGTCATTGAGAAGAATGAAATTGCCATTGAGAATGAGGATGAAACTGACCAGGCAAAGGCAAGTGTTTTTATTTTATTTTATTATTTTATATTTTTTATAAGGCCTCTTCTATATTTTGTTGTAATTTTCTTCCTCAGTTAGTTGTTAATCTGTTTTGCAGCATTATATGGAAAGCAATGAAAAGTACTATCTGATGGCTCATAGGTATTAACATTACTTCTTTATCTTTGTCTAAGAATTGTTTCTCATATTCCTTGCTGCTCAAGATTGGATAGTTTTCATCTTGTGGTTTTATTTGGAGTGTTGGCTGAAGTCAGCCTTCTTTCTCCTTACCTATTCTTAATATTTGTCAGGAGTTTCAGTGTCTTACTCTAGGAGTTGGTAATACCATGGCCATGTTTGTTTGATGGGATAAGAGGGTAGGATAGGATAGGATAAGTGATATCCCATCCTATGTTTTGACATGTACTTAGGATGGCATTAGTTATAATTGTATCCCACCGGTGTGGGATCCCTGGTGGTATTATTTTTATCCCATGCGCGATGGGATAAGAAGTAAAATAAAAATCTTCAATCATTCTCTTATGATAAGAAAAAAAGATAGAAGAGTGAGGAGAATACTTCCAACAACCACTATTGATGTTACCCATATAAATTCTCGTAACATTTATCATTCATGTTGATGACACTTTTTAGACTATTAAATAGATTTCAAATATACCGACTATTTTTTTCTTCTTACATCTATTAGTAATCATTTTTATTAATATTTATACACAATAAATTATTAAATTTTTTGAAATTTTTATCTATATCTCTCTATTGTTCTTAACTTTTGTTTTTGAAATTTTTAAGCATATATTTTGAAAAAATATAGTTTAGGAATTTAGTTTTTCTAAAATCTCAGAAAAAAAAAATTATTAAGAATGCAAATAAAATATCACATAAGGTTTTATTATTTTTATTAATAATTATATCGATCTGAGTATAGAATTGAAATAGAACATAATTGAAATAAAACAGCATATCTGGGTTTTTTATCCGGGAATGTTCCAAACACTGGAATAGGATATTTAATATCCCATTGGATTTTATTTCCTATCCGATCCGAACATATCCTATTCGATCCGACCTTTTTATCCGGTCGTCCAAACAAGGCCTATATGTTTAAAATATTAATTTTGGATATTCTGACGTCTTTCCTGACAATATTGAATTTATGCTGTCGCTAAATATTTAACTGTTGATATTGTTTTCTGCAGTATAAAAGAGAACATTACAGAGCAGCCAACTTGTCTTGTGGGTGGAAAATTAAGGGAGTGAGTGGAATATGCATTGTTCTGGCACTAAATGAAAATCTCTCTCTCTCTCTCTCTCTATGCTTCTTTCTTATTGATGTTTTTCACTTTAATTTTATTACTTGAATTTTTAATTTACAAAATGTGCCCCCCCCTCCTTTTTTCTGCTTATGCTTTGTTTGAGCTTCCCTATAACTATAATTTCCATCCAGGTACCAAATGAATGGTTTGCGTTGGTTGGTTTCTCTGTACAATAATCATTTGAATGGAATTCTGGCTGATGAAATGGGCCTTGGTAAAACTGTTCAGGTATGAATTGGTTTATCTGTCCATGTGTCTTTTTCTAGTTTTCTTTTTCACATTGCTATTTGATTTTATGTATCAACTGTGAAGAGTCTGATAATGTCAGCTTTTGTAGGTTATTGCTCTAATTTGCTACCTAATGGAAACCAAAAATGACAGAGGACCTTTCCTAGTCGTTGTACCATCCTCAGTTCTACCTGGATGGGAGTCGGAAATTAACTTCTGGGCTCCTAGTGTACTTAAAATTGTCTACTCCGGGCCTCCGGAGGAGCGGCGAAGGCTATTCAAGTAATGGCATACGAATGTTAAACAGCTCCTCTTGTTTAAGACATTTTTCTGTCTTTTTTGTTTTTGTTTAATCAAGTCATCTGAAGGCCCTATGCCATTATTTTGTGTTGAAGGGAAAGAATTGTTCATCAGAAATTCAATGTTCTGCTGACGACATACGAGTATTTAATGAACAAGCATGACAGACCTAAGCTAAGCAAATTACATTGGCATTATATTATAATTGATGAAGGCCATCGTATAAAGAATGCTTCTTGCAAGTTGAATGCTGAGTTAAAGCATTATCGTAGCTCTCACAGATTGCTGTTGACTGGAACACCGCTGCAGGTTACAATATATCTTTCTCAATTTTCTGTTCATTTGTTTTTTTTTTCTCATTCTTTGTGCATTGGTTTAAGAAATATGAGCTTTCTTCTTTGCATGTGGGATCAGCTTCATTTCTGCTTCATTGTCTTTCACCTTTTGCTTTTTTTTTTTTCAATTGATCTCATTGATTAAGTTCTATCTTCTCGTTTATGTAGAACAATCTGGAGGAGTTGTGGGCACTGCTTAACTTCTTGTTGCCAAATATTTTTAACTCATCAGAAGATTTTTCACAATGGTTCAACAAACCATTTGAGAGTAATGGTGATAATTCACCTGATGAAGTAAGATTTGTTACCTATCCTATTTTTGGACTTTGATGTCATTCACTTCATTTTCTTAATATAATTAAGTCAGTTTCTGACACTCTTTGTTTTCATTTATGCTTATCATGTGATAGGCCCTACTATCTGAGGAGGAGAATCTTCTAATTATAAATCGTCTTCATCAAGTTCTGCGACCATTTGTACTTCGGAGACTGAAACACAAGGTCCTTCATATTATAATTATGCTCATCAATGGAATTTTCCTTTTGCAAATTACTAGGATATTGGAGTATCCTTATTAATAATTTGTCTGGTATTTATATATGTAGGAATGTATATATGTCTATATATAATGTGTGTACTTATATATATGAAGAAACCTTGGCCCTAGTGAGTTGACAGCTTATTTGATTTAGGAGTGGGTCGGGAACCGAAAACTTACCAACTCCAGTTAAATAGGAGAAGAAACCAAAAATTTAGAAAATAATAAATGAATTTCAGTGGGCGCCTATGATGCGCTCCTGAAACCAAAATAATCCAACTCTTTCTGACATGTTCCAGTGCATCTACACAGTTATTTCTATCACCACCAACCTTGCAGTGTGGTACCTGGTTGGGTTCTCAGCTTAAAAATCAGTGTTTAAGCCCCCATGTGGTATCTGTCTTACAAGATTAATGTATTGATGTTCTTATCACTATCACTATGGAAAAAGGAAGGACTCTAGATCCAGACTCCTGAATAAAATAAAGAAAAAAAACAAAAAATCCTAGATCTAGAGCTTTTCAGTGAATCATTGAAGAGGGATTGAACCTTCTGATAAAAGAATATAATCCCAATAATTTTTTTTCTTTCTTTTTGTTATTTTTTCCAGATCCAGACTCCTGACAAAAAAAAAAAAAAAAAAAAAATCCTAGATCTAGAGCTTATCAGTGCTTAGTTAGTGAATCATTGATGAAGGATTGAACCTTCTGATCAAAGAAGGGTATAGTCCCAATAATTTCCTTTTTCTTTTTGTTATTTTTTTTAAAAAGAATCTCTATAGGATACCTTCCAATCTCAGATCAACTTCAACAAATTTGTTGGGTCCAAGATGAAGAAAGGATGGGCTTTGAATAGATAAAATTGTATTGGAACTTGTTATGTGCCAACACTTGAATCTGAAAAAAAATATGGTTATTCTTCTTTTTTATACTTTTGTTTTGGATTAGTAAATCAAAACCTAGTAGCATACATATGGACACTATTCGACACGACAAATCTAAAACAAGTAGGATAAAGACATGGCGAGGACATGTCCATATAAATATTAATTTTCTTTTTGTTTACATCTATTATATAAGACCACTATAGAATTGGTGGTCAATCATGCACTCCTGTGCATCACCAAGGAGTGTTAGCGAAGTGTCGGTGCACCTAGCTGCTCCTCTTAAGAAGTAGGCTTTTGAAGGGGCTTTAGAGGACTAACCAATCTTACAAGGAATGTTTCTGCATTCTCATTGATTTTGAACTGGAACAAGGTAATTGACTACCATGAATGGATCCTAACATCATGTTTCTTTTTCTAATGTAGTGGCGGTGGAGAAGGGGTTGGACAAGTTGTAGTGAGACTTTGTGGGGGGAGGGTAGGCAGGGAGGAGTAGAGGAAATTTACTTAGTTAATAGGGAATGTGTTAGAATGCCTATTTAGGAGGGTGGGTTGGGGGATAAATGATCTGTTTTTTAACAAGGCTTTGTTGGATAAGGGGCTTGGGCGGTTCATTGTGAATTCTGTTGCTAAATGGAGAGATATTGTCATTGCCAATTATACTTGTGAGTCAGGTGGTTGGTTTTCCATGGAGGGAGAAAGATAGGATCGTGGAAGTCATTTGAAACGCGAAGGAGTAGTTCATTTATCATTTGCAATTTTAGATTGGGAGTGGGACGAGAGTGAAGTTTTCGGATTATATTTGGGCTAGTGATGTGAAGTTGAAGGAGAGATTTCCTTTCCTTTTATGAATTGCCTCGAATCCAGGTGCTTCGGTGGTGGATTACTTTTCTTTTTTTGGGGAGCATGCTGTTTGGGCTCCTATGTTTTAGAAGGAACCTCAAAGATTGGGAGGCGGAGGAAGTCATACGTCTTATAGAGTTTTTGCAATGATTTAGGCTGATTGAAGGCTTGTAGGATTCTTTGTGATGGAATGTAGATGGTTCGAAGAAATCCATTGTTCGATCATTTTATAAAGAAGTGGCTAGAGGAGGGTCCTCTAAGTTTTCTTCGAGAATCATTTAGGGCTCCAAAGCTGTTAGACCCTAACTTGCTTGACATGGTGGCATGGGCATGGGAAGACATGCCATGCCTTGGTGGCATTTGGCCAAGTGATTGGCATGGGCATGAAGAGGTATGCCATGCCTTAGTGATGGTTTATTTGAGGATTGCTAAGAGTTGGACACTTGTAACTTTGGCAACAACACGGTGTGGCCAACAAATGCATGCCTTCGGCAGTCAAGGCCAAGGCATGGGACTTGGGCGCAGTTGGGGCACGCTTGCTGGCCCTCTAGTGCATTTTGGGCTTGCAAATGATTGTATCTCCTTGTGCCAGTCCAGTGATTTCTACTTTTGACATAGAGCTTGGGCGCCCATGGACGGGCATGCCATGGGCCTAGAGTGCCTTGGCACCTAAAAAGCAAGGTTGTGGGTGGCAAATACAAAGTGTTGTGGGGCATTGTGGGGGCTCCACCTTCCACCACCAATAGAGGCGGCGACAGACTGGTGGATCGGACTTGGTGCATGACTCAAGGGCATGGTCTAAGAAGCACGGATGTGGATACGGATACGATATGACTACGGACACGCAGACACGTCATTTCTTAAAAGGTAGGACACGGCCACGTTAGGGACACATTGAATATGTATAATTTTTTATATTTTTATATGACGATATAATAAAAACCTAATGTTATTTCTATTAAGATTGACATAAAAACACAAATATTATTAAAATATTAAGATAACAAAGCTATTAAATAAAAAATCAAGAACTTCTTTATTTAATCATTAACATCTATCATTCATGTTCCAAAATAAATTTACAAACTATTACATAGAACTTTCTCTTGGGCCAGTTCATACGGGGCGCTGCTCCGGTTTTAATCGAGCTCCCCGCTAGTGGACGGTGGGATTGGTACTCCGGATTAGTCGGCCCGAAGGATCGGATATCGAGTTATCAAAAAAAAAAAAAAAAAAACAAAGAAAAGGAACTCCCAAATGTGTCCAAAACGTGTCTGGAATTCAAAAAAAGAAAAAAACATGTGTCCGTGAAGTGTCCAAGAGTGTCAATGTCCGTCACGGACACGTAGAGTGTCCATGCTTTATAGGGCATGGTATAGGCTCTGCCTAGGTTTCTAAGGATATGAAGAATAAGTCATGAAAGAGCATGGTTTGGCACAACATGTGGCTGAGCGTGGCTTGGTGTGCGTGGCTAAATGTGTTGTTCGGTTCAAGTCCAAGCTATGTGAGAATGGTTTGGCGCAGTGGCTCATTGGCACAAGCCGTGGTTCAACATGTGTGTGGGCATAGCATGTTGTAGACTTGCATAATGTGGCTGTATCAAGGACAGGGCAGTTGGATGACGGTTTTGGGCCAGTACTATACAAGGGTTGTCTCTGGGCAGACAATGATTAGTGCTTTTGTGTGATGGTGGCTGATAGCAAGGCGATGATTATAGGATAATTGCTTTGTGCCTTGGTGACACTCAATGACCGAAGACAACAAGAGCCATGGTGGTTGCTAAAGTTGTGTGAGGCCTTGTTGGATGTTGCTAGTGGCAACAACACTTAACTTAGCAGTTGGGGTTGTCAATTGCATAGCTATATGGGGTTGTCAATTGCATTTGAGGGGTCCTATTTGTGTCTAGATTGTATGGAATAGATCTAGAGGGGGGTGAATAGGTCTATATTGTAAATTAAAAATTATCTTCAAAGATTTTAATTTGCTTTCGGTGATTAAGGTTTTCTCTTTAGTTATGTTCGCGTGTGTGCAATCATAATCGGTGGCATGCATCAACATATGATAGTGATAAAAACTAAAGCAATAATAAAGAACACGAAGATGACACCGATTTTTGTTGAGGAGAAAACTGTCACAGATCAATTAGATCTGCTTTGGAAAATCCCAGGATGCTTACCCAGATGTAAACAATCTACTAGAATAGCTTTGGTGATTACAGATTCTTCCAGACACAACGACTTAGTCCTTCAAGTCTTGCTTTTGATCTAAATCTCCTTTGACTTGGATTCTCAGGTGATCTTCCAATAGATATTTGCTTCGAATCCACAAACGGACAACCTTAATCACAATTGCGATTTGCCACGCAACCTCGAACTCTACTGATCGCACACAACTTGAAATCCACAAGCTTGTACTCTAAAGATGGTGTAGAAAGTATGGTAGGGTTCGTAAATCAATTGGCCTTTGATTTATGTGAACACGAGGATCCAATTGAAAAGCTTTTTGTGTAAAGAAGATGAGAAAAGTTAATGTAGTCGAAAAGTCCTTTAAAAAATATATCAAAGGCTATATATACTCATAGGGTTAAAAGGAAATGCACATGAATCAAATTTAGAAATATATGTGCTGATTCTCAACTGGTCGTTCAAACAAGCTAGGGTTTGTTCGAACGAACTGAGTTTGTTTGACCAACCAGTCCAACGAAGTCTCCCAAAGGAACTTCTGGATTTGTTATTCGAACAAATGATCGAACAAAAGCAAACGAAGGTTATGTGGTTTGGTCGTTCGACCGAAGCCAAGGCTTGTTCGAACGAACTTGATAAAAGGTGAGAACTCGCCTTATTTTGATATTCAAGTTGACTCTTTTAATGTAAAACTTTTATACTTAAAGCCTAAGTCAATTAAAATATCAAAAATTCATGCGCCCAGCTACACTTTGAAAAATATGATGAAAAGATTTTAGATGAATGAAGTGTGTGAAAATCCTAAGCTAATGTATCCAAATCATTACCTCACCTACCATTGTGACCACTGCAATTGTAGAAGTATCTCAACGAAGCTCTGAACACATGAGTGATCACAAGCATAGTTGTTAGTATCTTACGATACGTGATACGTATCTTGCGATACGTTTCGATAATGGACTATAAGACGATATGTATCTTATAGTTGTAGTTGTATCTTTTTGCACCGTATCTTACGATACATTTTGATACACGTGATACACGCAATCATGCTGAACGACATCATTTTGACCTATTTTTTGTTGTTTTACTATATAAGTTTTTTTTTTTTTTTTTTGTTTGGTTTTATATTGCTTCATTGTAAAGCCTAGAAATCTTTCATCAAGCAAAAAAAAAGAAAAGAAAAGAAAGTAAGTATTTTAAGAAAATAAGGATGATAAATGAGCACATACAAAAAGTTCAAGAAGTTGAATAAGAAAAAGAAAGTGAAACATTGTTGGCTTCTAATAATGACGATGATAATATCAATGCCATTGAAATTGGTTATTAAAATGAAATGGGATATATTATAAAAATAAATAATTTTAGAGTTTGTCTTTAAATTTTGACATTGATGAACTTTATTGGAAATTTTGATTTGAAACTCGTAGTATTTATATATCTTAATTCTTGTGCTGTATGAGATTTAAGTTGATTTTTTTTTTTTATAAGTGAGTTGAAATGTTATTCTTATCATTTTATACATTGTTTGTATATAACACTATATAAAACATGATACAACATATTTGGAATACGAGATAACTATGTTAGGTACTACTTCGAATTTTAATTGTTTGATAAATAATAATAATTTATATATTTAATTTTTTAACAACTGAATTGAAATATTATTTATATCATTGTAAGCATTACATATATAAATTGACGTGTATATATATATATCTATATATTTATTTATAAATATATTTTTAAAAAATACATGTATCTTACGATATCCAATATGATACCCGATACGATTACACATTTTTTAAAAAACGATACAACTTCTGATACACGTTTCAACAACTTTGATCACAAGGCTTATGAATTTTGACTCACTTGGACTTGGACACTTTACAACTACATAGTTTTGTCAACACGAAGTAGACAATACAACTTTTGACTAAAAGTCCTAATAGCATTGCCTTGTGTGGCATTGGTTGGTTAGTCCAGCACACCTAGCAATTAAGGTTGTCAACTGCAAGGCCTTGTGTGGCTGCTGCAAGTTGGTGCCAACAAAACTCAGGGCAGTTGGGGGTGTCAATTTTTGGGTGAATGTTGCCTATATATTGAGCTTTGCTAGGGTTGCAGATAGCCCATGTTGGGGAAGACGAATCTGTGAGAGTAGTCTTGTTTGCACCCCTTAGTCGTTGTAATCCTTGTACTTAATGAGAAGTAAAGGTTGGGGGTTTTTCCCTGTAAATGGCTTTGTGTGTTGGTTGCCTCGTTCTTGATTGAGTTTGCCTTAGTTTTTGTGTATTAATTGAACTGTGTAATTACTTTGATTGTGTATGATGCCTCGCTGTGGGCTATGACCTGCTAAGAAGCACGAACACTCTATTTTAGCTCACGTGTTCATGTCGGACACGTGTCGGATACCGACACGTGTCCGGACACTTGAATCATGGATGTTGATGATTAAATGAAAAAGTTCTTTAATTTTTATTTAATAGCTTTGTTATTTTAATATCTTAATAATATTTTTTAAATTTGTGTTTTTTTATGCCAAGTTTAATTAAAATAATATTAGGTTTTTATTATATAGTCATATAAAAAATATAAAAAATTTATATATATTCAACGTGTCCCTAACGTGTCCGTGTCCTCCTTTTTTGAGAAATAACGTGTCTGTGTGTCCGTGTCGTGTCGTATCTGTGTCTCGTGTCCGTATCCGTGCTTCTTAGACGACCTGTTAGGGTTGCGTGGTTGGATGGTTGAGTCGGCAGAGACTTGGCATTGCACCGGCAAAAAACTGGTGTTAGAATTTTATGTTGTAACAAAATTCATGGTGAAATTTTCGTTCCTTGCTTGGTTAGTTGCTTGGCGGGTCGTCTTGACTATGGATAATCTTGAACGGAGAGGTTAATGCTTGGCCAGTAATTGTTGTATGTGTGGCAAAGAGGAATAGAAAATAATCATCTTTTCCTCTATTGTTCTTACATAAAGGAAATATGGTTGACAAGGACATTGAGTTAGGGCGAACGTGAAGAAGGTGTGGAAACATGCTCCTATGTGCCTTTTGTGGAGTTTGTGGAAAGAAAGAAATAGAATAATTTTTGAAGAAGAAGAGATATCCCCAAGTTTAAAGACACTTTTTTAAAATTGTTAATACTTTTTGATTGTAGAATCATACCCATCTTGTGTTGATTCTTCCTTACATTTTTTGGTTGGATCGAGACTTTAATATAAGTAAATTTTTTGTAAATGGGTTCACCCCTTTGTCTCCTTTGATTTATATATATATATATATTTATATAATTTACTTATAAAAAGAGATTTCTTTTTTGAGATTAGTCTATCAATTTAAATAATGATAGATACGTATTGTATCGGCCAATATATATCAATTTTTTTTTGACACTTTGATATTGATACAAGCAATATATCAGTGAGACCATAATTGATAGTCATATTGGCTGATACCATTAGGTATGGGCTGTTACGATTGTTTTGAGTTATGTAAGAAAACAATCCAAAAAAATTTGAAACGAGTTACCAAAAAATATGACCTTGGGAAAGGCCTATTGGTCTCAAAAATGTTTAATTTTTTTTTTTATTACATAATTAATCAAACTAAACTCATTTTCATGCTTATAATCATTTTTGTTTTCATTAGTATTTTAGTAGTTGTAATGTTATTCAAATCAAATGATACAACTTTATGAATTTAAATTTAAAAAAAGCTATAAGAAATAGCATTTTTTTGGGTGCTACTTATAAAAAAATATCTCTAGGCGTTAGAAAATTTGAAAGCAAATTATACACATATTTTGATAACAATCTATCACACATATTTTGATAATAAGTTATCATATTTTATATATGCATATTTTGATAACAATTTATCACATTTTATATTTTTAGTTGTTAGTTTTAAATTTTCTAATGCCTACAGATATTTTTTATAAGTAACACCTAAAAAGATGCTTTTTCTTATGGTTTTATTTATTTTTTTTTTAAGTTTAAATTAATAAGAGTATCATTTGATTTGAATAACATTGTAATGCCGACCAAGGTGAAGCAACTTTTTTTGGGATGGAGGTGTAGAGGACTTTGAAAATAGTTGAGGATTGCTTGGAAAATGGCCCCAACTTGTCTAGTGTGGTGCATATGGCGGGAAAGGAATAGAATCGTTTTTGAAGGGGTGGATTCTCCCCCTTGGAAGTTGAAATACACTTTTTTGAAGTCCTTTTTCTCTTGGATTAAAGAAGAATACCCTATGTATTTAGATAGTTTAATTGATTTTTTGGGAGATCTTAGGCTTTAATTTTGTAGCCGGTCCCTTTCTTTTGTATATTGGGGTTGTCTTTCTCGAGCCCCTTTTGAGTAATTCAAATTACTTTATTGATAAAAAAGTTACTTTTAAGGAATTTGTTAGTGTTTGAAAAAGAAAATTCACAGACATGTTCTCTGATTCTCGTTATGAATGGCCCGATATTATTACACCACGACCACGTCGTACCCTACAACTACGATTTAAATTCATGGATTAGTCAGTGATATATAGCATTTGAACAATGAAAAGGGCATGCTTCGATTTCATATGAAACATGCTTTGGACCTCCTATACTCATGTCAGGGATCAAAATTTCGTTTCGTTTTGTTTCGTTTCCATCGAAACGGCCGAAACGTTTCTGTTTCCTAGTGAACTGAAATGAAACATTAGTGGAATATCGAAATTCCCACGTTTCCGTGGAAACAAAGTTGTTTCCGTAGAAACATACCGAAACTAGTGGAAACATACCGAAACAATGGAAACATTTCTTTGGTATTAACAATATTTCTAGAAATTGGTAAAAAATAATATCCATTTGTTTTTTAAATGGAGAAGATTGAAAGATTAAAACCTAAAATTATAAGAAGATATTTCTATTTTTCCTCAAAAATAGTAGACACTGAAAAGTAAAAATAATGAAAATGAAATGTAGATAAATAATTTATTTTAATACTTACTAATTATAATAGGCTTAAATTACTTTATTTTTACTTATCATATTATATGTAACTCGTTTCAAATTGTCTAATCCGTAGATATTACACAATATATATTTATTCTTTTATGGTTTATAATAATTTTGCATAGTTTATAGAAAATATATAATAAATTCATATTACATAAAAAAATTAGCTTTAAATCTTTTATATTAGTTTTTAATAAGTAAAGAGTTATTTGGTATTAATGATTAATTAACATTTATGTTTTTTTTTTTTTTAATTTCACCCTAGTATCTTCTTGTATGGATGGACATGTACCCTAAAAGATTTTCAATTAATTATAATATTTATCTTCACATATTCATATATTTGACTTTATGTTTTATTTCTATACATTTTAATTTTTTTCATCATTTCCACTATGTTTCCGAAACGTTTCCGAAATGTTTCCATTTTCTAGGTGACCGAAACAACACTACTGAAACGATTAGACAATTTGCATTATAGGTGTCAACATATTAAGTTGAATACTTCAATTGAGTCTGTTTTTTATGTTTATTTTAGGTTAATTTTCTACTAGAATAGTTTTATTCATATTTTCTCATATTTTAGGAGTCTATGTTATCTTGATATGTGTTTATATATATGTATTCTTTAGATTTACTGAACTTAGGCTGTGTTGTTGGTTCATGGGGTTGTATCCTAGGTCAAGTAAGGTCCTCCTGCATAGTTTTTAGTAGGTTTAGAATAGTATTTTTTTGATAGGTAAATTACACACACACACACACACACATTTTGCCCTTTAGGAGGACTTAAACCCTCATCCTCTCATATGGGGAGGTGAAGGTACCGACCAAGCTAGAGCTTGTTGGTAGTAGGTTTAGAATTGTATGTTTAAATGTCAAAATTTCCAATCTTGGAGTCTTTTTCCTAGTAGAAGTAGGAAAACTACAACCACCTATATGTATATATTTTTCTGTGTAATCTTTCAATTCAATTTAGTTGAGTTTTGAGGATTTGAGATTATGAGACTTGTGATGCAGCCTAACTTAGGGGCTGAAGTCATGAGTAATTGTAGTTGAGATTTCTAAATGAGTGTTCTTCTTCTTATCTTCTGTTATTGTTCAAGGGTAACAACTATTTACAGTCGCAGAACACTGCCTATTTGCTCCCGAAATCCTATCTCACCTAGTCCCTATTCTGAAAAATTGTTATGGTGGGGATTTGGGATGGTGCTAGTAGCTGTTCCTATCTGCATGAATGTTTCTGTGATCTCCAAAGTTATTTGACAAGGACAATGCGCCCCCCCCCCCCCCACCCCCCCTCCTTCTCCTCCTCCTCTGGTGTCTGGAACTCATTTGCACCCCAAATTGTAGGCGAAGCAAAAATTTAAATTGGTTTATTTCTGATCATATTCTGGGCACTTTTTCTTTTTCAATTTACACAATGCATCTGGCTTCTGGATCTGATTCCTCTCAAATTTCATTACCGTGGGAACACCTGAAGTAAATAATTATCACTTTCTGATTCACAGATGTTTTATGGAAAGAAAAATTTCAATCCATGCATTGGATTAATAGAATTCTGAGCTTGGAAGCTGTTCTAATATATTAATTTTCTTTTATTCGCAAATGATTTTGGTAGGTTGAAAATCAATTGCCTGAAAAGATTGAAAGACTTGTAAGATGTGAGGCTTCTGCATATCAGAAGCTTTTGATGAAGAGGGTTGAAGACAATCTTGGTGCAATAGGAACTTCAAAGGTTTAGTTATTGGACATTTTCTTCTATGTTTACTGTTTGTATTTCAAAATTTGAGTTGTAGGATTTAATTTTCGGTTCTTATATTTATTCATGCATGCTGATAAGTGCATGGACCCATGCACAATGTTTATACCTACTTATGTGCACATACATATTTGCACGTATACATATTGACATGCAAACATGTGGCTTATTCTATATGATTACCTCTTTGTACTCTAACCTTAACCATGCTATTTTATTAGGCAAGATCAGTTCACAACTCTGTTATGGAGTTACGTAATATATGCAATCATCCTTATCTCAGCCAGATTCATGTGGAGGAGGTATGCTCTTTATCTGTTCCTATAGGTTCTGTTTGGTTCTTGGAATGGATGAGGGTTGTGAAAGGAAGGGAATATGCTAAGAAATGGGTGCCTTCCTTAGGCTTTGTTTTAGATTTTCCTTTCCTTGGTTCTTTTGGTAACTTACATAAGTTGTAGAACTTCTGTTTTCTTATGTAGAAGTTGCTGATATTGAACCCCCCCCAACCACCCACACACACTGGTTTAGCTCAATATTGATCTTCTTTTGTAGGTTCATAGTTGGATACCCACACATTATTTGCCAAATATTGTGAGACTTTGTGGGAAGCTGGAGATGTTAGATCGATTACTACCTAAGCTAAAAGCAACAGATCATCGGGTATGAAAATGCTTGTATATGTTTCTAGCTATACCTCAACTGGCTATATTTAACTTTATTGGAACACCAGAATTCAATGTTTTGCAAATGCATGATGATGATAGCATATTTGCATTATAGGTGTCAACATATTTTGCAATTTATTTTTCATAATTCGTATTCCATAAATGAGTGTGTGTGACATACCTTTTTTTTCCTCGCACTTTGTTGCTGTCCTCCAATTTTCTTCCTTTTTGAAAAGTTTGTGGTTATTACCTTTTTTGTGTTGCTTATCTCTGTATAAAGGTTTGTCATTGTTTTGTTTATTTTACTCTTGGTTTCAAACAGAATGCCATTTTTACAGAAAAAGATGTGAAAAACAGAACGGTTCTCCTCGCCTATTTTTTTTTTGTCTCAGTATTATATATTTTTTAATTTTGTGATGCCACACAAAGTGGTACTCTTTGATCTTTAATCTATTCCTTAGCCAGCTATTTTACGTGTGTAGCATTCTTAAGCATTGATGTGCATAGCTAGGCTTTAGTCATCTATTGAAGTACTTTTTTTTTTCTTTCAATTTTCTGTGTCTGTCTGTCTCTCTCTCTCTCTCTCTCTCTCACACACACACACACACACACACCATACATATGTTGAATTTTCCATTACGAATCCAATGTGCTCCAACGAATTAGAGATTGAAACTTCTATACGAAACTTTTCATTTTGCAGATTCTTTTCTTTTCTACAATGACTAGGCTGCTTGATGTTATGGAGGATTATCTCTGCTTCAAACAATACCGGTATCTTCGTTTGGATGGACATACATGTGGAAGTGATCGTGGAGCCCTAATTGACAAATTCAACCAACCGGGTTCTCCTTTTTTCATATTTTTGCTCAGGTAATTAAGCATGCTAGGCACGGTTCGTAATAAAGGTAGTATTTGTTTAAATGCATGTAGAGTCCTTGGAATCTCTTTTGCTGTTTTTCATTTCAAGAGGTCGTAAAGTTGTGGTTCTTGGTGGGTGGGGGGGGGGGGGGCAATTACATCTATTTGGCATGTTGCCAATGTGTAAGAGCCTGCAGTAGGCAAACTGGTACTTGCAGGTTCTGCATCCACTAGTTCAGGCACCTTGGTTGCTTTGGACAATCCAGTCTGAGAGAATAGTAGTGTATTAGCCTTCTTGGTGGCCTAATAAGTTGGTTGCTGCCCTCAACAGGTTAGAGGCATGTAATTGCTGCTCTGAGTGTTAGTTTTGCCAAATAATTTGGATTCTCTTGTGAATCCCTTGAGCTGGCAGTGACAGGCTGTTCTGTTGAGAATAAGCTTGTACGGAGCCCATCGTCCTTGCACGGAGAAATTATGTAAAGTTGTGCACATTGTCTCATTCTGTGATTTGGGTGGTTCTGAAAAGCTGTCTCTCTCCTCGTGAGGGATAAAGGTATACTGAATATGACATGTTGGTGAATAGAAGATGGTATGTGGACTTAGGTCATGGCGCCTCTTGGCTCTTGGTCTTGTTTTTATTCTGTTCTGGAGTGGTGTGTGTATGTGTATATTTGTGTATGTGTATATTTGAGTATATGAACACACTGGCATGTATTTCTGTTGAATTTGTTCCTGGAGGACTGACCTTTATGTGGTGTCAGCATTCGGGCTGGGGGCGTTGGAGTGAATCTTCAAGCTGCTGATACTGTGATCATTTTCGACACAGATTGGAATCCACAGGCAAATATGAAATACTGTTTCTTCAAGAATTGTCTATCAAGACAAATCAGTAGCTTACTAATTCTAAAACTTTTATTATTAATGTTATTCTTTTTTTCCCCCATCAGGTGGATCTGCAAGCACAGGCAAGGGCTCATAGGATTGGCCAAAAGAAGGATGTGCTTGTTCTTCGATTAGAAACTGTAAGCACTTTACCTTGAGATTAGATTTATTGCTAAATATTGGCTTCAAACTTGAAACACCTGATGGATTTCTAGTGATCCAATTAAAGAAAAGAATAGGTTGAATTTTTCAGATGATCTCCTACTCCATATAGGTAAAAACCAAAAAGTTCTTTTTGTATTGGTTTGGCTCTTTTTTTCTTCTTTTATTTTCATTTTTTAGTTGAGTATGTTATTGTTTTCTAATGTTGGAAGTCTTATGCATGATTTAGTTTTATTTCATAACGTGTTTGATTGAATAGTTTGAGCTGTTTTTCCAGTTGGAGGGGCTGGATACTTGTTCAGATACAATATCCCTTTTTGGATACTGAATCATTCGATTGAAATTGGGTCTAGATTCATAAAATATCATTTTAGAAGTTAAAGATATGCATAGATTTTCATCATTTAAAATTTTGACTATAGATTAATCACTAAAAACGACTTCATAATCAGCACAGATTGTTGATAAATTTATAATCAGCAGTGGAGAAATTGTTTCCTTGAAACTCATTTTAAAATATTAATTTTATGTAATATGTGTGTATCTATATTTCTTTATATATGTAAAGTTCGAAATTTTGCTTATTTCATTCTTTAAAAATAGTTTGGTTTTCAGTTTGCATTATATTCATCAGAAGTAATTTGTCCATAACAGTAAATTTTTGTTTCCACTGAAGAAATTTGTTTATCTTGATCATGTCTTCTAAGTCCTTTTCGAAGTATCATCCACCAAATGTTCATTATACTTCCTTGAGATGCACTTCCTAGAAGCAAAATCTGTGGCAAACAAGGTCATTTGTTAGACATCCTACCACGGGGCTTCCCAGACTCTGAACTGCTGAATTTCTCTCCTGCTATTCTCTCATTGATTTCATAATTCCCAAAAAAAGGAAAAAAAGAAAAAGATTACATACATTCCATTCCCTTTGACTCTTTTTTCGTCTGTGGTGTGATTGATTACAAATTAATTTATAATAAATCTGTATGACCAAACCTTCTCTGTTTTCTATTCTTGCAGGCCCCAATCTCCCCCCCTCCCAAACCCCCCAAAAAAAAAAAAAATCACATTTTCAATAAGAACACAAAATACACTCATTCTCTCAGCCTTTTTAGTATCATGATGCCTATTCCAGTTCTAGATTAGCTTAATAAAAGCACCTTGAATGCTGGCAACTTGGCTTCCTCTTATTAAGGCCTGCTCTAGTGCTAGTTTTACTCCCTCTCCTCCTATTTTAGAGTATTTTTCTTTTTGGGATGTCCCGAAATATGAGTACAGTTTGAAAAGTTAAAGCACAAAGTACAGTGAAAGATTATCCTTTTTCACCACTTTACTGTAAATTTAGCAACTTATGTAAATGGAAGTTAGTTTTGTAAATTTATAATTCTTACTAGAGTGTGAAAGCATTAAATGTTTGTCTCCTTAAAAAGTTGGTTTTCCCAAAAGGGACTCTTAATATGGGATAGAGGGAGTGTACTTGAGAGCAGTTGAAAGGATGTCTCCAGTGTGGAAACTTCTGAAGTAGAAGTACTATTTTAAACATGAAGTTCCATATTTTCTGTTCTAAAGGCTGCATTGGATTTGTAGATTATGTACAGTTGTTCAACTTAATGTTCATCAATGACTGTAAGGTTTCAAATGTTGTGCCACTTGCTTAGTTTGAATTGTCTCTTTGATTATTTCTGTTGTCCTTTTTATATGGATTCTTGATGAGAAAAATTTGAACTTTGGAGTCAGCTTGAGTGCAGTGCTGAAACATATTCCTTCATTAGATTAGGTTGATTGTTATTAACTGTTTCTTGAGAAATTTTAAGATGTATGGAACTGGATTATATTGGATAGATGAAATAAAGAATATGAAATTTTGAATGCTATAATGACTTAATAGTGTATTTATTTTAAAAAATTTCCAACTAATTTTGCTTATATATAGATCTCTGGTTGTAAAAGTTCCCTGTGGGATGTGATTTAATTTCTCTGAATTTGTATTTTTGGATATATAATTGCTCTGAATCTGTATTTGCTGAATTATCTTGAACTATTGTTGAAAAAAGGTCCAAACTGTCGAGGAACAAGTTAGAGCTGCAGCTGAGCATAAACTGGGAGTTGCTAATCAGAGCATAACTGCTGGCTTCTTTGACAATAACACGAGGTACGTCGGAATACTTATAAGGCCATGGTTTGGTGCATAGACATTGAATCTGTTTGGATGTGCCCTCGGCATCTACTGAATAATTTTTCTGGAATTCAATGACAGTGCTGAAGATCGAAGAGAATACTTGGAGTCTCTCCTGCGGGAGTGCAAGAAAGAAGAAGCTGCACCTGTTTTAGATGATGATGCTCTAAATTATCTCATAGCCCGCAGGTAGATCTGTTTTGATTTTTTATTCTTATATCTTATCAATTAGTAGTCTGGCTTCAGTATTTTTTATTATTATAGGTGTGACAGTATAACTTGTCAATCAGTATTCTGGAATACATGAATATATGGTTCTGAATATTAATTTCATATAAGATATCCTTTCCCTATTAACTTAGGATCAGGTGGACACTAGACGGTGATACTTCACTTTCTCTAAAGCCACATTTACTGTTTGTCTTAACCCACCATATTGTAGCTGTATGCCTGTATCTCATCTTTATGTAAAGTTGCAGCAGAGCAGATGGCTTAAGATTTTCTGCAACTGCAATGCATTAATTTGGCTAATATGACCTTGTGATGGTTTTGTTGAATTCTAAGCGTCATTTTTACTGCACAAGCTTTCAATTTGAATGTCCTTGCAATGTTTTGCCATAATTTAATGTTGTAGTTTTTTTTCTCATTGTGGTTTGTGAGAATGCTTTATTTTTATTTTTATGCTTTATATTGTCAAGTTGAAATATTTTGATATTTCCAATTATGGCAGTGAATCAGAGATTGATATATTTGAATCAGTTGACAACAATAGGCGGGAGAAAGAGATGGTATGTATCTGAGCATTTATTGATTGGCCGTTTATTCCTTTTCTTTTAGGTTGCATAACTATCCTTGGATTTATGGTTTATTGCTTCTATAATTGATTGTGATGCAAATTTAGGCTAATAATTAATTAATAAAAATTAACTAATTATTCCTTAGAGTTTATGCAGATAGCATCAAATTATTTCTCTAATTAATTAACCAAATTACTTAGACCAGAATCATATAACTTAAGTGGTAAACCAAGTGTTCTTATAGAAATTAATTCATATTCCTAACGAAGTCTATAGGCCAAGTGCTTCGATTCATCAATTGCAATAATATAAAGAGACTAGATAGAGTAAAGCACAGTCCACTAATGACCAATCCAGTTACAAGACACAAAACTGACAACTTGATTACTAACCTGCTACATTACCCTGTAGTTTACTGCTAGTCAATCAATTTGTTGTCCACTCTTGTTTTGCTCATCTGCCGATTGGTCTATTAACTGTTTCTTCACCACAATAACACATTGTTCCAATCATATTCGCTGATTCACGATACCTAGTGTGCAATTAAATAGATTATCCTAACCCTAATTTCATTCAGATTAAGCAACCAATAAGATTTTCAAAACCACCACACATGTTCAGGCGACCAGGACGCGCATTTGGATGGTTGAGCTGTTTGGACGGTCTTAAAGACATGTTCGGACGGTAATGATACTGGATTTTCAGATTCGATTTTATTCAATTCAAAATAAACCAAGTACCTAAGAAACTACGAAGCATGGATACTCTATTTTAGCTCACGTGTACGTGTCGGAACACGTGCCGGACACCGACACTCTTGGATACGTGTTCGGACACTTGAATCATGGATGTTGATGATTAAATGAAGAATTTTCTTAATTTTTATTTAATGGCTTTGTTATTTTAATATCTTAATAATATTTTTTAAATTTGTGTGTTTTTATGCCAATTTTAATTGAAATAATATTAAGTTTTTATCATATAGTCATATAAAAAATATAAAAAAATTATATATATTTAACGTGTCAGTGTCCTACTTTTTTGTGAAATAACGTGTTTGCGTGTCCTGTGTCCATGTCCATGCTTCTTAGTTAAGGGATATTCAAATTACACACTCTAAGATCTTTTCTAGCTTATAGTCAAAACTAAAAGACTAAAAAACACCTAGGGCATGTGAATAATTAAATGCAAGTCTTATACAAGCCGTTTAGTGAAAGATTAAACACGCACATATCTTACAAATGCACATGTTGTACATGTGTGTTTATACCTCAAAGGAGTAATTCTGAAATCATTACAATCTTATCGAAATTTCTCCATCTTCAGAAATACGAACTGTAATTCAGCCGGTCTTGATCAAGTCTTCAGAGATACATTGACTAGTAGCATGACTTAGCCTAACAATTACATGCTCAATTACTTAACACTTTTGAAATGAATTTAGGGTTTAGGGTTTAGAGGAAAATTTCACAATAGTTCAAATATAAATTTTCCTCACAGAGTGACTTGATAAAATTACTCGATTCTGCAGGCAACATGGAAGAAGTTGGTATCAGAACAGGGGAGAGATGTTTCTGAGCTTGTTCCTCCCCTTCCATCTCGGCTCCTAACAGATGATGAATTGAAATCATTCTATGAAGCGATGAAGATATCTGAAGTACCAAATGCTGTGATGGTATCTAATGTGGGGGAGAAGCGGAAGAGTGAGTCTCTTGGGGGCCTTGATACCCAACACTATGGAAGGGGTAAACGAGCAAGAGAGGTTAGTTTACTGTATATGATTTTTTATAGCCTAAGCACATTCTGCAATTACCATGCCTTTATATACACATTCACCTTTTTGTCACTAATATTGGATTAGGCATTCCATAATTATATATTATTTCTTTTCTTTTAGCTTTGGTAATTTTTTGAGCTTTTTTACTTCCTCAGGTGCGCTCTTATGAAGAGCAATGGACAGAAGAAGAATTTGAAAAGATGTGTCAAGTTGACTCCCCTGAATCCATCAAACTGAGGGAAGAAGGGCTAGAAAAGAGCTTGCCAACAGTTGCAAGTGGGTCTATTGAGTTCATTGGTAAAGCAGAACCAGAAAAGAACTTGCCAACAGTTGCAAGTGGGTCTATTGAGGTCATTAGTAAATCAGAACCAGAAAAGAACTTGCCAACAGTTGCAAGTGGGTCTATTGAGGTCATTGGTAAAGCAGAACCAGTGGAACCAGTGGCAGAATCCAAACTGCCTCCACAACCTTTTGTAGAGTTGCCAATGCAGCAAAGCAAAATGGTAACACCACCATCAAGACGGGGCCGTGGGAGGCCAAAAAGAGCAACGGTTGGTATCCCTCAATCTCCAATTGTTCTTTCATCTCCTGTGGTAGGAAAAATGGATATGGGGTCTCAGAATGTAACAATTTCTAGCTGTCCAACGGCACCTGATCCTAATTCTTCATCTAGTTCTGCTACTGTAAAAGGTATCACCGGAACCATTAGTCAATTTGGTGTATGGATTGCTCCTGGCCCGCAATCAACCCCTCCCCACCCTTCTATCGGTCGCTCCCCATCAGCAACTACTACTGCTTCTACATCCGCACAAGTTCTGAAGGCTCAAGGTGGAGAAAAGGCACCCCGGCGTAGGGGGAGAAAACAGGGCATGATTACGCCTGCTGTTCCAGTGCCACCAGCTCCTTCTGGAACCACCGAACTGGATATGGGTATAAAGGTAGGAGCAGTTTCCAGTTTCCCGGTAGTTTCTGATTTGAAGTCTCAAAGTGGAGAAAAAGCACCCCGACGAAGGGGAAAAAAACAGGGTCTGACATCACCTGATGTTCCAGTTCTTCCAGCTCCTTATGGAATGGGCCAAACAGATGGTGATTTACAAAGTGGAAATGTTTCAAATCTCCCAGCCACCTCTGGTCCTGATCCTGTTTCTGTTTCTGGCTCTATTACAGCACATGACATTAGCAAGGAACAAGGTCAGGTTTCACCTATTGTTCCAGTCCTTTCGGCATCTTCTAGAACAAGCAAATTGGATGTGAAAAGTGTTTCAAATCTCCCAGCCACCTCTAGTCCTGATCCTGTTTCTGTTTCTGTTTCTGGCTCTATTACTGCACATGACATTAGCAAGGAACAAGGCCAGGTTTCACCTGTTGTTCCAATCCTTCCGGCATGTTCTAGAACAAGCAAATTGGATGTGAAAAGTGACCTTCCTGCTGAATCTGGCGAGAAAATGGTAGACTTAGGACATGGTAATATGGAAAACTCAGGTCTGATTGATTTAAGAAAGGGTATGATCTCACCGGATGCTCCAGTTCTTCCAGCTCCTGGGACTGGTGAACCATATTTGGGTTTACAGAGATCAGAGGTCTCCAGTTCCCCAATGCTCTCTGGTCTGAAGTCTCAAAAAAAAGAGAAGGCACCCCGGCGTAGGGGGAAAAAACTGGGTATGATATCACCTGCTGTTCCAGTTCTTCCAGCTCCTTCTGGAACTGGCCAAGCTGACAGTTTCCTAACAGGCTCTGGTCCTGATTCTGTTTCTCAGCTGACTACCATAAAAAGTATCTGTCATGAACACGGTCCAGTTTCATCTGTTGTTCCAGTTCTTCCGGCATCTTCTGGAACAAGCCATTTGGATTTGAAAAGTGAGCTCCCTGCTGAACCTACTGAGAGTATGGTAGATGTTATACAGCATAGCAAAGAAAAATCAGATATGGGCAGTAATATGGATGCCATTTCCACTGTTCCTCTCGGATTGCAGACATCTGAAAATGGCCGTTCAGAGACTAAAATTGACGAGTCTTTTCTGGGTGAAGCCGACACTGCTGATGATTTACCTATTTCAAGCGAGACCACCATTGAGGTGACTGGGAGCCAAAGTTCAACTTTGAAAAAAGCAGCTTCAGTTGAATTTCCAATGGACAAGTCTGATAATCGATCTACGAAAGTAGATGCAAAAGAAATCAAGAAGAAAGTCTCTGTTCTTGATGAGACTCTTGTTTCAAGGCCTGAGGTGACTGAGAATCAAAGATCAGAGGAAAAGGCTCTTTCAACATTGTCCTCTTTGGAAACAGCAACTCAAGTTATGGACATTCCGATTGAGAAGTCTGAGCGTCAAGTAGGGAAAGAAATTGATGATGTAAAAGTAGAAGAGAACAATGCAAAAGTAGAAGAGAACAAAGATCACGTTCTTGCTGAAGTTCGTGTTTCAGAGCCTGAGATGACTAAGAATGAAAGTACAGAGGAAAAGGCATTTTCAGCTCTATCAACTTCCGGAACAGCAGCCCAAGTTTTGGAACTTCCAATTGAAAAGTATCAGTATAAATCTGGGAAAGAAAATATTGCAGAGTTACGAGAGAATAAAGCTCATATTCTTGATGACCCACTTGTTTCTAACCCCGAGGTGACTCTGAATCAAAGTTTTGAAAAAAAGGACCTTCTCAACTTTGTCATCTTTGGAAACAGCAACTCCAGTTTTGGACCTTTCAATTGAAAAGACAGAGAATCGATTTGGGAGAGAAATTGACGAAGTGCAAGAAACCGAAGTGCCAATTCCAGACGAGACTTTTGTTTCAAAGCCTGAGGTGACTGGGAATCTAATGTTGGAGGAAAAGGAATTTTCAACTCTGGAAACAGCATCCCCAGTTTTGGACCTAACAAGTGAGATCTCAGAGAGTCAACCTACGACACCACCTACGAGACAGAGTGATGCAGAAGTACCAGAGAACAAAGATCCTGTTCTGAATGAGGCCCTTGCTTCAAAGACTGAGGTGACTGAGAATCAAAGTCATGGGGAAAGTGCATCCTCAACTTTGGGAACAGCAGCCCCACTGTTAAACCTTCCAATTGAGAACTCTGAGGGTCAATCTGGCAGAGAAATTCTTGTGGAAGTACAGGAGAGCAAAGATATTGTTATAGAGGATGCCAAAGTTCCAAAGCCTGAGTTGACAGAAAACCAAAGTGCGGAGGAGAAAGATTTGCCAACTTTGGAAACAACAGCTCCAGTTTTGGCCCTTCGAATGTATGAGTCTGAGAATCAATCTGAGATGGGAGATGAAAAAGAACAAGAGAACAAAGTTCCTGTTCCAAATGGAGTACTTGTTTCAGAGCCTGAGGTGACTGAGAATCAAAGTTTGGAAGGAAAGGCAGTTGTCAACTTTGGACACTGCAGCTTCTATTTTTGACCATCCGATTGAAAAGTCTGAGAGTCAATCTGGGAAAGAAATTGATGTGGAAATACAAGAGAACAAAAATCCTGTTCCAGAGGAAGCACATGTTTCAAAGCTTGTGGTGACAGAAAATGAATGTGCAGAGGAAAAAGAATTTCCGACTTTGGAAGCAGCAGCTCCAGTTTTGGACCTTCCAATGAATGAGTCTAAGAATCAATCTTGGATGGAGGATGCAAAAGAACAAGATAACAAAGATCCTGTTCCAGACGGGGCCCTTGTTTCAGAACCTGAGGTATCTGGGAATCAAAATTCAGAAGAAAATACATTGTTAACTTTGGACACAGTATCTCCTAATTTTGACCCTCCAATTGACACGTCTGAGAATCAATCGGGGGAAAAAATTGACTCAGAGGTGCAACAAAACAAAGATCCTGTTCCAGAGGAAGCTTTTGCTTCAAAGCCTGAGGTGACAGAAAACCAAGGTGTGGAGGGAAAAGATTTTTTGACTTTGGAAACAACGGCTCTAGTTTTGGACTTTCCAATGGCCGAGTCTGAGAGTCAATCTGGCAAAAAAGATGCAAAAGAACAAGATGTCACGGATCCTGTTCTGGATGGGGCCCTTGCTTTGAAAGCTGAGGTGTCTGGAAATCAAAGTTCAGAAGAAAATGCATCATCAACTTTGGACATGGCTGCTCCTAATTTTGAACCTCCAATTGACAAGTCTGAAAATCAATCCGTGAAAGAAATTGATCCAGAAGTTCAAAAGAACAAAGATCCTCTTCTGGAGGAATCCATTGCTTCAAAGTCTGAGTTGACAGAGAACCAAAGTGCGGATGAAAGAGCATTTTCAACCTTTGAAATAGCAGCTCCAGTTTTGGACCTTCCGATTAATTATAAGGATCCCGTTCCAAAGCAGGTCCTTGTTTCAGAGCCGGATGTGACAGAAAACCGAAGTGCAGAGGAAAAAGCATTTTCAATTTTGGGAAAAACATGTCCAGTTTTGGGCCTTCCAATTAATGAGGTTGAATATCAATCTGGGAAAGGTACAAAAGAACAAGTGAACAAACATATTTTTCTGGACGGGCTTGTTTTATCAAAGCCTGAGGTGTCTGAGAATCAAAGTTCTGAAGAAGAGGCATTGTCGACATCTAACAAAGCAGCTCCTAGTTTTGACCCTCCAGTTGACAAGTCTGAGAATCGATCTAGGATGGAAATTGATGCAGAGGCACAAGAGAACAAAGATCCTGCTCTTGACAAGGTTCCCATTTCGAAGTGCGAGGTTCGTGAACCTGAAACTCTACTCACTGCTGACACTGTCGAAACTGGGACAGACTCTGTTATGGAGAGTAATGCGGTTGGTGCTGTCCAAAAAGACGATGTTGACGCTTCTCTCAATAGTACTTGCATGGAAACATCTAGCATAGAGGTGGGTTCACCTCGTCCATCTGAGGGTGCACAGGAGTCTGCCAGTGGTGGGACAGATAACCAAACTATGCCACTGCAATAGGAGATGGCTAATCTACTCTGGTCGCCTAAAGCTCAAAACTTGGACAATTATATTACCCCTTGCATTGTATAGAGTTATAAATATCTGTATTGCTCCTGTAAATAAACATTAACCAGCCGTTACTTATTCTATAACAGCATCAGAATTGACCGTAGGCTCACCCCAGATGGGTCAGATTCAATATCAGGTACCTGATTTTATGATTTTCTTGTGCATCATTCTAGCAGCTCAGACTATTCGTTACCATATTATTATATTCATATTAATTATTGTAGATGGGACGTTCTGGTTGGTTGAGTGTGTTTAGTAAGATCGAGCGGGTTTATATTTGCATGGTTCTTTTTTTCACCAATTGCACCCTACAATGACAGTATGACACATGAAATTAGGCGCTTTTACTTTGTCTCTTGCATGTAGTTTGGACCATTTTTCGGGTTATTATCGCTCATGCAAGTCAGAAGGTTGGTCACAGCCTGTCTTAACGGCTTTTTTTTTTTATGTGGATGCAGATGGTAGGCAAGTATTATGGAGGACATCCGGACAGAAGCTAACACAGCAGAAGAGGGTACCAACAAGAAGAAATTATTATTATAATTATTGTTTTCCTTTTTGGATGGATGTAATTTGACAAATGTTAACTTGCATGAGGTAATTCAATTAGTGATGGTGGTGGCATATGAAGTAGATGTCTCTTGGTTGTCTTTCAGGTTTAGGGTCTGTTCTGTGTTTGGGGAGGATATTTACGTCCTTGTTTTTGCATTTGTCTTTTGTAAAAGTTACCTCGAGAAACTCAAAAACATGTTTGGTTGTTTGGCTATGCTTTTAAAACTATTTTTGTGTTGATTTTTCTTGCCAAAACACCCAAAAGTGCGTTTGAAAAATAACTTTTATTTTGTTTGCAAATGTACTTTTCCCAGACACCCCCTTGTGGTTTGTAAGAGTGTACAAATGAAAGGATTGGTTCGCATTCTATTCAATCATGTGACTGACTCCACATTAATGATTTAAAATTTAGAACAAAAGTATAGGAAGAGTAGGACATAGGCTTGGTTTATGTTATTTTTGTTATACTCCTGGCCTATATAAAGTTTAGATTTCGAGAATTAAATCAAAGAGTATTGGTATAATTACTTGAGAATTTAATATGAATTTTGGAGGAACAAAAGAGATTTGATTTTTTTTTAAATAGTGAACATGGGTTGTTAATAATTCCTTGAGAATTTAATATAAATTTGATATGAAGAAAACAGATCTGTTTTTCTTTTCTTTTTTTAAAAAAGGTTGAACATAGGTTGTTGCTTCACAATCTTCTGATTTGAGAATGAATAAAGATTATGGAAACCTAGATGAAGCTATGTTACATTCTTGTAACAAAAAAAAAAAAAAATTTATTCTTTTAATAAATATTTTACAACTTTATTTAGAGAATTTCCTCAATTTTTTTTTTTTTTTTTTGATTTGTCAATTACACTGATATAGTCCATTCCCTTAAGTATGATGTTTGCAAGTATTTTGAGTTTTCTTAAGTTTTCTACTTGCCAAGCTAATTCTTATCACCAGTTGAGTATAAACAAGATTAGTCAATATCATTTACTAAACTATATCAAACCAATACAAAAAAATGAACATAATATAATTGTACATGTGTTGGCTTGGTTGAGCTATTCTTGTAGTGATTTAGTAAAGATGCTTCTCATTCAATTTGATTGAATGAGCAATAGACATAAGTGCCTAATCAATCAAATATCTATCGATCACTTTAACAATTTAAACAACCAAACATATAGTTGTTAACTAGATTATGCATCTAACAAGCAAAGTGAGTGAGAGAGGGAAAATCATACACATTGATTTTTACCTGGTTTGCCTTACAGACTACGTCCGCATAATTCATGTCTCTCACAAGGGCATTCACACCCTTTGACCCATTCTTCTTCCCAAGTGAAGATCGGACCTCTCACTTGAGATCTCACATAACTCACAACAATCTCAATGCAGGTGAAAATCCAACCTTTACAAGTCTACCTTCATAAGATAGATATTACATTTGAAGCTTTCAACTTAATGTCTCCTTCTTGAGATGGGATCCACTCGTTTAAGCATAATAACTCTTTTGTTGAGATGAATTTATACAATAAAGCTCCCTCTAAGAGTTATTTAAGAGATTGATCAAGTGTAGGCTTAGAGTATTTAAGATGAGTAAACTTTTTAGATTTAGGTTTTCAATGATTAGACCTAAAGTCAAGAATAAAAATGTAGAAGTATAAGCTTGAAAAGAGAAAGAAATAAATACTTTAAAGTATCTTTATTTATAGCCCTCAAATGAATATGGTCGTTGGATTTCAAAATAAAGTCGTTCCCCCTTTTTCCATCTGTTCAAATTTTGAGTTTTCGATTGTCAGATCGACAAAATCAATTGACTAAATTTACCAATTAGTCGACTGGATGAAGATCTAGTTGACTGATTAGTTCAACTGATTTATCCAGATGGATTGAGGTTTATGTATTCAAGAACAATTAGTCAACTGGTTCTTAAAATCGATCAACTCGTTTTGATGTACACTATTTTTGACTTTAAAAGTCAATCAATTGAATTTTCAGTTAGATTGACTATTTTGCACAGTGAGTTCAAGCTGTGTACTTGAAATGGTTACTTAGTCAACTAGTTGTAGGAACTAATTAACTGGTTTTGTTAGTGTAGAAATAAGGCTTAAGAATCAGTTGACTAGTTCTTGGAATTGGTCGACTAGTTTTGACAGAATTAGTCTTCTTTCTTATTTTTCACAGTGTTCTATTTTCAAAATCTTTTAATTTTTTAAAACTTGAAGTATATCAATGCGTTGTTTTAAAAAATTATTTTAGAATTGGTTCTAGTTGATCATTTTAATAATAAGAGCTTACGCTTAAGGATCAATCTAATCCTAAATCACTCAAAACCCAAAATAAGAAAAATAAAAAATCTGCTCTTGACTTGTCTTGATTCTTTGGGCTTGAGTGTGTTCATTTGCTTGGATCATCATGAGAGCATTCTACTTGATTGGATTTTGTTTTTAAAGCTTGTTCTTTGAGTGGAGTCTTTAAGCTTGATTGACTTTATCATTTCTTTGTCAACAATCTTCTTTGACCTAGTATTTTCATTGTCACTAGATAAAAGATTAGTCCACATAGATAATGTCTTGTAATCATCAAAATTATTGAGACGTCCTTGGTTGAATACTCTTAGGGTTAACAACAACAGTTTGGAAAAGAATTGTCAATATAAATTGTCTAATTTTCCTAAAAATATCCCCTTTTGGCAATTTTTGACAAAACGTAAAAAAATACAACACTTAAACCCATTACATCTTTTCAATTCCAAAAGTTAAAAAAAAAAACGTTGTAGATCTTTGATCACCTGTTAAGATCTTTGCACATTATAACTTAAACAAAACATGAAACACATGTGTGGTAGATAAACAATAAAATGTCACAATGAACTAAGTAATCATAACAATCTTCAAATTCAATCATGACCTCAATCTTCAAATTCAATCATGACCTCACCCTATTACACTACAAGAAAACAGCTTATTAGCGACGCACAAAATTCGTCGCCAATAGTCACTATTAGCGACGCCCACGTGTGCGTCGCAAATAATGGTGAAAAATTCGCTTTTCCGCCAAAAAAGGGCGCGAAGGGGCTTTAGCGACGACCCAAAGATTATTGGCGACGCACAGTGCGTCGCCAATAACATGGGACCTTTTGCGACGCCCATATGTGAATCGTAAATAATTTTTTCGGCCTTTAGCGACGCTTACTAAGACTATTAGCGATGCTCAGTGTGCGTCGCTAATAGTCTTAATAAAACACCGTACCCTAATCGCATTCGCAATCTCTCTCTCTCTCTAGTTCTGTTTTCTCTCTCACTCTGCGACGGACATCTCTTCGCTCTCGTCTCTTTCTCCATAATCGGCCTACAAATTTCATCTTCATCAGGTCCTCATCTCTCCATCTTCCATCCGATCCCAAATTGCATTTTCGTAGCAGGTATTCCTCTCTCTTTCTGATACATTTGGTGATGTTTTTGGGTTTTAATGTTCTTGATCTTCACCTAATCAACAATACAATAATTATAATAAATGTCTAAAAAGATAAAAATCTTTCTGTATTTTTTTATGAAAATAAAAGATACTAAAATAAAATATGGTATGTAGCCTCCAAGAGTTGATCATTATTTTGTAAAAACACTCTTGGGCTGCTAATTTATTTATTTTATTCATAAAATAAATTGATCTCCTTGCGAAAATCTACATGAGTAGAGGAATGTTTACATTTTTTTCCTTTCCAAACAGTCTTCCTACAAACATACTATCAGACTGAGAATTAGATTTAATATTTTTGTTTCTAATGTTTTTAGGTTTATCATATTTATTAGATTTATTTAAGATAACAACTTGAGCTTATATTCTAGTACCATCTAATTTGGCACTACCCTCTTTGCTATTATCTTTTGATTTCCTAATTTATATCATCTTAGGTTTACCATTTGTATTTGAACCAACTACCATATTAGCATGATCTTTATTACTTGAGCTAGTAGGAGTTTTAGCCTTTCTATTTTTCTATTCCTTGAGATACCTTGTTTATACCAATTCCAATCGTAATTAATAGATTTTAATTTGTCATTAAGCATATTGTTTCTATCACTTTTTCTTTATCTGAATTCTTCTTATAAGTTGTGGAAATATATAGGGCATCCTAATTTATGACATTGAGGCCTTACGTGTCCCTTAATACCACAGTGATAACAAATTCAAATGATTTTTATCTTTTTAGACATTTATTATAATTATTGTATTTTTTTTTTTTGTTATTTCCCCTTCATTTTGTGGTCAGATAGGTTAAGTTCTATGGCTGTGAAGTGAGGATGGGTACAAAAAGTAAACTTAATTGCCTATACAAGTAAAGTGATAGATTGATGATCCAATTATTTGGGAGATTAATGTGTTTGATTGAACTGCCCACTTGATCACTTGTTTTTTCTTTGACTTTCCATATTGGAGGCTCTTAGTTTAATCTAATGGAGTCGTGTACTATACATTTATTCCATTACAAAGCTTATAATATGAATGTTAAGATGGTAATACACTTGTTCCATTACAAATATTATAATATGAATGTTAAGATGGACCAAGTTGCATGTGGCAATTAAATTCATTCAATATAATTCATGAGAACATGCTGAGTATTATGGACCAGGACAGATATTAATATCATTGCTGCTTTGTTTATTCTCTCTTCTTCCTAAAAAATGAAATAAAATAACAAAACTAAAGGTTGGAGTTTGAGAATAAAATAATAACAATGACGATTTGTATATTCAATTTTTTCAGGTTGCTGTTTTTGTTCATACTTGATATATTTGTAGTTAATTTGAAGTTCCAATTTATTGCTCTATTTCATTCTTGTTCTTCCTCTTGTCTAACGAGTTTAATAGGACAATGTTCTAAATAATGCTTCACAATCACAATCATTTTAGGAAATCTTAACAACGAGTTTACTTGTGAATTTATTCAGATAAAGCATTCATGAATATAAATATTTTTTCTTTAACACAAAAATAATTAAAACTTTTTTTCTTTATAATTTGTGACCCCGACATTCTCATAAAGGCCTGGCTTTCAAGTGACCAATATAGGCTTCTAATGCTTCTACTGAAAATTATGAGTAAGACTACTAATCTAATATTAATTAACCTAAGAATAGAAAATAAAGTAAAAGACAAAAAAAACTTAGTACAGAGGTTTATGAACACAATGCTTTTTAAGAGTGATTTTTTCCCTTTGTTTTTTTTTTTTTTTTTGTTTTCCCTTCAAATATAGCAAATTAGTGGCGATCCACTTTCCAAAATATGGCAATTGATAACAAGAACTAGACTAAAATTTTTTAAAAACATATATTGTATCAATCTCAATTGAAACAACAGCAAATTAAAATGCCGTACTGTTTTACTCAGTATCAAATCAAATCAATACATATTATAACATTTAAAGCATAACTTTAACTAAAATGCTAACGTAGGAATCATCCATATGAGAAAAAGGAAGAGGGATAGATAGACATGGAGATAGAAATGATTAAGCTAATGTAGACAATCCACAAACATGTCAACCAATAAGATTACAATTTATAAACAATTATCAGAAAAAGAAGTTAAAAGCCACATGCAAAAATTTAAATTGAAAAAAAAGGAAGACTGGCAATTGAGTAGTCACCTTGTCTATGTTGTAGCTGTCACCTTGTTTATTCTTGTGTAACTTCGGTGATTTATACAAATTATTTTACTTACAACCTAAAAAAATGCTAATTGTGATATAATCATTAACTCATCCCGTTGAGAACCGCTGTACTTCACTTCTAATTTAATAATATTAAATATTTATAAAATCTTATGTTTGTTTCATGACATGAATATATGTTTTGCTCCAATTTAAATGACTCTATTATGATCAAACTGTGAGTTTGTAAGTTGCATTGATCAATTTTGTCGTTAAGTTTGCACAATGTACGAACACTAGTATGAACTAAGTCATGAACTAGCATCAAGGATTTTATCCATTCAAGAATTAAAAAGAGTTCTTGAGTCCTATAGATTGAGAGATCAACTAGATACACCTGACTTATTAAGTTAGTTAGTGGTTTTAGGTAGCAATTGATTTGCTTTTGTTGGTTAAGTTGTTGTTGGCAGGTGCCAAGCAAATAACTCTTGATGAATGACCTTAATTAATAGATAAAAATTGAAAGCTATGTGATTTTACTTGTTATCAAACAAGATCAATATGTTTTGTATTGGCATTTTCAATGCTATTGTTAATGTTTTTTAAAGCAAAACTCTGTCTGACAATCAGAGTTTTCTCTTACACTAATGAATTTCTTAATTGCATTCATGTAAGCCTAGCCCCGTTCGGGAGTCATTTTCATCACATGTGAATCTTGTTGCGAAATTTATTCGCGATTGGGCTCGTGTGTATGAAAATCGATTCTTGAATTGTCCAAAGAGGACAGTTCGGGAATGCATAAATCTTCATTGCAATCAATAGCGCATATGCTTAAATATTTCACTATGATAAAATTTCAGCACGGTCTCCTATTGTTCTCTGGGTATATATTTAGGCGTGTTAATGTCTATCTCGTATACTTGGAGAATCCTGGGGAGATGCTGCCGAAATTTTGTCAGAGTGGAATCAAGCATTTGATTGCTGCTGATTGCAATGTAGATTGTGCATTCACGAATGGGATAGGACTACCTTACCCTTTAGAGAGAAGTTGGAGGTGATAAGATTCATGTTTCATATTTATAACGAGTATCATTTTTGACTTGTATTAGGTAGACGAAAATGGATAAGAGTTGGATCGACCCATTGACCCCTTCCCCTTCCTTTGCAGGATCGACCGATCCTGCCATTAATGGTATGGATAGTTCCATTTTGTATTAATGCTTATATAAATATGGTACTAATTGTTTCTATTTTATTATTTCTAAAGCTTCGGCCACCACCAGTGCTAGACGAGGGCATGGTAGGTCGAAGAATCAGAGTTTGCAGACATAGATGGAGGCAGTAGGGGGTGCGCGACTTCGGATTGAGCTACCTGAGGGCTTGCTGAAGCCCGTTGGTGGGTGGGCACAGAAGTTCATCACAGAGGTCGGCATCATTTGCTGACTATGCGCCCCACTCCATATTACTGACTGGAGTCACGTCACTCAAGAGGAGCTACAGGCTATTCATGTGCAGATCCTGGTATGTCTTTTATTATTGTGTTGAACTAAATTTTAACATTTCTAATGCCGTAATGTTTTGACAATGACATGCTTTACAGGAGAAGTTTGACATCGATCTCCACCTATCTCACGTAGCGAGGGCTGTGGACCGTTACCTAGGAGTCCATTTCAGGGACTGTCAACACCGTCTTCACATGCACTACGAGGCGGAGGTGGCAGCGGTAAAGAGCCCCGCGACAGACCCTACAGGGGGGTGACGGTGGAGGATTGGATGTTACTGTGCGACCGGTTCGCAAGTGATACATTCCAGGTAAAAATTTTCCAAATTACTTTTTTTGTTTGGTTTAAATCAGTATCATTTATACTAACCTTCTTTGTTTTGGCCAAGTGTAGGAACTAAGCAGGAAGAACAGCGAGAGTAGAAGCAAGCAGAAGGTGACCCACTGTGGTGGATCACGTTCTTTTGTACAGTATAGGCATGATATGGTAAGTTAATAAATGTATCAAGTTCTTATTGTATAATCTATTCATGAAATCACTCTTCATAAGCTACTATTTATTTGCTTCAGCGAGACCAGGACACCGGTGCACCACCCAGCCCCATTGATTTGTGGCACAGGACGCACTACAACCCCAATAAGGGTTGGGCTGGGCCTGAAGCATAGTGGCTTTATGTAAGTTTTTATGTAACTTGCTACCGTATTACTAATTTAATATTAATCCAAAGTTATAAAAGTAGTAACATATATTTATGTTTTTATAGGAGGAGATGGTCCGGCTGCATGATCAGCTGACACCTGAGGGTCAGGATTCGCCGACCGATGACCAGATACGGGAGACTGTTCTGGGCAAGAGGCGTGGCTATGTGCGTGGCTTAGGGACTAGGATGGCGCCGACGACATCGTCCTTTGAGAGTGATGCTAGGGCACACGCAGCAACGGAGGCAGTTCAACAAGAGAATGTAGTGCTGTGCCAGAGACTAGATAGCCTCGAGGAGCGATATTCCGAGCTACAAACTCTTGTGCAGATGATGCTCAGCCAACAGCGTGACTCTTCACAACCTTGGTAAGTTTTTAAAATTATATACTTTCGTGGATTTATTATTTATAGAAAATGCACCAAAACCATATCACATACCTCAAAAATTATAAAATAGACTTGCACGAACTTATGGAACTCGGTTCCGATGCCCGATTTGAAACTTATGCAAGTTTCAGCTCCAAAAAGGCCCATTTTGGGGAATTGACAGACCAAAAGGCCGGATATCAGCCTAACTGCACCAAAACCACATCACACACCTCAAAAATGATAAAATAGACTTGCACGAACTTACGGAACTCGGTTCCGATGCCCTGTTTGAAACTTATGCAAGTTTCAGCTCCAAAAAGGCCCATTTTGGGGTTTTGACAGACCAAAATGCCGGATATTGGCCTAACTGCACCGAAACCACCTCAAAAACCTCACAAATGATAAAATAGACTTGCACGAACTTACGAAACTCAGTTCCGATGCCCGGTTTGAAACTTATGCAAGTTTCAGCTCCAAAAAGGCCCATTTTGGAGTTTTGACAGACCAAAATGCCGGATATCAGCCTAACTGTACCGAAACCACCTCACACACCTCAAGAATGATAAAATAGACTTGCACAAACTTACGGAACTCGGTTCCGATGCCCGGTTTGAAACTTATGCAAGTTTCAGCTCCAAAAAGGCCCATTTTGGGGTTTTGACAGACCAAAATGCTAGATATCGGCCTAAATGCACCAAAAACACCTCACACACCTCAAAAATGATAAAATAGACTTGCACGAACTTACGACACTCGGTTCAGATGCCCAGTTTGAAACTTATGCAAGTTTCAGCTCCAAAAAGGTCCATTTTGGGGTTTTGACAGACCAAAATGCCGGATATCTGCCTAAATGCACCGAAACCACTTCACACACCTCACAAATGATAAAATATACTTGCACGAACTTACGACACTCGGTTCCGATGCCCGGTTTGAAACTTATGCAAGTTTCAGCTCCAAAAAGGCCCATTTTGGGGTTTTGACAGACCAAAATGCCGGATATCAGCCTAACTGCACTGAAACCACCTCACACACCTCAAAAATGATAAAATAGACTTGCACAAACTTACGGAACTCGGTTCCGATGCCCGGTTTGAAACTTATGCAAGTTTCAGCTCCAAAAAGGCCCATTTTGGGGTTTTGACAGACCAAAATGCCGTATATCAGCCTAAATGCACCGAAAACACCTCACACACCTCACAAATGATAAAATAGACTTGCACAAACTTACGACACTCGGTTCAGATGCCCAGTTTGAAACTTATGCAAGTTTCAGCTCCAAAAAGGCCCATTTTGGGGTTTTGACAGACCAAAATGCTGGATATCTGCCTAACTGCACCGAAACCACCTCACACACCTCAAAAATGATAAAATATACTTACACGAACTTACGACACTCGGTTCCGATGCCCGGTTTGAAACTTATGCAAGTTTCAGCTCCAAAAAGGCCCATTTTGGAGTTTTGACAGACCAAAATGCCGGATATAGGCCTAACTGCACCGAAACCACCTCACACACCTTACAAATGATAAAATATACTTGCACGAACTTACGACACTTCGTTCCGATGCCCGGTTTGAAACTTATGCAAGTTTCAGCTCTAAAAAAGCCCATTTTGGAGTTTTAACAGACCAAAATGCCGGATATCGGCCTAACTGTACCAAAACCACCTCACACACCTCACAAATGATAAAATAGACTTGCACGAACTTACGAAACTCGGTTCCGATGCCCGGTTTGAAACTTATGCAAGTTTCAGCTCCAAAAAGGCCCATTTTGGGGTTTTGACCAACCAAAATGCCAAATATCGGCCTAACTACACCGAAAACACCTCACAGACCTCACAAATGATAAAATAGACTTGCACGAACTTACGACACTCGGTTCCGATGCTCGGTTTGAAACTTATGCAAGTTTCAGCTCCAAAAAGGCCCATTTTGGGGTTTTGACAGACCAAAATGTCGGATATCGGCCTAACTGTACCAAAACCACCTCACACACCTTAAAAATGATAAAATAGATTTGCACGAACTTACGACACTCGGTTCCGATGCCCGGTTTGAAACTTATGCAAGTTTCAGCTCCAAAAAGGCCCATTTTGGGGTTTTGACATACCAAAATGCCGGATATCGGCCTAACTGCACCGAAACCACCTCACACACCTCACAAATGATAAAATAGACTTGCACGAACTTACGACACTCGGTTCCGATGCCCGGTTTGAAACTTATGCAAGTTTCAGCTCCAAAAAGGCCCATTTTGGGGTTTTGACAGACCAAAATGCCGGATATCGGCCTAACTGCACCGAAACCACCTCACACCTCACAAATGATAAAATAGACTTATGCTACTTTATGTCTTTCTTACTATTTATGCATGCAAAAAAAAAACAAAAAAAAATAAAAAACTATTCACATTCTATGTTCATATATATTTAATAATTGTTCTAATATATGTCGTTTGATCTTTATTTCAGATTGATCGGGGATTATTTCCGCGGCGCCGTCTTTATGTTTTGCATCAGAACTTGTTATTTTTATTTTTTATTTTCATGGACATCTGTAGTAACATTTTAGAGACAATTTTTAATTTTTCTATTTAATGATGAATGGTACTTTTACAGTTGTACATAATTAGTTTAATATATATATATATATATGAATGTATTTTTCTGCTTTAAAATATTCATTTCAGAATGCTTAGATTTTATTGTATATCAGGATGGATGATTGATACAGGTTTAAACAAGAACAAAACAATATTAAAACAAAGCAGATATGGTTGTTAAAAAAAAAACACTTTTAGCGACGCACACCATAGTGTCGCTAAAAGTCAGAATTTAATTTAAAAATTTAGTATTAGTGACGCCATATTTTATGCGTCGCTAAAAATCACTTTTAGCGACACACAGTGAGCGTCGCTAAAAGTCAGTATTGGCGACGCATTAAATCGGGCGTCGCTAATACTCACTTTTAGCGACGCCTACTGTGCGTCGCTAATAATGATTTTTAGCGACGCACAATATGCCCTTGGGTATTATTGGCGACGCACGTATCCAATTATTAGCGACGCGTTATGAGCGTCACTAATAGGCACTTTTAGCGACACCAACGGTTTTGTGCGTCGCTAATAGTATTAGCGACGGAACTTTTTGTGACGGCTTAGCGACACACGTTTGTGCGTCGCTAAAGGTCTTTTGCGACGCATAATTGCACTATTAGCGACGCACAAGCACGTCGCTAATAGTGCATTTTGTTATAGTGTTATAAACATTCATAACAACCAATTATGATGAGAACATTTTATCTACCCCTATTTGTCAAAATTGGCAAAGAGAATATATATTCAATCATTAAAGCATCATAATAGAAGGAATAAGAACCGATTCTTGCATGTAGATATGATAGTGCATTATTCTAGGAGTATGAAAATAGACAAGGATGCCCAATATATGGTACATCAAGATGGGAAATTAATGATGGAAAGGGTAAAAAGATTCCCCATAAGATCCTGCGTTACTTTCGCCTTAAAGTAATACTACAACGGTTGTTTATGTTAAGAATCATGGCTATAGACATGAGGTGGCACAAAGATAAATTTTTCGATGATGAAAATAAGTTAACGCATATGTCCTACTCTAAAACTTGGAAGAAATTTAATAAGGAGTATGATTGGTTTGCCCAGGACCTTAGAATGTTAGACTTGGGCTAGCAACTGATGATTTCAACCCATTTGGTAACATGAGCAATTTGTACAACATGTGGCCAGTGATACTTATTCTATACAATTTTCCATCTTGGAAATAAATGAATGAGCCATTTTTAATGATGACATTGTTTATTCCTGGACTAGAGGCAGTAGGGAAGGACATTGATGTTTATATGCAACCATTAATTGATGATTTAAAAGAATTGTAGGAAGATGGTGCAAATATATAGTGTCTTCAACAAAAATGTATTTCAAATGCATGCAACCATTATGTGGACTATAAATGACTTTCCAGCATATGCAGATTTATCTGGATGAAGCACTAAAGGGTATATGGCATGCTCAACTTGCAATGGGAAGACATCTTCACGTAGGTTGAGAAGTAAGATTTGTTATAGAGGACATCGTCGATACTTGCCAGATAATCATAGTTGGAAAAAAAAAAAAAGTTAAATGGTAAGCCCGAACAACAGTCAAAACCTTGGGAATTATCAAGCTTCGATGTGTTACAACAATTAAATCATCTAACATATTTCAAACCTGGAAAGCACCCAAAAAATCGGAAGAGAAAATGTGTCCCTGAAAAGCTGAAATGGGTGAAGAAGAGCATTCTCTTTTAATTTCCATACTGGGACAAACTTAAGCTGTGACATAATTTTGATGTCATGCATATTCAGAAGAATATATGTGATCATTTCATTGGAACATTGTTAAACATCAATGGAAAAGCAAAGGATACGTATAAGGTTGGATTTAGAGGACATGAACATAAGGAAAGAATTAGATTTAAAGAATGATGGAGGAAAATATATCATACCACCTGCATGGTACGCGTTGTCCAAGAAGGAAAACAGGGTTTTGTGCATTTTTTAAATCAGTAAAGTTCCTAAATGGTATGCCTCGAACATCTCTCGCGTGTGGCAGTGAATGATAGTAAGATATCAGGGTTTGAAAACCATTATTGTCATGTCCTTTTACATGACTACTTCAAGTAGGAATTCGTGGATACTTGGGTAAAGATGTTTATAATGTATTGGTAGAGTTAGGTAGTTTCTTTTGGTAGTTGCATTGTAAAACTTTGAAGGTGGACAAGCTCGTAAAATTATAAAAGGAAGTTATCCTCATGTTATGCAAAGCTCGAAAGCATATTCCCACCGACTTTCTTTGATGTGATGGTTCATTTGTTTGTTCACCTATCCATGTGAAGCGATACTTACAGGACCTAGTGCAATATCAGTGGATGTTTCTTATTGAAAGGTTAGAAATCATATTGTCCTTTCTTATTTTCTCTCTCTTATTGAATTAAATGTGATAATTTCTAAATTGTCAAGTTGGTTGAATAGGTACTTAGGCACTCTTAAAAGTTATGTGCGCAATAAAGCTCGTCCTGAAGGTTCAATCACAGAGGCTTATATTGCCAATAAATGTCTATCATTTTGCTATACGCATCTCCAGTGGAAATGAGACTAAGTTTAACCGAAAAGAATGAAACTATGATGAAGGTCGTGATGAGGAGGCTACTCAATTGTCTTTTTTTTTTTTTTTTTTCACGAAAGGTTTGTCCTATTGGATCCACTAAATATGATAATCCGATTGAGGAAGAGTTCATTGTGATTCAATGGTATGTGCTTAATAATTATTATGGGGAGTTGGAACCATATTTCAAGTAAGTGAAATATTAATTTTTTATTGATTAGATATAAATTTAGATTATAATTATATATATATATATATGTTATGTATATAGCAAGCATAAGGAGGAACTTGAGAAGGAAAGTCCTTTGGATATCGACCATAGGCATAAAGAGCAATTTCCTCACTCGTTTCAGAAATATGTAAGTAATTAATTACGTAGTTCTTTTATTACAATCATCTATAATAACAAACATGTATTCATTCAACTCTTATATGTTTTTTTCTTTTATATGGATGACACAACTATACAATCAAAACTTGGTAGAAACTACTGAGAAACTGTATTCATTAGCATGTTGTCCTAATATACCAATTATAAGGTATACAGGTTGCATTGTTAATGGAGTTAGATACCATCCCAAAGACCATGATGATCGTCGTATGAGTCAAAATTGGGGTGTAGTCGTTAAAGGTGAACACAAAGATACCATAATTGATTTCTATGGTAAACTGATTGATATTATTGAGTTGAGTTATATTCGAGATAATCATGTTGTTTTGTTTAACGGTTGAGTGGTTTGATATTGACAATAACAAAAGGGGATTGAAAAAAGATGGCCACTTCACAAGCGTTAATATCAACGACTTGTGGTATATGAATGATCCTTTCGTCTTAGCAACACAAGTTAATCAAGTTTTTTTTTTTTTTTATCTCAATGACGTAAAGTTGGGAAATAATTGACAAGTCGTGCAGAAGTTTAACCATAGGCACAGTGTATCAAGTTCCAGAAGTAGAAACAAATGACATGGATAATGACAAAGTTTCCATTTGGCAATGATGAGGTGTACATGGAAGAAATAGTTGACAGATGTTAGAACTATCCAAATACAAGAACATGAAAGACACCACTACATAGGGACGATGTCGATCTAGACATAGTTGATGCCAGTATGATACACACAACCAAGAGAGTAAATCCTGGCAATGAAGATTTTACTTGTGATGATTGTAATGAAGAAGATGAAACACTAGACGAATATTTTAGTGATGATGAAGAGATCCAATGTTTTAATGATTATAGTGATATGGAGTAATGTTTATGCTTATTTTTGTTAATCAAATTAACTCAATATGCATAATTTTCCTAGTATGAAAGTTACAAATCATTAGCCAAGTTCAACTTTTTTTTTTTTTTTCGGAGTTCAAGGTAATTATTTTATTTTAAAATTCATTTTGTATCAATATTTTTTAGTGATTCATGTCAGTTTAATGCTTATTATAAAATAGTGTTTTCATATTTCAGTATAGCTCCAGGTAGTTATAGTATGAGTCGTAGTAAAGCTAGCTTAGTGAGATCTTCTGATAATACCAGTTCATGTATTCCAGTGCCAACATCTATGCCAATTCCAACATTTGCGTCAGTGTCATCATCTATGCTAGTTCTAACATCTATGTTAGTGTTGGATTATGCTGCCAGTCCATATACCCCTACTACCCCCAATGATAGCGTCAAAGAGATTGGGAAATCTATATGTACATCTATATATATATATATATATATATTAAAGTATGTCTATGGAATATCACACCAAGATCAGGAAAATTATGAAGTTAAGGATAAAAAGGAAAAAATGAAAAATAAAGAATCACATAAGTGAAAAATAAGAAAAAAAATAATATATTGCGTCAGATTTTGATACTTATATGTTATTAAAGCTCTAAATATGAGTATATCATATCTTTAAAAATCATATATTTGTATTACTTGCACATTTAAATTTTGTTTTGTAAATGTAGCTTCCACTTCAAATAGGAAAGGTCGTGAAAAGACAATAGGAAAGGACTTGGAAAAAATTAAGAATGTGATGGGGGAAAATGGTGATTGGCATTCCATCAGAAATTTGAATCCGGGAGCTAAGGTACAAGATGGGAAGGAGTTAGCCACCCATCCAACCTAGTCTGAATAGACTGGCCTCAAGTGTTCATCCATAGGCTTAATATTCCATGACATAAAACAAGATGATGAGAGAGTATAATGATAGTAATGACATGAACAGATAAAAATACATCTAACAAATAAGTAACCCAAGCCCACAAATAAGTGGAGAGCAACCAAATAAGTAAAATAAGCCAAAAAAAGTGGAGAGGGAGAGAGATTGACATGAATGAAATAATAAAAATGTCATAATGAGAGAGATGAGATGTGAGAAAAAGACATAAAGTAAATAACTTAAAGGAAAAAGAGTAGACCCGGGCCCATGAAGGCATCCTATGTATCCATTCAGATAATGAAATTAGAGCCAACGTAGTTCTCTAATCCAATTTATTCTATCAAGAGTGATTGGATAAATTAAATTAGGAAAAGAGAGAATATTAGGGTTTTAGGAAGCATACCTAATTGTTTGTGTTGAAGCAGACAAGGCTTAAGCTTGAACTCCTTGGATTGAATCTTCAATGGTGTAGAACTTCGTTTTAATGAACTAGAATTATTGCTTGTGTAGGGCAAGGCTTCAAGAAATATGAAAGAGAGAGAAGAATTGTTGTTGTGCCAACTAGCTTATGATGTGGAACCCTCTGTCTCTCTACCTTGAATTTATAAACCCTAAATTATGGTAGCCAAGGGGTCTTATTTATAAGAAAAAAGTAAGGAGGTTTAATCCAATGACTTACAATGAATCCTATGGATGAATGACCAAGATTAATGCTTAATGTGTAAACAATTAGATATATATATATATATATTTATTATATTGTGCATAAAATCTAGGATAAATCTCTTGGAATAAGGAAGGAAGGGAATTTGGTAAGTATTTGGTGGATAAACCTAAATTTATAATATTTTCCTTAATTCGGTAGAGAATTTAGAAACAAGAAAATTACAAAAATGACGCTAAGGCATAGAAAAGTCCAAATTATCCCTAAGGACCAAATTACCAAATTAATTTTATATGGGCAAAATGACAAGGAAATTACATGTATGCTCATGAATGACCGAAATAACCTATATAGGATGGTAATATTCTATAATTACCAAAGTGCCCTCAAAATGAAAAAATAACATCAATATTACAGAAATATACCTAGAAGGTAGAAAACCTCTAGTATTTACCAAACTACCCTTAATGGGTAGGGAAACACTAAGAATTATCAAAATTTTCCTCAATGGACATTATGACTAGAATACCCTCAAGGGTAATGTGTCAAATAACCAAAATACCCTTAGTGGGCATAATGACCAAAATGTCAAAAATGCCCTTAGTGGGTATAATGACCAAAATGTCGAGAATGCCCTCTATGAGCGAAATGAGCCAAAATCTCCTCTATGGACAAAATGACCAAAATATCAAAAATGCCCTCTATGGACGAAATGACCAAAATGTCCTCCATGGACAAAATGACCAAAATGTCAAAAATTTTCTCTATGGGCATAATGACGAAAATGCCCTTCTATGGACGAAATGACCAAAATGCTTCTCTACGGAACAAAATGACCAAAATGTCAAAAAATCCTTCTATGGGCATAATGAAGAAAATTCCCTCTATAGAAGAAATGACCAAAATGTCCTCTGGACTAAAATGGTCAAAATGTCGAAAATGGCCTCGATGGGAAAAATGACGAAAATGCCCACTATAGGAAGAAATGATAAATTACTAAAATACTCCTAGATGAGACATATTGTAGTAACTTACTAAAATGAAAAAATCAACTTTATTCAATCAAAGGTCTCAAAATGGGGTGTCTACAGATAGCCCCCCGTTGGCGGAACTTGTAAGTAAGCAAAAGTCAGCACAAGAATATGATACCTATTTTGGGATTTTGATTATTGAATTGATGTGGTTAGACTCATTCTATATGAGATTCCTACGTATCACCTTGAGGTGAATCAGACCGTATGTAGTTCGTAAATGATGGAGACTGAAAACCAGAGAAGGAATGCTATCCTCACAGGTTTTATGAAATTGTATCCTCAAACGGCTTTATATAAAAAGAAATGTGATTCTAATAAGTCTTGCATGGGGTTACGCCTTTCATGAGATGGGTTTACGTCATCGGACGTTTCACTTTGATGGGTGATGTCCTCACTTTGCCTAGATGGGTTACGTCATTGGTATATGGATTTTCTAGATAGATTATGTTTTTGGTAGACCATTTCCTAGATGGATTATGTCATTGGTGGATGGATTGCCTAGATGGATTATGTCCTTGATGGACAGGATTTCCTATAAGGAAATGCAAGTCCTAATAAGTCTTTCATGGGGTTACGCCCCCTCATGAGATGGAATATTGCGATAGACAACTTACCTAAAAGGAAGTGTGATCCTAATAAGTCTTTAATGGGGTTACGCCCCTCATGAGATGGAATTTTTGCGATAGATGACTTACCTAAAAGGAAATGCGATCCTAATAAGTCTTTCATGAGGTTATGCCACTCATGAGATGGAATATTGTGATAGACGACTTACCTAAAAGGAAATGCGATTCTAATAAGTCTTTTATGGGGTTACACCCCTCGTGAGATGGAATATTATGATAGACGGCTTACCTAAAAAGAAATGCGATCCTAAAAGGTCTTTCATTGGGTTATGCCCCTCATGAGATGGAGTTTTGCGATAGACAGCTTACCTAAAAGGAAATGTGATCTTAATAAGTCTTTCATGGGGTTACGCCCCTCATGAGATGGGTTTACATCTTTAAACGTTTCACTTAGAAGGAAATGTGATCCTAATAAGTCTTTCTTGGGGTTAAGCCCCTCATGAGATGGAATGTTGTAATAGACGACTTACCTAAAAAAAATGCGATCCTAATAGGTTTTCAGTGAAATTACGTCCTTGATGGACAGTTTGCCTAGAAGGATTACGTCATTGGTAACGACTTGCCTAGATGGATTACGTACTTGGTTGATGGTTTGCCAAGATGGATTATGTCTTTGATGGACGACTTGCCTAGAAGGATTACTGTCCTTAATGGACTGGCTTGCCTACAAGGAAATGAGATCCTAATAGGTGTCAAGATTTGAGAATGATTTTGGTCTACTTTGTGGGGACTTGAAATCCATGGGAGATGACTCTATATTAGATTGTGACTCAGCAGGGAGATGAAATTAGGTTACCTCCACTAGAATGATGAAATTTTGTGCAACTCTATGGGAAAGAGTAAGTAAAATGTACTTAACTTTGTTGGGGAAGACCTAAATGGTGGAAATGACTTAGGCGGTTGTGACTTGCTAGAAAGAGAAGACCAAATTAGTTCTTTGGAACTTGATGGTTATGAGTTGCTGAGAAGATAATTGAGATTAACTTAAATGAAAAAAATTCAACATGATAGTGGTTTCTTTGAGGATTAAACCAAATCAAGATCTACTAAGGAGAATTATAAGTTTGAAGTCAAATTGACTCCATGGGGGAGAATGTGGTTGAGGTTAGGTCATGATAGGAGGACAAAAAGTGTACTCAACTTTGAAAAGAGACCCACTCATCTAGATAACAGTAAAGTAATGCACTCAACTATGATAGGAGTTGGGGAAACGCTTGCCTTGGGAGAGACAAAATATGCAAGAAGCAACCTTGACCTCGGTAGAACTCAACTTGGATAGGAAAACACAAATGTATTTGACTTTGATAGGCATGAAGAATTTTTCTTAATGAAAAAATCTCATTTCAAATAGGGGAGTACGACATTTACTCAACTTAGATAGGAGTAAAAAAAAAGGATACCCACAAAGGACACTCAACTGAGATATGAGTGAAGGGAACTTACTCAACTTAAATAAGAATGGAAAGAAGTGGATCCAACTTAGATAAGAGTGAAGGAAGTGAACTCCATTGAAATAGGAGTAAAGTGAACCTACTCAACTTAGATAGGAGTGGAAGAGATGCACAAAACTTAGATATGAGTGAAAGAAATGTACTGAACTTAGATATGAGTAATGGGAATGTACTCAACTTAGATAAGAGTGGAGGAGATGCACTCAACTTAGATAGGAATGAAACGTTCTTAGAATGTTGTGAAAACGTTTTCTTGCCATTTGTTTGAAAAAAGATTTTTTTGTTTGAAGAAAATTTTAATTTTTGTCTTGGACTCTATTAGCCCCTAGATCATTGACAATCATTTTGGCTATTTGGATGAGAGAGAATAGGATCAAGTTCAGGTGGCGAGATCGTCCATCTTTGAAGTACCATTCCACTACTAGTTGACAATTATTAAGAAAATATGTTCAAGTTGAAAATGAAGGCCTATGAGACTTGCCTAGCCAAATTTTTTTCTAAAATTCAGAGATGAAATCTGTTGTTTTTTCAAATGATTTAGAGATTCCTTGAAAAACTCAGAGAATTATTTTGAGCATGATTCATCTTATTTTTTGAGAGAATGAGAATCATTGATTCTTACAGAAAGATTGTTTGCTTAATTGAGCATTTGAAATAAATCCATTGAATGAGAGAGATATTAGGCAAGCAAAAGTGATGGGAAACTTACTCAAGATGTGGGTGAAGTTATCAAGGTAATGAAAAAGGTGAAATAGAACCATTTTAGATGAAAGAAGGTTCTCATATTGGCATAAAGGAACCCCTTGATTAGAGCATAGTTTGAAAGAGTGAAGGTAGCATATAAGGCATAAGGGAGCCCCTTATGAAATGAGGGCTAGTTACTTCAAAAAAATAGGTAGACATGAGAAAGAAACTTGTTGCAATAGGTAGGGAAGAGGCCTCTTGATGAGTTACTCTGAAAAGTGGGTAAGAAATGAAAAGGCAATGTAGTGCAAATAGGTAAGGGGGAAGCCCCTTGTATGAAACTGTTTGTTACATGATCTAGTTCATTTTTGTAGGACCTTATGAAAGAGTGCTCAGTTGAAATAGTGATGATTCTCTTTAGCAAGCAAGACCTCAAGGTGGTCTTCGTATTAAGGACGAAACAAAGGCTAGGGTAAGGTTAATGAAATGAAATGATATAATGCTCAAAACCCTCCCATATTCATGATACCAACCCCTTGTGTGCACCTTGTTAATATATGTTAGGACCAAACCCTTGTGGGCATCTTTTTGATATATATGTGACTAAACCTAAAGTGACTTCTTAGGTTACCTATGTATCTCTATTTTGGAGAATCAGGTATGATGTAGTTCGCTAGGTGCTTGTTGAAGCCCTTTCGAAGCATACAAGGCTTGATTGTATCTTTTGACTACTTTCTTGCTTCCTTAGTTTGGAAAATGTCTCTTCTGATGAGGTAATGATTTTTTTCTTTGCCTTTTGTTTTTCCTTTGATGACTTTTTTCTTTTCCTTACTTGGAAATGATTTTATTCATATAGGGGCAAAGACTTTTCTTCTCTTTGCTTTTGATTCTTTTCCCATGGATGTTTTTTTCCTTGTCACTTTCTTACTTGGAGATGTTTTCATTTATTCCTTTTGACTTTTCACTGATGGCTTTGTGATAGTGCACACATAGTAGGATTTTCCCTTCCCAAGGTTAGGTAGACAGCTTTTCAAAAAGAAAAGCTAATCAATTAGGCTCGAAGGGTTTGCAAATGGATACTTTGATAGTGGGTGATATGATAGATTTAGTTTTCCAAGTAATGGCCTTCAATCCTTGGAATTTTTTGCTTTAAGGAAACAATCACATTGTTGAGACTCAAGAAGTTGATGTTTGCTTGGGGTCATGATCATTCCTTCATCTTCTTGGGATGGTGTGTGAATTAGACGAGACTTCTTTGAGATAAATATATGAAGTAGAGAATAAGAAGAAAGTCAAGATGATTGATGAAGTTTGATGATGCTCAGATTCAGAGTTTCAATCTTATTGTGAATTTGATGACATTGATTTCCTTAAAGATTTAATGAGTAAATAATGTCAAAACATTTTATTGAAAATATGGAATTTTAAAGAACATGTATGAAATCTCCTTTATTAAACATAAGGAAAGATAAAGAGAAACTGTTAATGAAGACTAAAAGATTGGTCTTTGGCTTGACAAACTCAAACTTTCTTGAAATTTGCTCTTTGTTTGCGAGTTGATTTTGATTGGCTTTTCAGAGGGGGAGGCCAATGATCTTATCATCAATTAAGTCTTGAATAACATGTTTGAGATTTTTGCAGAGATCAGTGGTGTGATCCAGACCTTGATAGTAAGTGCAATACTTGGTCATATCAAACTTCTTGGGTACATGATTTGGAATGGGCTGAGGATCCAAAGGTTGGAGATGCCCTTCTTCGCAAATATTTTGAAAAACTTCGCTCAATGATATAGGTAGTCTCTGAACTATCTTGATGGCCACCTTCGAGATGAATTTGGTTGTGGTGCAGAAACTAAACTAATAGGCTAAGAGGGTGGTTACTAGGAAGCTAAAGCATTAACTACAGACACTGATTTACTGTGCGGGATTATTCAATGTTCCGTCATTGATGGCATCCTCAATCTAGGTTCTAGCCCCCTATAAGAGCTCTGAAATTCTGAAAGTAATGAGTGAAAAAGGCTCACGGTAGACCAAGAGAAGTATTTTCTTGATGATCTAGACTTGTTCAACTTCGGTGGACCTGCTAATCATTTGGGCTGCCTTGGGCCTCCATCTAGTAATGATGAAAGAGTTTCCCAAGCCTCCTCCTTGGTAGTCTCAATGTCTCTGAGCATGATGTCCAACTCATTGTTGTACCTGTACTGCTTGAGAAAGGCATTGTAGAGTTGTTCCCAGTATGTGGATATAGGCTCTTCCAAGTCTAAGAGCTAATGGAGAGTTACTCTAGTGAGGGTTTGGTGGAACATCTGGGCCATAATTTTAGTTGTAACCCCTAATGGTTGCATGTCTCTCACATAGAGCTTGAGATGAGTCATTAGACAGGTGGTGCCATTGAATTTGTCCAAACTGGGCATTTTGAAATTTTTGGGGGAAACAGACCTCTAGGTAAAAGAACAGATTGTGAATGTCAATTCATGTCATCTCTCCTGATTTGAATTGTATATTAAGGTTTCCATATTTTGAAAACTTAAGCTTAGTGCCCACTGCTTACAAATTCTTTTTGTTGAAAAGGAAATTGAGAAAACACTTTTTCTTTTTTAGGATTATTTTTTAAAAATCAATTATCAAAGAAGAGATAACCAAGGTTGATGGAAACAAATGGGCTGAAGTAGTGCTAAATCCACAACTTTTGTATCACATAGGCCCACCTCATTAAAAGATCTAAAATGACATAAAAAAATTGGAATGATTTAGGAAATGTGGATTCCTTTATTTGCTAGGCCCTGTTGTATTCAAAAATTGATGACTTCTTGGGATGGTTGACCTAAAGAAAATCTATTGACTGTAAACACCCTTTTTTGGTTTATCTTGCAATGACTTCTATCTTAACATGAAAGCTTAATGAATTGGAAACATGTTAACCCACAATGAAGGTTCCTGCACAGAAAAGGTCTTGAGAACCTAACAAAAAACTATAATCACTGAAGGAACTCGCATGATCAATAATGGAAGGCTATTGAAAATCTAAGCTTTCCCTCAATCAATTATTTAGAGCCTTAGCGGGTTCCATAACTATTGCCTTACGGACTTACTGATAGAAACAAATACTAAAGAATTTTGATCCTATCTGAACTGTGACCCGAAGGATAACAATACAAGACAGTGTGAAACTATACATTCTGTGTGCTAATCGGTATAAACATGAGTGTTGATCGGTAGTGGCCGAGTGCTGATCGGTAGAGGTTGAGTGTTGCGCGATTGTGTGCTGATCAACTGGCAAATGAGGTTTTTTTGACATCGAGTGTCGATCGGCACACAGAGAATGATTTTTTGAAATTTTTGAACTTTTTCATGACGTGATTTTCATGAAGGTCAGTGAGTGTCTTATGCAAAATCTGAGTTTTCACCTAAACCAAGGGTTTAAGGTGAACTATATGCATGATGTTAGGCTGGGTAATCACAAGTTTTAGGCTTCCCTTGACAGGATGTGCTATATATCACTTGTGGTCATTCAAGAAACGAATTATGGTCAAGTGGTACGGCGACAATCCTTTTGATATACCTCTTAGGGTACCATCAGAGGCTTTCCCTGGTAAAACTGTTAGGAGGTCAAGAAGTGGAGGAACTTTTACCAGCATTCCCAGCAGTAATGAAAGAACTGAGGTATGGGCTACCGACCGTTTAGGGGGTAGAAGGGGGTATGTGATCTGTCGTGGAAATCAATCAAGTTACCAAACTAAACTACTAGTATAGTAGAGAAGTAAGGGTCGAACCCACAGAGACTGTTAATTGTTTAAAAACTAAAGTTGAGATTAATTTTAATTCAAATTAACAAAGATTGATTGTTGTTGATTTTCTTTCTAAAATTAAATGAAAATTATAATTAAAGCAAATATTGAACTGAATTAACAATGAATCAAATTAAAAGAGGATTCCTAGGGTGTTGAATCCACCACTAATCTTGTAACTAGCTTCAATTGTATTAATTCTTGGGCCATTAAATTGGATGTAAAAGATGTATTTTGGCTACAAGCCTCAATACAATCATCAAGAAAACCACGCATCAAAACTCTAAGCACGAATCATCTTTGGTCAACACAAATTGTCTACGCTAATTCTAAGGTCATAGTCACAATTTATTTTTCCTGAGTTATGACTCGTCCTACGGTTTTGATGTATGTACACATATTACTATTGTATAACCACATAAACAAAATCACAGAAATTGATTATGTGAAACTGAATAATACGATCATTGCCTTAATAAAATCCCAACAGTTATACAATCAACATCCAAAACTAATTAACCCAAAAATAAAATACAAAAAAAATAATATTACTTGACTAGGGTTTCATCTAAACCCTAGGAATGAGAGAAACTTAGCCCATGATAGTGGAAGAGGAAACCACCATAGCCATGGAGTTCTTCATCTTCTTCTTTAGAGTCGTCTCCTTCCTTCTTCTCCTCGTCAAGATCCCCAAAAACTGCCCTCCTTCTTTTCCAAAACCCTAGCTCACAATATTCTCCCCCTTTTTCCAAAATTACCCCCACAAAATAAGAAAATCAGGAAAATAAAGTAAAATCCCGTCATTAGACATTAGGGGCCCTAAAAAGGGAGTCTAAAGTGTTCCAAAATAGAGCCTATAATGCTAAAATAGGCCCTGATCCACCTACATATGGACCAAACCTCTCTTCTAACCCAAAATCACTTGTTTTCCACTTCTTTTAGCAGTTCAAAGCCCAATATTTTCCTTTTGCTCCAAATCCACCACTAAATCATCAACTTTGACGAGCTTTCTCTACAAAAAGACAAAACAAGAATTAACTAGCAAATGCATATAGATTGGAGAAATTAAAATAATAAAAGTGCAAGAATATCTAGGGTTAACAAAATAAATATGCACTTTTTTAACCAGTTATCAGTATGTAGTGCATATGCATATGTCAAGATGTGAAGTGTGTGCTTGGTATTCCAATTAAATTCATTAGCACATGAATTACATATATCTAGTCATCTATTCAAGCAATAAATAAACAAAATAATACATGAAATAAATACACAATAATAAAAAAATCCATGTAGATGAACACAGTACTGAGTCTAACTCTCTTAGTCCCAAGTGGAGTTGCCACTGTAAGTGCAGGCAGCCGAAAAAATCTAGACACGACTTTTAAAGTCCACTCCTTCAAAATGGGAGAGGAACATACCCTCTTTTCAAATTGGGGTGTACATGAATGCACAAAGAAGTCACCAACTTGTTTTAGGCTAAATAACAAGAAAACTTGATATAACTCATGAAGAATACATGTAAAAGAATAGTAAAGAAATTAAGAATTACATCACTTTGGTCCTATTTACATTCTAAACCCCTTGACATGGGTTAAAATAAAATAAAGCAAAATTGATCTACAATGAACCAAAAAAATTTGAATCCGGGAGCTAAGGTACGAAATGGGAAGGGGTTAGGCACCCATCTCGCCCAGTCTGAATAGACTGACCTCAAGTGTTTCATCCACAAGGCTTAATATTCCATGACATAAAACAAGATGATGAGAGAGTATAATGATAGTAATGACATGAACGAATAAAAATACATCTAACAAATAAGTAACCCAAACCCACAAATAAATGGAGAGCAACCAAATAAGTAAAATAAGCCAAAAAAAGTAGAGAGGGAGAGAGATTGACATGAATGAAATAATAAAAAGGTCATAATGAGAGAGATAAGATGTGAGAGAAAGACATAAAGTAAATAACTTAAAGGAAAATAGTAGACTCAGGCCCATGAGACGTCCTACATATTTATTCAGATAATGGAATCAGAGCCAACATATTTTTTTAATCTAATTTATTCTATCAAGAGTGATATGATAAATTAAATTAGGAAAAGAAAGAATATTAGAGTTTTAGGGAGCATAACTAATTGCTTGTGTTGAATCAGACAAGGCTTGAGCTTGAACTCCTTAGATTGAATATTCAATGGTGTATAACTTCGTCTTAAATGGATTAGAATTATTGCCTGTGTAGGGAAAAGCTTTAAGAAATATGGAAGAAGAAATATGAAAGAGAGAGAAGAATTATTGTTATAGTACCTGGCTTATGATGTGGAACCCTCTGTCTCTCCATCTTGAATCTTTGAACCCTGAATTTTGGTGGCCAAGGCGTCTTATTTATAGAAAAAAGTAAGTAGGTTTGATCCAAGGGCTCACAATGAATCCTATGAATGAATGACCAAGATTAATACTTAATGTGTAAGCAATTAGATATAGATATTAGATTGTGCACAAAACCTAGGGTAAATTCATTGCAATAAGGAAGGAAGGGAATTTGACAAGTATTTAGTGGACAAGCCTATGTTTACTATATCGCCTTTAATTCAATGAAGAATTTAGGGACAAGGAAATTATAAAAATGCCACTAAGGCATAAAAAAGTCAAAAATTTTTCCTACCTAAGGACCAAAATTACCAAATTAACCCTATATAGGTAAAATGATATAGAAATTACATATATGCCCATGAATGACCAAAATAACCTATATAGGATGAAAATATTCTATAATTATCGAAGTGCCCACAAAATGGTAAAATTGCATCAATATTACAGAAATACCCCTAGAATATGGGAAACCTCTAGTATTTACCAAACTATCCCTTAGTGGGTAGAGAAACACTAAAAATTATCAAAATGCCTTCAATGGACATTATGGACTAGAATACCCTCAAGGGTCCTAATGTGTCAAATGACCAAAATACCCTTAGTGGGCATAATGATCAAAATGTGAAAAATGCCCTCTATGGGCCTAAATGACCAAAATGTCTGTTATGAGTGAAATGACCAAAATGTCCTATATGGACAAAGTGACCAAAATGTAAAAAATGTCCTCTATAAAAAAAATTGGCAAAATGTCAAAATTTTCCTCTATAGGCAAAATGACCAAAATGTCCTCTATGGACAAAATAACCAAAATGTCAAAAATGCTCTCTATAGGAGAAATGACCAAAATCTCCTCTAGGGACAAAATGTCAAAAATGCCCTCTATGAGCAAAATGACAAAAATACCCTCTATGGGAAAATGACCAAAATGTCCTCTATGAACAAAATGGGCAAAATGTCAAAAATGCCCTTTATGGGCAAAATGATGAAATGGCCTTCTATGGGCGAAATGAGAAATTACTATAATACTCTTAGATGGGACATATTATAGCAACTTATCAAAAATGGAAAAATCAACTTTATTTAAACAAAGGTCTCAAAATGGGGTGTCTATAGATTCTATCAAGTCGTTTAAGCTATCTTCCGAGCTTGGTATAATAGCTCGAAATTTCATTCCTGTACCGCCTACATAAAGAAAACAGGATGATAGTTTAGACTCGTTTCTTGGGAGTGCTTGACTGTAAAAATGACATCTAATTATTATAAATTCTTTCATTTATAATTTCTATATAGTTAAGTATTTTTTCTAAAATAATTTTCATGTAGCATTTTTTTTTCTTTTCTAGGAAACATTTGAGATGCAGAATGACATGCTAGTTAAAAGGTAGTGTGATTTATTGTTATCACATCGAAGGAGATACCAAAGCCACAAATTACGCAAAATATAGAAATATTGTGCCTTAGAGGAATAAGCACGTCAAAAGCGTCCTCGAAACATGACTTCAACCGAATGGGAAAGTCTTTTAAAATTGTGGAATGGTCCCTAACACCAAGTATAAATTAATTATAAAAATTAAAAATGATTTTTTTTAAACCTATGTTGTACTAACAATAAAAAGTTCTTTTAATGTAGGCCAGATGTGAAACAAATAAATGTAACCATCCAAAACTTAAAGTTCAACATAGGACAGGGTTAAGGGAATTCATATGCGCTCGCCATGAGATGGTAAGATTTCAGCAATTTTTTAAATTTAAAATTATACTTTTGGTGATTGTTTCTCCATAGCGTAACACAGAGATAGGAGAAGAGCCTGATAGGATCGAATTCTATCAAGCCACATATTATAAAGAAGGAAAATGGTGGTTTTGTCCGGAAGCTAAACAAAACTATGCAAGAAAAATTTAAAGCGTTTCATATTAATTTTATTTTACTTATAGTTTTTAAATATCTTTTATTGATATTTTCTATTATTTTTTTATTTGTAGAATAACATGAAAGAGAGGCAGTCGAAGACACTAGAAAATGATGACTCTATTAACCCATGATCAGATTGTGGATCGCATACTTGACACAAAGTCGAGTTATATTAGAGGTTTGGGATATAGACCTAAACTGACTACGTTAAGATCATCTATAGAGAGGAATGCATAATTAGAAAAGACTCTCAGAAAGATTCAATAAGATGCTAGTAAAGTATAACATAAGTTGAAAGGCAGACTAGAGGCTACAAAGACATTGGTCGAAAGTCAACAATTAGAAATGCAACACGTCTGGTCTCAATTAACTGATGTCTTACAAGTTTTGGCTAAATTAGAATTGATTCTTCTACCTCTCCTTCATGGTAAGATTTTTACTTAGCAATATCAAACTCATCTCCTTCTTAAACAAGAAATTATTGTTCAATACGAATTCTGCTATTCTTCAATAGAAAGCATAACTACAAGTGAAACTAGTATTGATGCTTTTGTTATTATACATATTTATTGAAAATTATTTACTTAAATTATTATTTTTGACATATTGTCATGTTACAATGCAGGATGCCAAATATAGAAGATCATTTCGGATTTAGAAGCTTTCAATTTCCTATCAAAGCATTTATGGATATTGAATTTGAGAATTTGAACCATTTTGAATTTTGGATCTTGAATCTTTAATTTTCTTTAAAAAGATATATGTTTTATGACTTGTGGTGAATGAAGTTTAATACATTATGCATTGATATTTAATATTTGGGTAAATTATACTTACTTCTCCTTAAGGTTTAGTGAAATTACAGACATTACCCCTTAGGTTTGAGAAATTACACTAACTTTCCTTGAGGTTTATAATCTGTAACAATTATCCCCTTCCATTAGTTATCCGACAATTGACCTAACAGAATTGCTGACACAAGCATAAATTTATTCAAAAAGACAATGTTACCCTCACTCACTTGAACATGAATCATAAATTGTTTCTTAGGCTTACAAAAAAAATATTAATATCAAAATATTATGATTATAAAGTGGATTGAATCAAATAGATTAACTGCAACATAACCACAAATATATGATTGGAATCTTCTGCAAAGTCGACCCATTGCATTTTGATTATTTAGTCCTTGAAAAAATTAATTCCTAATAATTGTTTGGTGGTGAGAGTAAAAGATAGAGTGGGAGAGTGGAAGTCAAATTTCTACCTAGAGATCTAGGTTTCATGAGAAAGAGGGTAAGAGAGAGAGTGTGAGTGAAAATCAAATTTCTACCCACAGATCTGGGTTTTACAAGAAAGAGGGTAAAAAAGATAGCGTTTGAGAGAGGAGTGTGAGTGAGTGAAAATCAAATTTTATCCTAGAGATGTGGGCTTCGTGATAAAGGAAAAAAATGCGAGAGAGAGAGAGAGAGAGAGAGAGAGAGAGAGAGTGAGAAAGTGATAAGATAGAGGAGTTAGCCATTATTGGAAATCAACCCATGGATGGTGACTTGGTGTGAATTTGGACTTGATTTACCAATTTGTTTATTTCTTTGAAGGCATTGTAATGGAGCTTCCATCTATTTAGTGAGTGAAATGCTATGACATGAGATGAGATGGATTCGATTAGGAAATAACTAGTGGTTTTTGTGTATGGATTTGAGAGAAGATAAGATCAAGATTTGTGGAATTGAACTAATTTATCTGGGATACATACGAACATACAAAATTTGGTAGGTTTTTTATTTAGTGTTTGATGCTGTACTTTTTGGCTGATGTGTATTCCGAGCTCGGCTCCCTGAAGAACACTCAAAGAAGAAGATCAGAAGACCACCGGATTGGCTCCGGCAGTAGCCGTTCCGATGCTTAAGTTAATAAACTGAATTGAAAGGACTGTAATGTAAGCCAAATAATGAGCATGATCGTAAAAGCGTACCTTAAGGTTTTATTTATAGGCTTTGTGATTCCTAAATTGATTAGGATTTGGAGCTATAAAAGTAGGGATTTGATCATCGGAGAATGGCAGTTGCCTTATTGGATACTGCGCTTGAGAGATATCTGTGAATGACAGTTTCCTTGTAGAAAATTGTTTCCTTATCTTCTACTCAGCAGATGTTAAGGCGGTGATGAGCTCTGAAACACGGGGGTGCTCTGAAGGTCTGTGCTCGGACCTGTGAGTTCTGTAAGTCTGTTCTGAATGGCCGAGCTCTACCTGTTCTGTAAGTATACGTGTCATATGGAGATTGGTTTGTCACTTTATGGTATATCATATACTCCCCCCCCCCCCAAGCCTTAGTTTGAGCTCATGGCGTACCTAAGGTTGATGCTGCACTTTTTGGCTGATGTGTATTCCGAGCTTGACTCCCTGAAGAACACTCAAAAAAGAAGATCAGAAGACCACCGGATTGGCTCTAGCGGTAGCCGCTCCGATGCTTAAGTTAATAAACTGAATTAAAAGGACTGTAATGCAAGCCAAATAATGAGCATGATCGTAAAATCGTACCTTAGGGTTTTATTTATAGGCTTAGTGATTCCTAAATTGATTAGGATTTGGAGCCATGAAAGTAAGGATTTGATCATCGGAGAATGGCAGTTGCCTTATTGGATATTGCGCTTGAGAGATATCTGTGAATGGCAGTTTCCTTGTAGAAGACTGTTTCCTTATCTTCTGCTCGGCAGATGTTAAGGCGGTGATAAGCTCTAAAACACGGGGGTGCTCTAAAGGTCTATGCTCGGACTTGTGAGTTTTGTAAGTCTGTTCTGAATAGCCGAGCTCTGCCTATTCTATAAGTATACGTGTCATATGGAGATTGGTTTGTCACTTTGTGGTATATCAACTACTCTCCCCCAAGCCTTAGTTTGAGCTCATGGCATAACTAAGGTTACAAGCCTCCGAAAAGTCACGCGTTCTGTCGTCTCGTTTTCCAAGACGACTGTTGGTGCGACATTTATTGCGCAGTCAATTTTTTGGGCTTCCAAGGCTATCATTGCTTGTAATCGTCGCGACGGTTCGCCTTGGTAGGCCCCCCTTTTCTGAATGTATATAAAGAGGGAAAGGAGCTTTGTACGCCCCTTTTACTGTTTCTCTTGTACTTCAGAAAAAAGAAAGAAAACATTTTCCATTGTTGAACCAGCAAGCTAAACTGTGAGGAGTATTTTTCATCCGAAGCTTCCTTCTCTCTTCAGGTTTGATTTTGGTTCCTTCGTTCATATTTTCATTGTCCTTCTTCCTCTTCTTCTAGTTATTTTTTGAAATTTCGGCCTCCACTGCATCCTCTGCTGTTGGCAGTGGTTCAAGAAGTCTTTTGGAGACTTCTGCATCATCCCAAACCTTTATTAGAGATAGTAGTTCTTCGAGGGATAGGTGGAAGGAACCCATTCTAGCCCCGAGGTTAGGATTGTAGATGCGTTCCTAGAGCTTAGGAACAAAAAAAAGGAGATCTCTAGTAGACTTTCCCAAAGAGAAGAGGGATAGAGCATTGTAACCTCTTCCTTGTTAGATAGTTTAAGGGAGGAATTTAATTTTCCTCAAAATGTCACCCTTAGGGTTCCTAATACCACAGATCGTCTTTCAGATATTAGGGAAGGTGAGATTTGTGTTTATACAGCTTGGTTTGAGATGGGGTTGCGTCTTCCTTTCCCTAAATTGCTTAGGGAGTTTTTCTGCTGGTTTAATCTTTGCCCTACTGACCTGAACCTGAATAGTTGGAGACACCTGTTAGGGTTTATGGCTTTAGGTCGTATGAATAATGTTGAGGTCTCTCTAGAATTGATCCATAATAAAATGAATCTTAAGTACATGAGGTCGGAGAGCCTCTATTATATGTCTTTTGATAGGGGGTTCAGACCTCTTTCCTTCGTACCGACTTCCAATAAGTCTTGGAAGAACCGGTATTTCTTCATTAGTGGAGGTTGGGAGATGGCTGACCTTGAGGACCAGATCTCTACATTCCCTCGGAGCACGGGGTTTATGGGTGAAACCCCCTTCTTTTGTAATTTTTTCCTCTGTTCTTATCTCCTCTTCTGTATTGTTTAACTGACTGTTGTTGTTGTATATACTGTGTAGGTAAAAGCGTCAAGAAAAGGCCGTTCTTCACGACTGTCCTCAAATATCAGTACAACAGACTTCTTCAGACCAGTAACTGGGACTTCAGGGCCATCCTTAATCCGAGCAGTTCAATGGTGCCAAAGAATAAAAGCAGATGTGAAGAAGACAGTTTTTAACAGTTGGGGCCCAGTAAAGAAGAAGAGAGCGGCGAATCCCTCTTCTACTGTGGGTCTTCCTCAAACCAAGAAGAGGAAGACCACTGCCGTTCCTTCCACCTCTGCACCACCCAAGAAGGGGGTGGTGATCTCTGAGCCGCCACCCAAGAAAGGCGTGATGATTACCAACCCCTCCTCCTCGGCACCGCCCAAAAAGGGCATTGTGATTTCTGAGCCTGCCCCTCTTCGGATCCAAAGGACTCCAAAAAGGGGAAAGTGAGGGTGGTAGTCAACTTAGACTTGATGCCAGATGGGAATAAGGTCGTTCAAGAGGCCATAGAAGACTTTTGGGAGGGTGCCCCTTAGAAGCACAAGGTTCAACCCACTCGGCAGACCTATTAGTGATGCAATGAGCTCACAGTTGAAGGTAATTACTGTGCTGTCTTCCCCCCTTTTTGTTGTTTTGCTTCACTATCTGTTTCTTATCTATTTTTGCTACTTTGCAGACCTTGCATAGTCTGGTTGCTTTGATGGACTCTACTCTGGATCCTGAAGTTGTGGAGAAGCTTTAAGATGACCTAGACGAAGCCAGGCTTCAGCTCGGCACTACTCAATCTAATGCCACTACTGCCGAGGAAGAACTCAAGGAAGTAAGGAACTCTCTCTCCATTATGGAGTCTGAGAGGGATTCCCTTAAGTCTGAGAGGGACTCCCTACAGTCAGAGAGGGCATCTCTCCTTCAGGAGCTAGAGGGGCTGTAGAAAGAGAATGCTGCTCTCCAAGTCTCCCTTGTTCTGAGGCTCGAGGAAGCCAGGGCTGAGACCGAGGTCGAGATGAGGACTGAGTTGGAGGAAATGGGTCGAGAATTTGTGCAGTTCGGCTATGATAACTTTAGGTCCAAGCTTCTCGCCAAATTCCCAGATATTGATCTGTTTGGCATTGAAGAGGATGATGATGATGCTCCTGATGGCCCTCCAACTTAGGAGATAACTTTTGTAGTTCTGCCTCTTTTTTTTTTTTCTTTTTTTTTCTTTTTGATGTAACCGAACACACTTATTAATGATAATATCTTTTTCTTAGAGCTTTTTGCCTTCTTTCTCTTTTGAATGATAGTACTTGTGAATTTTGAGGTTGATCAAGCATTGTTCCAAGTCCCACTATTCTGTAGTGTACAAAATGGGCTTCAGCTCTTTAAACTTGCAATTGACGTAAGTAAATTTGTTCACGGACTAACTATAACTCCTTGATCGGTCAAGAATAGTGGGTTGTCTTCCGAGTTGTATAACTTGTAATAATTCGAACTAAACTAAAATAATTGGGTAAGTTTCTCAAAAGTAGGAAAATCGAAGTAAGCAATTGAGCCTAAATCCGAAATTGGAGGTATTTGAATCTGAACTTGTGTTGAATAACCTGAATAACAGGTTTTGTGAAGCTGTGTATCCAGGGCTCAACTGCCAAGCCAAAAGATTTATAATAATAACTGGACTGATGGTATTTGAAAGAAACTTTAATAATCAGCACCTTTATTCCCTCCAGAACTTCATTGACTAGAACTTAAGCAACAAGGATCATAACAGTTGGTTGGATAAGGCCTCTAACTGAAAGAATGTTTGCAGCCATGTAGCCAAGCAACTGAGTTGAGCCTTTTCCCTTTAGCTTGGGAAATAACCAAGTAGTTTTAGTTGAGACGGACCAGACATGAAGGTCGGTATATAGAGCAGACTGAGGTTTGTACATTGAGATGGACCAGACATGAAGTCTGTTCATTAAGATGGACCACACCTGAGGTCTGTACATTGAGATGGACCAGATTCGAGGTCTGTACATTAGAATGGACCAAACCTGAGGTTTGTACATTTAGATGAACCAGACTCGGGGTCTATACATTCAGATGGACCAAACATAAGGTCTGTACATTAAGATGGACCAGACCTGAGGTTTGTACATTTAGATGGACCAGACATAAAGTCTGTATATAAACATGGACCAGACTTGAGGTCTGTACATTGAGATGGACCAGACCTGAGGTTTGTACATTTAGATGGACTAGGCATAAAGCTTGTACATTAAGATGGACCAGACTTGAGGTCTGTACATTAGAATGGACCAGACCTGAGGTCTGTACATTTAGATGGACCAGGCATAAAGTCTATACATTAAGATAGACTAGACTTGAGGTCTGTACATTAGAATGGACCAAACCTGAGGTCTGTTCATTGAGATGGACCAGACCTCAGGTCTGTACATTAAGATGGACCAGACTTGAGGTCTGTACATTAGAATGGACCAGACTTGAGGTCTGTACATTAGAATGGACCAGACCTGAGGTCTGTACATTGAGATGGACCAGACATAAAGTCTGTACATTAAGATGTATATACCTAATGAAATATTTGAAAGGAAAAAATATTTATTGATAATACTTCCGTAAGTGTTCTATATTCCAAGGCCTGGGAACTGGTTTCCCATCCATGTTCTCTAACCAATAAGTGGTAGTTCTGATAGTCTTTGTTACTCTGTAAGGGCCTTCCCAGTTGGGTGATAACTTTCCCATAGTGGGATTCTTGGTGTTCTGAAATACTCTTCTGAGGACAAGATCTCCAACCTGAAAGTTGACAGGTTTTAGACCTAGTTTAGAGTGGCTGGTCGTCCTGTGCTGATATGCTTCCATCCTGACCCCGGCTTGCTCCATTTTTTCCTCAAGTAAGTCTAAATTCTCTACGAGCTGCTGGTCATTGGTCTCTTGGTTGAAAGCTTCAGTCCTTAGGGTAGGCATACCGATTTCAACAAGGATCACAGCTTCAGTACCGTAGGCAAGTGAAAAGGGGGTTTCTAAGGTTGGTGTTCTTCTAGTTGTTCTGTAGGCCTAGAGTACTCCAGTGAGTTCTTCCACCCACCTTCCCTTGGCACCTTCCAACCTTTTCTTTAGAGCATCAAGGATTTTTTGGTTAATGACCTCTGCTTGCCTATTGGCTTGAGGATGACCGGGGGAAGAGAAATGTTGATTGATATGCAGGTCTTGGTAGAATTTTTTGAAAATTTTACCAGCAACTTGCGTACCGTTGTCTGAGACGATTACGCGTGGTATGCCGAACCTGCAGACTATATTCCTCCAAGTGAAATTCTTGACTTCCTTTTCAGTAATGTGTGTTAGAGGCTCTACTTCCGCCCATTTGGAGAGGTAGTCAATAGCTACCAGTAGATGTTTCTTGTTTAGTATGGCTTTAGGCAATGGGCCTATGATGTCCATTCCCAACTAAACAAAAGGCTATGGGCTCGTGATAGGGATGAGCTAATGATGGGGCTGGTGCTGGTAGGGAGCGAATCTTTGGCACTTGTCATATTTTCGAATGAACTCTTTAGCCTGCCTCAGCATTCCAGGCCAGTAGTAGCCTTACGTCAGAGCACGATGTGCTATGGTTCAGCCCCCGTTATCATTTCCACATATTCCCTTATGAATTTCTGCCAGGACATACTAAGACTCCTCTGGAGATAGACATTTCAGCAAGGGTTGAGAGTAAGACCTTCGGTAAAGCCTTCCATTCATAACAAGTTACCGAGCTAGCTCTGATTTAGATCCTTTTTGCCTTGATTTTGTCCTTCTAGGAGGAGCCCTTTTTCTAAGTACTGGAGGATAGGCATCATCCACTTCTGGGTTTGTTCAATAGCTTGGGCAACTTGGACTTCTTCTATAGCTTGGCCTTGGCTGATGGAAATTTTTAGCAGTAAAATCTTTTTCTGACCTCACGTGAGATGCCATGTTTGCCAAGGCATCAGCTCTACAATTCTAGCCTCTTTCTATTTTTTGGATAGAGAATATTTGAAAGGAGTGTTTCAAGCGAATTGACCAGTTCTGAGTATTAAAGCATCCTGCTATCCTTGATGGCATACTCTCCCAAAACTTGGCTAACCACCAACTTGGAATCAAGAAGACTTTAAGGTTCTGAGCCTCGTACTCCTGCGCTAGCTTCATCCCTAGTACAAGGGCTTTGTATTCTACTTCATTGTTGGAGGCTCTGAACCCTAGGTTAACTGCCTTTTCCATCCTGAGTCCATCAAGGGACTGTAATACCAAATCGACGCTAGCACCATGGTCGGTGGACGATCCGTCAGTGTAGAGCTGCCATGTTCCCAAACTTTCGCAAAGCTAGTGCCCTGTCTTGCAGAGCTAGGGGTAAGCTCAGTAACAAAATCAGCTAAGGCTTGCCCTTTAATTGAGATCCGTGGAACATAGGATATGTCGAACTCTCCTAAATCCACTGACCACTTGACTAAACGCCCCGATACTTCTGGCTTCCTCAGTACTGGCTTCAAGGGGTAAGCAGTTGGAATTTCGATAGGATGAGCTTAAAAGTAGGGTTTGAGCTTCCGTGCAGATACTATAAATGCAAGAGCCAATTTCTCAATCTCAAAGGTACCTTTTCTTTGTGTCTAACAGTGCTCTGCTGACATAAAATATGGGCCTCTAAACGCCCTTGTCTTGCCTGACTAGTACTGAACTGACAGCATTTTCGGAGACTACAAGTTAGAGAAGTAGCTTTTCCCCTTGGACTGGCTTTGACAAGAGTTCGGGGGATGCTAAGTATTCCTTTAGCCCCTGAAAGTCTTTTTCACACTCTTCCATCCATTATAGAGCTTTATTACCCTTTAGAGCTTTGAAGAAGGGTAGGCAGCGATCGGTGGATTTGGATATAAATCTACTCAGAGCTGCAATTCTGTCATTCAAGGCCTGAATGTCTTTCTTGGTATTTGGTGACTCCAGTCCAATCAGAGCCCCAATCTGAGTGGGGTCTGTTTCTATACCTCTTTGAGAGACAATGTACGCCTAAGAATTTTCCCTTTGTTATAGCAAAAGTGCACTTTGAAGGATTGAGCTTCATCTTGTACTGCCTCAGGATGTCAAATGTTTGAGCCAAGTGCTGGAGGTGGCTACTCTTCTGTAGGCTTTTGACCAGCATATCTTCAATATAAACTTCCATGGTACTGTCGATCAAAGGGCTGAACATCTTATTAACCAGACACTGGTACGTGGCCCCAGCATTTTTTAGTCCGAACGGCATCACTCTATAGCAATAGAGACCTCGTTCGGTTATGAATGCAGTCTTTTCCTGGTTTAGAGGGTGCATCTGGATCTGATTATATCCTGAATAGGCATTCATGAAGCTCATGAGTTCATGCCCTACAGTAGCATCAACTAGCTGATCTATCCTCGGTAAAGGAAAGCTATCTTTGGGGCAAGCTTTGTTGAGGTCTATATAGTCAACACAGACTCTCCACTTGCCATTTTCCTTCTTCACCAGAACAGTGTTGGCTAGCCAATCAGGGTAAAATACCTCTCGTATCATCTTGGCCTCAAGCAGCCTCTGGACCTCTTCGTTGATGACCTGATACCGCTCTGGAGTGAGTGGCCTTCTTTTCTGCCTCACTGGTGGGTGGTCTGGATCTACCATTAGTTTATGAGTGATGAGGTCTGGATCTATTCCCTCCATATCCTTGGTTTCCCAGGCGAACACGGAGAGGTTTTTCTTCAAAAACTTGATTATCTCATCCTGCTCGGCAGACGTCAGGTCTGGACCTATCTGTAGGTAGTGCCCTTGGGGTTTCGAGCTGACCAGCACTTTGATGGGGTCCCTATGGGCTTGGCCCTGCTGTCCCTTCCTCTGGGGCTTAGTGGCTCATCAATTCTAGAATGGCAGTCTTCTTCCTTATAATAGTGGGTGAGGATTGGATCCCCACATTCATGGGTGTGCAGTAGTTGTTATTTGGGGACCTTAACCTTGAGTGCGAGAGCTTGACATTCTCTAGAAGTTGGTTGGCATCCTCTGATAGAGTAGACAATCTAGTTGTGGACGTATTTTAGGCATTGGTGGAGGGTCGAGGTGACTGCTCCCATCTAGTGTAGCCAAGGTCTCCCAATTATGACATTATAAGGAGATTTAGCATTTAGAACCATGTATTCATCTATTGTGGTTTTCTATCCTTCTTCCCTCTCCTACTGTAGTGGTGAGGTCTAATCCTTCCTAATGGAGTATTGAGATTCCCATCAAATCCTGCCATGATTACGCCAGTGGGCTTGATGTCATTAGGGTTGAGCTTCATCTGCTTGAAAGGTTCGTAGAAAGTACATTCGTCGAACTACCAGTATCCACGAGGACCCTTCGGATCTCAAAATTAGCAATTTTGAAGGAGATGACAAGGGCGTCACTGTAGGGGACAGTGTACCTCTTCAAGATCTTGGTTTGAGAACTGGATTTTAGGTACTGGCCTCAATCTTTTCTCGACATTAGAAATCTGTATGATGCTGGGAATAGCTCTGGCCTCCTGAGCATATCGTTTTCTTGATCTATTGGATGTTCCAGTTGTCGGGGAATCTGCATGAAGGACGAAGATTACTTGGTTGTTCTGTCGTTGAGGCTCATTTTGTCATTCCCTTTGCTCCTGTCTCTGATCAGGCCTCTGATCTAGCCTCCTCTGCTGAGACCTATCGTTACAGGGGTTCTTCCCCCTGTCCTGCCTGACAAATTCCTGGAGTCGTCCTCTCCTTATAAGCTGCTCGATTTCATGTTTAAGGGCCTTACATGTATTAGTTGTGTGTCCACGTTCTTTATGGAAATCACAATACTTGTTCTGGTCCTTGTAACTAGGGTCACCTTTTAAGTGCTCTAGCCATCTCAAATTTTCTCGAGATCTGACTTGCCGAAGTATGTTGCTCGGAGAGGTGTTCAAAGGAGCAAAATTGGCGAACTCTGTTAGTCCTGAATTATATGAAGTTCTGGGCACCATTCTTTTTTTTAGGCTTCTGATTCTCTTTCTAGCCGTGCTAGGGTTCCTCTTCTAGTCATCTTTCTTCTGGTTGTCTTTTTTCTAGTCGTCTTTCTGGGATTGTTCTTTAACCTTTTCGGGAGGTGTCTTTTACTTCCTCTAGGTTAATGTATTTCCTTGCTCGATCCATAAGCGCTGCCATGTCGGCTGGGGGATTTTGTGTCAAAGAATCCCTAAAGCCTCCTTGTGCAAGGCTAGAGGCCAGAGTAGCTACTAGGAAGCTGGGGCTGCAATTTGTAACCTCAGTAAGTTCGGCATTGAAGCGCCCGATGTACTCTCTAAGGGACTCCTCCTTATTCTATTTTACATTTAACAAGAATTCAGGACCCTTCTTTAGCCTCCTACTAGTCATGAACTTGTCCAAGAATCGCCTACCGAACTCGTAGAAGCTGGTGATCGAGTTGGTGGGAAGTGATGAAACCACTTCAGAGCTGTACCTTTGAGGCTGGTCACATACGTTCGGCACATAAAGGCGTCAGAAGTGTCATGCAAGGCCATGGTATGGTGGTAATGGGAAAGGTGGTCCCCCTGAATCCCTTGTCCCATCATAAGGAGTGAACTTCGGGACAATAAATTCTTTGGTCTCTCCTCAGCCATGATAGTAGGAGTGAATGGCGTGGCAAACCTTCCGAGCAGCCTGGCTAACTCATCCTGTTCTGAAGGGTTTTGAGCACCCCTCATGACAACAGTATGGTCCATAGACTCTGCAACTTCTTCAGCTCTTTATGGGCCGCTAGGCAAGATTGGTTGCTGTGAGTCAAGCCTTGCGACTTCAGGGCCTATATGGATAGGATGATCCTACTCTATGGCTGGGAGGTTACTTCGGTCCTCCTAGACTGGAGGTGTAAGGAGCCACTTGAGGTTGAGACTCTTGTGGTGCTAGGTTCACTTCCTGAAGCCCTAGTGGTGAATCGATAATGGACTTCTGGGATAAAGGTTGGTATTCCTCTGCCTGCGGTTGCAGAAGGTTGGGGATCTCCTATGAATATGAGCAGTAGTTAGGAGGTTGTTGATCGGTCGTGTTGATGGGTGGATTCAAAGGATTAGCTTCATGATTCTGAGTGAGCATTGCCAGAGTTCTGGACATGCCTAAGAGTTGTTCTTGCATCAACTGGTTTTGCCGTTTGACTTGGTCGAGCTCTTGCCGCACAGGATCACTTGTTCGTCCTCCTCCTCGTTCGACAAGCAGTCAGGCTTGAAGGATTTTGAGGATTTTGAGTATTCTTCCTTGGTCAGAAGATTGGGAGCCATAATCCTTTAGTAAAAAGGAGAATGAGTTTTGTGTAAGTAGAGCACTTGATGATTGTCGGTTCCCACAGACGGTGCCAAACTGAGGCTTCACTTTTTGGCTAATGTGTATTCCGAGCTCGGCTCCTTGAAGAACACTCAAATAAGAAGATCAGAAGGACCACCGGATTGGCTCCGGCTGTAGTCCACTCCGATGCTTAAGTTAATAAAGTAAATTGAAAGGACTGTAATGTAAGCCAAATAATGAGCATGATCGTAAAAGCATACCTTAAGGGTTTTATTTATAGACTTAGTGATTCCTAAATTGATTAGGATTTGGAGCTATGAAAGTAGGGATTTGAATCATCGGAGAATGGCAGTTGCCTTATTGGATACTGCGCTTTGAGAGATATCTATGAATGGCAGTTTCCTTGTAGAAGACTATGTTTCCTTATCTTTTGCTTGGACAGATGTTAAGGCGGTGATGAGCTCTGAAACACGGGGGTGCTCTGAAGGTCTGTGCTCGGACCTGTGAGTTCTGTAAGTCTGTTTTGAATGACCGAGCTCTGCCTGTTCTGTAAGTATACGTGTCATATGGAGATTGGTCTGTCACTTTGTGGTATATCAGTGTTCAACAAGAATTTGGTGGGTTTTTGATTTGGTCTTCTACAAAAGATTGAGATTAATGGAGGTTTTCTCTTTATATACACTTTGATGGATTTTCTCATTTTTACTATATATATATATATATATATATATATGTTTGTGTGTGTGTGTGTGTGAGAGAGAGAGAGAGAGAGAGAGAAAGAATGAGAGAGAACAAAGTCTTTCGGTTACTTAATATTCCTAAAGGTTGGATAAATTTGGTTATACATGTCTGCTTTTTTTATACAAATTGACACACAAGACACCCATATCTAATTGATTTTTTTTTTTTTTTTGATTTTGATTGTGATTTGATGAGTTTGAAGAAGTGGTGGCTAGTAGAGTTGAGAGAATCTTTTTTGGGAAGGGTTGGGTTCTTGGTGAAATGGGGAAATAAAAGGGTTTTATAGGGTAAAATTGTCTTTTTAAAAAGTCTGTTAGGTTAACTGCACAGTTGACTAATGGAATGAGATAATTGTTATAAAATATAAAAAGGAGGTCAGTATAATTTCTTAAACTCGAGGGGTTCCGTCTATATTTTCACTGAATCTCAGGGGATGTCAGTGTAATTTATCCTTAATATTAAATACTTTTAATTTTTTTTGTTGAAATTTTTGTTTGTATTTGTATGGATGGATGAGAAAATATATAAATTGTTGCTCTTATTGTCTTCGTAGATTAATAATACAATTTTGATATATGATAATATTGAATTTTTTATAAAAAAAAAGTATATATTTAGCAACGAAATCAAAATTTTCAGTTAAAAGCATGCAAGCCTAAAAAAAAAAAATGTCACTAAACGATCATTTTTCCACAACATCTCTAGGGACAAAATAAAATTGTTGCCAAAATTTACAAAATGTCAGTGAAGTAATGTCATCACTAAAGAGTGACAAATTATATTTGTAGATGAAAAAAAATTCGTTACTAAAGAATTTTTATTAGTGACGAAAAAAATCATTGTCAAAAACTGCCTGTTGCAAACAAAAAAAAATATTGGAGACAAATTTTGTGACAAAATAGTTTGTAGGCAAATGTATTAGTTTTAGCAATGAAATCACATTTGTCACTAAAAGTTGCCTTTCAACCACGACTACTTAATGCATCAATTTTAGCAATGAAATTTGTTTTGTCACTAAATATTGCCTTTTACCAACGAAAGCATTATATTACAACGAAAATTTTGAACTTTTAATAAAAAAATAATTTGTTGCTAAATGTATAAATTTTTGCAACGCAATCGCGTTTCGTTACCTATACTACACCTTTACCAACAAAACAAATTTTCGTTGGGTAAACCCTTCAACAACATGTTATTAGCAATGATGTGCCAACGAAATGGGTTCTAGCTAGTTGTTTTTTGCAACAAAAATCATGATTCTTCGCAACGAAAAATTTTGTTGGTAAAGAGTATTTCTGTTGTAGTATGCTTTCCAGTAATTTCATGGTATTCAGACATATTATCCATATTATCTAGCTTTTGATCAATTCTTGAACTTGACTGATTTGAGACCATGTTGGTTTTGGAGGGCTAAATAGAGCATTTTGGTTCAATAACGAAATCCATTTAGCTTTAGGGATTGAGAAATCCAATTAAGTAATTGTTTCAAGAGTAATATTATATGTCTCAAATTTTTATACCCAAAGTTACATCTCAAATAATGTGACAATAGATTATTAGAAATATATTTATAATATATCTAAATCACGACTAATAATATAATGTCACTTCATTTGAAATACAAAATTTAGTACCCAAATTTGAGACAGAGCATTACTATTGTTTCAATACAAGAAAGCTTCTCTATAGCAATATATTTTGTAAAAAATTAAAATAAAATCTGATTATGCATACTTTATGGTTACTACTACTCACAGCTTCCTATATATAGTGCCTTCTTTAGGGACTGAGTTCACTTATTATACTATATTTGGTACTATTGAATTGAGGCCTTTGAATTGGAATTAGAGGAAAGCTAATCTAAAATTTGAACTATATAACTTGCCTCCCATTTCCAATTCCATGGTGCCAAACACAACATTAAGGTTTTCAGTAAGTTTATAAGAACCTTGGCCTTCAATATTATGCTTGCAACCCCCCCCCCCCCCCAAAAAACAACTCATTAGGATTAAAAGGTTTCTAACTTGTGAAGTCATATTTACCTTTGTACAAGTAACTTTGATATTTACTAACAGCGATAGCAACTGTACTACAATTAAATGACAAATAAAAGAGAAATAAGGTTGAAGCAACATGTAAAATGAACACATTCTAAAGGATCTGAACTCAAGCTCCTTATGAGCTTCCTCTTTATGTTTTTTTCTATGGAGAAAAATCCCCAAAAAAAAACTTCAGATGCCGGTCATTACTTCCTCATTCACCAGCCTGCTGTCTTCCAGAATCACTTCATTGCTCCATGTATCTGGAGATTGTGAAGTCAATCGTGGAAACAAGCGGCTCCTCTGTTTCCTCATTTTCCAGACAACCATCTTCGCATGTTCCCTTATAATTCCATTGACTGCCTTCAGATAGTTGTTCGAGTCATGATCTCTGACGATTGTACCATCCGAGCCATAAGCTGTGGGATTGCTTAGAGTTTCCAGTGGGTGAGGAGTGTTGAGAAAGGCCCTGAGGGCACTCTTGGTGGAAACCACATTGGCTAGTTTCCAAGGCATAGAGTCCACTTCCCTCAGGGAGTAAAGGGTGTGGAGGAGATGACTTCTCATCGGGTTGGAGAATGAAGATTTTACCCATTGGAGTATACAATAATTTCTGCATAAGCATTAACAAGATAAGGGATTGCTGAACAAAATAAAGTTCAAATGAGCCCATCACATTGTGTGACGGCCTCAATAAAGAGGGTCTCATGTGGACTCCACAATATACTAAAATCATAAAGATAGTCACATCATATGACAGACTCATTGAATAATTTCTCCTAAATCCTAAAACGGGTCATTGCAAATCTATACATTTCTCTTTTACTTTACTTTATGCATATATAAGTGGCAGGGCCATGAAATGGAGATTCAGATGCCCTGTCCTCTGAGATGTATTAATAGCATAATAACTGCAAGAATATATAGGTTCAGGGAGTTGCATAACCCCATTGAGTTTACGGATAAAAAATGATCAATGATCCTTTAAATTTGAATTTAAGGTGTTATAAAGAGGATACTTACATTCTTATTTAGACAAGGGTGAGAGCGAAAGGAACCATTCAAACGCTTGAGGACTGCAGCCACATGTCTGGGGTAGTTGCATGAGAATGCTCTCGGGACGATATCTCTATGCATCATCACACAATGAACATGATTCTCATCCAACCCCAACTCATGGAGGATCTTTTGGCCTCCACAGAACACAAATGGTGATCCGAAAGTGACAACTGGTAGAAGAGAGGATGGCTTGACAACCTTCCTTGATAGTAGCATCAAGTTGACTAAAAGAGAAAGACTACCCCCAAGGGAGTGACCAGTGAACTGAAGCTTTGCTCGATTCCCATATTTATTCAAGTGCTCCATAATTTCTGGTATGAATTGGCTCATATATTCCCTTTGCAGCTTCATTAATTCCTCTATGAACAAGCACTTCTGTCCCCTACAACAATGATGAATGGATTCTCAATAGTTCTGATTTTCTCATTTCCCCACAAATATATATATATATATATATATATGTTCTATTAGTATATGAATCTTAAGCAGTGTTCTGAAAGTTGTGCACACCTCCTTACCTCAAATTTGGAGGGTTCAAAGAAGAGATTTGTCTGCCATGATGCCAATGACTCGGAACCCTGTAATTCATGGAAAACCTGCACGCTAAGCATTTGACAATCTCTTGGATTTCTTGTCTCATGTTATTTATTCCATAATGGCATATTTTGAGTATTCTAATGTTGTTAAATCACCAACTTATTAAGGATGTCAGAGAGGTAACATAAGTATTTAATCCTCCAACACTCTCCTCACTTGTAGGCAGACTTCCCACCAAGTGTGGGCCAACACATGCATCAATTAAAATTACTAGGATGACGACTGAGTTTTGAACTAGGACATTTGTTTGCTTTGTTACTATATTAAATTACCAACTCATCTAAAAGCTAAAACTGTTAAAGATGGTGTAACTTTAAGTACAACAAATATAATAATTCAATTAGCAGAATTTTCATGTAAAGAGCTATGATTATATGCTTTGCGCAAATGAAGCAATTACCTGGATGACAAAGTAGCGAGTATATGTGCTTGAATCATCGCAAACAAACCATTCACAAGGCGAGGAATAAAATGATTGAAGATTCATTGCTGCCTCCCGCTTTTCTTTCTCGTCTGCTGCCACCACTGCTGTCATTGTTGAGGCTGCCACATATGCAGCCATCTGCGACTTGAATACTCTTGAGGGAAAGCGCTCTTCCTCCTCTAATATTCGGGGGCTGTCAATGCCGGGTGACACTGCATTATCACCCTCCTGTTGGGACTCAGAGACGAGGGATAAAAGGTCTTTGGCGCAAGAATGAATGTAAGATGCAGCCGATGAGGCAATCTCATAAGCAATTGATGGGCTGATTAGACGTTTCTTCTTGGAGTTTCCTGCTTCCTCTGAACTGGAATACAATGGTATAGGAGCATAGTCCTGATCATATTTGGTTTTGAGTGCTGCTGCTGCTGCTTTCTTCTCCAAGGAAGATGTTATGAAGTCGAGGCCATAATAACTTCTTAAACCCTTGGCCTAGGAGTTAATGGGTTGAAGTTAATAACTTACTCTTTACAGGCAAAAAACTCAAAAGGGAATCAACTGAAAAGTAATTTGTTCACAAAATATATGATTTCATGGAGAACATTTCCAGGTCTCCCAGGGAAATGACTCGAATTGAAAGATTGAAATGTCTCACCTTGATCTCTTGTTTTCTTCCTCAAATGCTATTTATCTCTTGTTTTATGTCATTAATTTGTATCACTACATAAATGATTTTTCAATTATTTTTTTGTTTACAAAACATTATTAGAGAGAAAATTAATGAGAATCATGTCTTGTCATATAACCAGCATGGTTTTAAAATTCCACAATTTTATATGATGTTTTGCTGAAATTTAGATTTGGATGAGGTATTCCAATTCTAGTTGATTAAAAAAATTTATTATCACATACAGAATAAGTCGACAAAACTTAAAAAAAAATTCGGATTTAGAATTTAGGACAAACTAAAACATCCAAGTAATATTTTGTATTCATTTGATAAAAAAACTGTTCAGTTTTTTTTTAAAATTTGGTGAACTTAGTACAAAATTAGGTTATATTTGAAAAAGAAATAATAAAAAACTGAGATTTTTTGTTAAAAAATTAAGAATAAACTCAAAATTTTGCAAAAATTCATTTTCGGATTTATTTTCCGAATTCACTAAATTATTTTTTTGAAAGAATAGGACAACTTGTCATACAAAAAAGGTGACAAAAATCACTAATCCTTTGGACAAAATAACTTTTGGTCTCTCCAATGTGAGTACTGTAGCACCAAGTGAGGTGGTAATTTAACTCCTCCCCAACACCAGGGACAGAGCTGTAAGGGTGTAGCGGGGGTTAATCTCCCCACAATTTCCTTTGTTAGATTTTTTTTTTTTTTCATATTATTCAAATTTCTTTTTTAAATATATCTTTCCAATTTATGTTTTTGCCCCCTCTAAATTTGAACTTTTTAAAAATTTTCCTTATTCTAATTTTAATTTGGCCCTCCTCTCAATGTGATTGTTATTGATTTTTTGAAATTTGATTTGTTTGGTAAAGTTCTTTTAGGGTCTATCTTTTTATTGTATTTTTTTTGTCTAATATACTTATTAAAAATATTATTAATTTATATTAAATTTTAAATCTTTTAAATTTTAATTTTGTCATCGATCGTAAAAAATAAAATTTGTTCCGCTAACTAAATTTCTAACTTGGTTCCCACCCCACTGTGCCACATAATCGGCTTGAGTTCGAGTCTTGTTGCACACACGATACACATTAGTCTAAATTTCTCCCTCTCCCATTGATGTACTTTCCTTAAAAAAAAAAAAAAAAAATGAAATGCATGTGAAACCTATGCTAATGAATGACAGCTGTGTAAAAAGGCAAACATTTTTTTTAAGGTAAAGAAACCATAAAATGAAGGAAAATAGCATGGTGGAGTGTCTCTGCTACATTAAACAAAAAATACCTTAATCTCTGGTATCACATAAGCCAAGTTGCAGAGAAAAGCCAGCTGTGAGAAAAGTTTAGCATCAGACCAAGATGCACGAACCAACACCTTCGAGAATGATTCACCATCAATGCTCAGCTCTCCTTCTTCTTCTTCTTCTTCTTCTTCTTCATTGCAATACTTCACTTTGCAACCTCCATCTTCATCATCACAACCTTCATTGCCCTCATCTCTCTCTTCTTTCTCTTCTCTCCCTCTCCAATAACTTCGAACTTCATTGAGCCTTTGCACCCAATTCGCTTTCTCCTTATTCTCCTTTTCCTTTTCCTTCATCTCACCGGAAAAATGGAAATTGAAGATGCCATTTCCAATTGACCAGCTCCTTTTGGGTTTTGGTTGGGTTGATGAAGCTCGAATGCCATTGACAAAGTAACAGAGATGGCTGTCAGAATATGACCTTCGGATTTTGGCACTTTCACACAAGTCTTTGGCCACCGGAGAGCCAAAATTGTAAAGTGAACTGCATGCCATGCTTATACAACCTTTTTTTCACTTGAGATGGCCTGAAAAAAAAACATGAATTTCTTCAATAAAAATAATAATTTTCAGTCCAACACAACAAACTAATGATATGCCATTATATGTTTACCATTTTTTTGGATTAATTCGTTGTAAAAATGTTTTTCTCCCCTCCCCAACTCTCTTTCTTTCTCTCTTCTTTGGGTGTGAGATAGAAGGGGAGGGAGAGTGAAGCACTTTTTAGAGTTCTTGAAACCAAAAATAAAAGCACTTGTGGACATTATTAGGAAGCAAAAGGTGACAAAGTGGGCATTGTTTATAACCAGTAATTATTCGCTAAGACCCTCACACAATACTTGACGTAATGGTATCTCACAAGTTTCATAAATATTTTAAATTTGTAAAAATTTAATATTTATAAAAATAAAAAAAATTAATAGTTTTATGAAATACTATCACACTATATAAAATAATAACGTATTATCACAGTCTAACCGAATATAAAACTTGTTGCAGTCATGCATTCAATTCATATATATATATATATATATATATATATATCACTTTTGATAGGAAAATGATTTTTACTTTGACCTAATAAGCCAAATTGATAAATACATATAAAAAAATAATAAATTACACAATTCCGTATTTAATTGAGTTGCTAATAATTAATTGAAAATTTTATTTAGTATAAATAAAAAATTGAATGAATAAGTCGACTAAAAATAATAAAACACCAAATAATTTATTATAAATTTATAAGCAATTTTTTTATATATCTAGTTCAATTATCAAATTACAAGAGAGACTTTTTATTATCCATTTAGAATTCGTTAGCTATTAGGTTCAAAAAAAAAAAATCTAGTGAACAAAAAGTATATATGTATAGTGTTTTCTATTTTACAAAATAAAAATATATAGTAAATATTAACTGACAGCAACAGTAGTACGTATTAATAATGTTAGGCTTACTTAAAAATTTTATCAAAAGTAGTTTACTTTCATGAGTTGACAGTGTTGTATTAGCTGGATATTATATCATGATGTGACATGATGTGATATCATGTGATATTCAACCAATTCAACACTGTCAACTTATAAAGATAAACAATTTTGATAAAATATAAAAATAAAACTAGCATCACTCGATACGTATTGTCTTGATTTATGAACGTAGTTTTAAACATGACTGAGATTTTATTCAGTGTAAGTATTTATTGAATTCGATTTCTCTCATCTATCGTTATCTATATATATATATATATATATATATATATATGTATGTATGTAACTATGCATCTATAAAAGACATTGGGAGGGTTGAGAGGAAAGACGTTAAGAGTTTGAACTTCCACCTGAAAACCATATGGTGCCACACTGACTAAAAATCAAATTGCATGTCCACCACGTGGAAACACTATCAACAATTCACTTACAAATCGCTGCCTTTCCGAGTCTTGGGAACTCGTCCCAATGCATTTACTTTTCTTTTATAATTGTTTTGAAAATAATTATTCGCCTCTGAGATATTATTCTGTTATGTAACTGTCAATTTTAGTTTGATTTTTTATTTTCTTAATATTATATATATATAATTATTGAGTTATTTAAAACTATAGTTAAAAATAAATATTATTAAGGATAAGAAGTAGTTTTTTATTTTTATTTTTTATAGATTAGTAGGGAATATTCTAGGTCAGTTTACGAGAATCAAACTAACTCCCTTCTCTCTCCGTAACAGTCAGATCCATCTTTTAAATTTTAACTAACAACAATCAATACAGAAATGAGTTTAAACTTGAGACCTTATATTTTATTTTTAATGTTTTTATCGTTCGACTACACCTTTGAATGATAAAAATAAGTAGTCATTGAAAATAAGTAATTAAAAGAACAAAGGAACAGACAAACCAACAAAAATTATATTTAAATAAAAATAATATTCACATCTCTTCAATAAAAAAATAAAATGAGACTTAAACTCATCATCTTTTCAAATAAGGAAGATATGATAGATATGGTGGCCAACTAAAATTTATACTTTTATCAAATATTTAATTCTTAACCTAATGTGAAGATATAATAATGTCATGGATTAGAATAACTTTTTACAAGCCACATTGGTGGGCCACTTATATGAGTAAAAGGGTTGTAAAAATAACCTAATGTGAAAGCTACAATTTTTTGTTTTTTTTTTTATTTTTTGTCTATTCTACTTTGTTATTAAAAAATTTATAAAAAAAGACTCTCATAAAAGTTTTTTTTTAACGGTTAGCATTAAAAAAGAATTTATTCAGTCCAAACTCCTAGGGTAAGTAAATAAGTCAACTAAATATAATGACAAATTTATTATAAATATAAATATAATTTTTTATGTATCTAGTCAGATTGTGTCACAATAATTAATTTAAAAAAAAAAGGTCAAAATAGAAAAATTATTATATGATTCGGACTACTGATCTTGACTAATTATAGAATGACATGTATACAATATAATTACTTTTGTTAATATAACATTGTATAATTGGTCGAGATTATTGACTTCAATAATTCAAGACTATACAATAAATTCTCGTACATATTAAGCCACGATGGAGAGAAAATCGTAGCTGAAGTTAGATGAGTTGGGAAAAAAAAGGGTGACATTTTTAATGTCTCAGTTCAACTCCTTTTCCAAGAGTCACCAATTTGGAAGGTAAATCTCAAACAAAAATCAGCATCGCCAAATAATTTATATGTATATATATATATATATATATATATATATAAAAACACATGGTGAAGAAATTGTCATACAATATTTTCCAGAGCTCTTCCTTACTTTCAAAGCCAAACAATTGGTTGTCAAAACAACATTTCATCAATTTCCTTCTATTTATATTTCAGAGAAAATTACAAAGACATATAGTTATGCGTTTAAACAAAGGAATATACATTGATAAAATAATAAAGCAAAATTTCAAATTTCAAATAACAATACCTTGGAAATTCAAGAACAGGGCTTCTACTGTCGACTAATCATCAGTGGAGACATCTCACATATATATTGTTTCCGATCCTGAGAATGTACTGCTTATCTATACTTGTTTATACATATATACATAGATACATATATATGTGTGTGTGTCTATATAGCTAGTATTCTCTCTCTTTCTCTCACACACACACAAACTCGCACAGAGTTAGTGGTGGTCTTTGGTTCCCTTAACCGGACTCGTATATGCCGGCAAAAGATGGAGGAACTGCAAAATTGGCTTGAAAGAATCTAAAATAACGTGGCGCTGAGATCTTGTCACATTTTAGCCATGGACTTAATTACCCCTCTTTTGTAGGCATTTCCTTTTTTTTTTTTAAAGTACATCAATGAGAGAGGGGAAATTTTACCTAATTTTGTGTGTAGGTATGCGTTGGGTCTCGAACCTAAATTGCGTCTAAAAAAAAAAAAAAGAAAGACATTACCATTTCGGATGGAACCATTGGTCTTGTATGCATTTGTAGAAATTCATTTATTATATCTTGAGCATAGTGTAAGCCTAGTCTTATACTTTTTAAATTTGTATATCAAATATCTTGACACTCATTTGATACTATATTATTTATAATGTTTTAAGTCATAGGGTTACTATTGTACAATGATATAGTATTAAATTAATATCACATTATTTGAGAAAGAAATTTCGAATATAAATTTGAGAAGTATAACGTTATTGATAATTTAAAGGTCTATTTGTGAAAAATCATAATTGGCTTAATAGAGTATAAATTAATTGATTTTAAATGTTTTTATGTTTAACAATTCTTAGAAACAAAATCAAACTAGAGAAAGTGTTGATTTTCTCAAAAACTAGTTCAGAGGAAACTAATATTGGATCTCTTTGTATAATTATTGAAGAGTGGGATTATTGTCAACTTAGACTAAACGGTTGGGATATTTTGTTGCTCATTTAAGGAGAAAGGGTATTTTAGTCAATTCGAGAAAATAAGGCAACGGCCAAATGTTCGATTGCATGGAATAGTGGCTACACCTTTTGCCATCCAACGTCTTATGCTCCTCCAAATTTAGCAGCTTTAAGACGTAATACAGGGAAAGGAAAGTGTTGATTCTGCTTGGTACTCTCTTCATTTGCTACGTGTCTTTTGAAAATACACATTTCGCCCTGAAGAAGTTGCAATTAGGTGAAGAATTTACTGTAAGTTCAGGTTACATGATTGGTGATACTCCCTCTAAAAGTTTAACGTAATTTTACAAAAATTGTAAGGGTTAATTATGTTTAACGCACTTTTTGAACCAGAATTATATTATGGTCCGTAACTTTTTCAAATGAAAAACACTATGTTTGGATGGAAGGAATTAGAAAGAAAGGGAAGGGAAAGAAAAAGACGGGGAGCTTATATCATGTTTGTTTTAAAAATTAGGAAAGAAATAGAGGGAAAGGGAGGGAGAGCTTAACCCTCATTTAAGCACATTTTTTATCCCTCCAAAAGTGAAAGGAAACAGAGGAAAAGTAATAAGGATTTAATGAATTTTTAATAATACCAATATTACCCTTAAAATTATAAAATTCAAAATAAAATAACACCTCTATCCTAAAGCATCCAAAGGGTATAATAATAAAATAATATAAAATTTTTTCCTTTCCTTTCTCTCCTTTATCATTTTCAAACAAGATAAAAAAAATTATATTAGTCTTTCCTCTCATTTCCTTTCATTATTTATCCAAACATAAATGAGGGATTACTCTCTCCTCTCCTTTCTTTTCCCTCATAAGTAATACTCTCATTTCCTTTCCTTTCTCTCCTACTTATCCAAACGAACTGTAAGTAAAAAGTCAAAATTTTAAAACTTTAGGGGGCCGGGGCCATTGCCCCCTGGACCACCTATCTTTAAGCCATTTTAATTTTATTACCTTAAATTTATATTTTTCAACTCCACAAAAAGTTATTGACTATATTATAATTTTAAGATAACTAAAATATAATTATCCCAAGCTAACAAGTTGCATTTGATCGATATTGATAGTATAGAATTGATATCTTGAAATTTTAATTAAAGGTATAATTAGGTATTTTTTTTCATAGAAAGAAATAGCTAGTGAAACTACCCGTACCCCCGTTTCCCATGGTGTAACTTATTACAAACTTTTGGTTTGGATTTCTACCCCTATTGGTATGGTTGATAAAGCTATAGGTTGCGCATTATTGTTAACAAGGGCATTATTGTATTTTAGTCAATTCAAGAAATGAGAAAATTGCCAAATGCTCGGTTGCATGGGGGTCATTTAAGGAGATTCGAGAAAATGAAGCAATGGCCAAATGTCCGATTGCATGGAACAGAGGCACCAACTGTTGCCATCCAACCTCTTGTTTCCTCAAATTTCAGCGGCATTTAGACGTAACACAGGAAATGGAAAGTGCTTGGCAACCGCTCCACTTACTACGTGTCTTTTCAAAATATGTCTTTTATTTCTAAAGAAATTCTTAAGTAAAGAATCTACTGTAAGTTAGGGTTACATGATTGGTGATACTCCAACTCAAAGTCTGGCATGATTTTACAAAAATTACAAGGGTTAATTATTGTTTTTGAACTGGAATTATTATCTGGTCGATAAGTTTTAAGAAATGTGAAGCAAATAGAAAATAAATTTTAAATAAATAATTAAGTATTTAGTCAATTTCTAATGTTTAGTTATCAAAAATGGTAGAATTTCCTATAACCTTCTTCCTCATCTTCTCTATTTATAAACCCTAACTGTCACCACTGCCACACCACCTCATCATCATTGATATTAATCATACCTACCTCTCTAACTTCTAACTTTCATAAGATAATGATAATCTCACTATTGATTGCATGCAAGGACTATCACAGAAAACTACAATCGCGTTGTTGGGTTTTTAACCTTAGTAGAAGCGATGTTCAAAGATTATTTTGGAATTTTACTTTTCATGAACTATAAAATCTGGAAAAGAGGGGTTAATTGCAGAAAATTGGGATAAAATCTCATTATCCAACAAATACTAATTGAATTCATGAGAGAGATATTATTTACCTCAATCTGATTAAAGTGGTTTTGCGTTCAAGTCTAATTATTTCTCTATTTCTCCTAAAATCATTTGAACTTTTAAAAAACTTCTAACTTATGGTATGATGGATAGATATAATCATATTTAGAGTAGTCATCAATCAAAGTGATTATATACTATCACAACCCAAAACATAAGCTAAGGCAATAGGGTCGTTTATACCCAGACTGAAGGACAATGCACTAGATCAACCTAGTTAGGTATATTAAAAATAGGCCAATTTTTGTTTCATCTTCATACTTATACTTGTTCAAGCCCCTGTAATGAGATTAGTTGAGATTAACTATCATTAAGTTCAACCGTATAAAAATCGGTCATCAATAAAATACAACATGGTTGCAGTATTCAGAGTTGACTCTAACTATTCAATATTACTACTTAATATACTTGTTTATACATATATATATATATATATAAATGTGTGTGTGTCTATATATAGCTAGTACTCTCTCTCTCATACACACACACACACACTTGTAAAGAGTTAGTGAGTTTGGTTCCTTAACCGGACATATATACATTCTAGAAAAAGATGGAGGAATTGCGAAATTGGCCTGAAAGTATCTGAAATAACATGGCACTGAGATCTGTCACATTTTAGCCAAGAACTTAATTACCCCTCTTTTGTATGCATTTTTAGAAGTTTATTTATTGTATCTTGAGTGTAATGTAAGTCTAATCTTATACTTTCTAAATTTGTATATCAAATTTCTTGATAATAATTTAAATCATAAAGTTAATAGAGTGCAATGGTATAGTATTACATTAATATCACATCATTTGATAAAGAAATTTTGAATACAAATTTGAGGAGTATAACATTATTGATAATCTAAAGGTTAATTTGTGAAAAGTCATAATTGACTTAATAGAGTGTAAATTAATTTATTGTAAATGTTTTTATACTTAACAATTATTTTTTAATAAGGTAGAAATTTGCATTCGTTATCAAAAGATACTTAAATTTAAACAAATTTAGATTAGAAAAAGAGTTGATTTTCTCAAAAACTACCTCACAACAAACTGATATTGGACCTATTTGTATAATTATTGAAGAGCGGGATTATTGTTAACTTTTGACTAAATGGCTGGCATATTTTAATGCTCATTTAAGGAGAAAGTGTATTTTAGTCAATTCGAGAAAATAAAGCAACAACCAAATGTTCATTTGCATGGAATAGACGCTCGGCCATCTCTTGCCATCCAACCTCTTATTTTCCTCCAAATGTAGCAGCTTCAAGACGTAATACAGGGAACAAAAAAGTGTTTAACATGATTTTACAAAAATTTGTAAGGGTTAATTATGTTTAAGGCACTTTTTGAACGGGAATTATACTATGGTCAATAACTTTTTTGAAATGAGAAATAAATAGACTTTAAATATTAAAAAAAATAGTATTTAGTCAATTTATGTTGTTTATATATCAACAATGGAAAGGCTGCCCTTAACGCTCTTCATTTTCCTCACCTTCTCTATTAGCAAATCCAAATCCTCATGTTAATGGCAATGATTGGGGGAGTTCTCTAAGTAGACTTTTTGGCACAGCTGATGGCAATGGTCGGTAGTGTTAGCCTGTATTTTGTACAGCTGAAAAATGTTTGGAGAAACTCTATCTCACAGTGAAACAGAGCGAGTCTTTGCATTTACTAATATGGAAAATAATATTACAAGGGTTATTGACCCCAATGTAACTGATGTAAGAAGAGTTCTTTCAAAGATAAACTACAACAAAAAGATGGTGATAAGGAGTGGACTGTTTAGATATGTGTTTGACGTAGTTTGAATCTGTTCCACCTAGGATTACGGTGGTTTTGAAGCTATGGTGCTATCACTCCCCCTTAAACTGGGTCGTGGATTAGGACAATAGCCCAATTTCTTCTGTAACTCCAGACAAGCTGCTAGTTGGAAGGGACAAAGAGGGTTTCGAGAGATCCACGAACCATATTTCCACGAATATAGTAGTATTCGAACTCAATGTGCTTTGTACGACCATGAAAGACAGGGTTCAGTGTCATGTATAAAGCACTGAGATTATCACAATGCAAAATTAGGGAGGGGGCATAAGAGAGATATGCCAAGATCATGCAAGAGAAAAGAAAGCCATGTGATTTCTATAGTAAAGGATTCCATGGAGCGGTACTCAGCTTTAGGACTGGACCTATTCATCATGAATTACTTCTTAGCACTCTAAGAGATGCAATTACCACCCAAGAAAGTATAAAATTCGGTTATAGAGTGATGGCTAATAGGGCAGCCAACCCAATCTACATTAAAAAAAAAAAAACATAAAGATCAAGAGTGCAAGAGCTTGTAGTACACAACCTAAAGTAAGAAGTACCATAGACATTACCTAAAATAGATTAACAATTTTGTGATTGGCCACAGTAGGAGCATATATGAACAGACAGACAAAATTAACATTGTAGGAGATGTCTGGCCTCGTAAATGTGAGCTATTGAAGACCACTAATGATGCTCCAATAATGAGTGGAGTCAGGGTATAACTCATCACATGTGAGAAATTGTCGACCTTTTGAAGGCATGAGAATTGAGATTGGTTTTTGCTCACCAACTAGCTAATTAGACACGAGCCCCTCCTCGGGTAAATTCCTCCTTTTGCTCCTTAGCCTACGAGGTATTAGTAGTCGTTTTCAACTGTTGTTCTCCCTCCTAAGGACAAGTTCTTACGCGTTACTCACCCGCCCACCACAAAAAGACCTCCAATTTTATATATATATATATATATATATATATATCTATACTACAATCTAACTAAAAGTAGAAATGTAAAACTCATAAAAGTCTAAGACCAAAAAAAAGACCCCATCAAAAAGAAAAAGAAATTAAAAACATAAAAAATAAAAAGTACGATAAAAGACTCAACGAATCCTATGCTAAGTGTAAGGCTCATTTTTTTTTTTTTTTTTGCCTATTATTATATACAATTTATTTATCAAATAGATAACCTGGAGGAATTTGTTATATAATAGGTCTCAAGTTTGCCTAAAATTTTATAAAGAATTTATTTATCATATATACCACAAATATTAACGTATAAAAATTTTTTATTGTTGGAAACTTGCAAATATCATTTTCAATTTGGTTGAAATTTTGAGTTAAAAAAATTAGAATATTGTAATAGATTGGATTGTAATTAGTTTATATAATTGGCTCGGGTGTGTGTGTATATATGTGTGTGTAATAAAAAAAAAAGATAACGTTGTAATGAAAATAGGATTAAAAAAATTATAATTAATTTAAAAAAGATGAAGAAATAGCTTTTAGTCACAAAGAACTTTTGCTTAATTTTCTTGCACGGAAAAAAAAAAAAGAATTATAAAAGTATTAAATTATGTATTATTATTTTTAAACAATTATATTGATTATAATTCTCTTATAGTCAAATAGATTCATTTTTCTTATATTGTTACATTAAAAGTGAGGAATTTGCATGTCCACATTAATTGTCAAACTCAAGTACAACTTCTGGGACCAATAGTAATTTTATTGTTCTATACTTTTAGACTTTTTTTAAAAAAAATTTAATACTCAGTGTAATATTTTTTTGTAGTAAATAGTGTTTGAACTATTTGCAATTATTTTATTGTTTATATTAATAAATATGGGTATTAGACTAAAGCATCCTGATATGAAAAACTTAAGAAAAAAATAAAAAGAAAACTTGAAAAATTAATTGAATCTCAAAAAAAGTCTATTGATAAATTTGTTAGTAATAAGAAACAAAATATAACAACATATGAATAACAAAAGTTAATTAATAATTTTATATCTTAAAAAGAGAAAAAAAATAAATATATATATATATATATTAATTTAATATTTAAAATATAAAAGATCATATTTAAAATTGTCGCTTTAAATCTCAAATTGTCTCAAGCCTGGCCTTGTATCAAATATAAGTTTCAATCGGTACTTCCATAAAATGGTCGACTGATGCTTCTACTAAGCATCGTTCTTAGTTTTATAAGATGATGAATCTCAATTAAGTTTGCCTATATTAGTGTATTTGTGACCATTGTAAACGATGTGATGTAGAACTTACGTCAATTTTTAAGGACTTTATGTTGTTAGGTTGAAACCTTAAGGCTAACATAGGTAATTCAAAAAAAAAAAAAAAATTGAAATATAAAACAACAATAATGCTATGCTTACTTAAAAACTCTATCAAAAGTGTTTATCCTTCATGAGTTGGCAAACTTGTATTAGTTGGATATCACATCATAATGTGACATCATGTGATATCCTAACCAATATAACACTGCCAACTCATGAAGGTAAACAATTTTGATAAAATATGAAGATAAGACTAGCTATTACTCATAAAACAATAGTCTCATAATATGGAGCATCATCCAAAGTTAATGAATTTTTTTATTTAAACCCCACACTACAAGTTCATTTCCTATTGTCTCCCCAATTATAATGTCATTATATGGTCGTTCAATTACTTTATGCAAAATTATACTTTTTTTTTTAATTGTAGATGCCCCCATTTTCTGAGCCTTGATTGTACTAGAACAATTTGGTAATTGTTTTTTAGATATACCCACAAAATTGCTAGCTTTCAAGAGCGTTTTGGTTATTTTGCATGATGTTTTGGGAAATATCTTATTAGGGGGTAATGTCATCATTTTTAGGGTTTACTAGGATAGTTCCTTGTCAAGGGGTGTTCTTAGAATTACCATAGGTACAGGGTATTTTGGTAATTTTCATAAATTTTGATCCCTAAGAGTATTTTGGTCATTTTTGAGACCCTTAAGAGGTTCTTGATCCTCTGTACTTGTTTGGGTAATTTATATAGGTTTCCTACCTTGTAGCAGTGTTTTGGTAACTTCAGAAGTCTTGAGGGTATGTCAATAATTTTCCTAGCACTTTAGGGTATTTCATTCATTTCTCAGGCTTCCAATTTTTAAAAAAAAAATTCTAAAAGGCATTCTGGTAATATTGAATGATAAAATTATTGATAATTTTAGAATTTTCTTTAGGATAGATGAGGTGTTCCTTGAATTCTAATTGATCCATTTTGATAAAATTGAATGTGATTGGTTCATGTCGTTTTTATTTTTTAATTTCGATAATTAGTTGGTGATAATTTGGATTATGGGATAAATTGACCTATGATGCAAATATCTAGCATTCTATCAAACAAATGGTAGACAAAATCTCTTTAGTCTATTTTATTTTTTATTTTTTAGTTCTTGTATAATTCCTTTTTAAGCAGTTGGGATTTTATTTTATTTTTAAAGGTAATTAATATCTAATTTATTAATCCTAACCAAGTCTTATTTTGAGCCATTGAATCAATCCTAGAAGTAGAAATCCCAGGAGTTAGCTTTTCAAGTTCTAGAAAGTAGGGAAGTTACATACTTATTATGCTAATATTGCTGATAATGTCATGATATTTTGATACTGCCTATTGCCATAATTTTGTACTGCGCTGTGATTCTGCCTAATTCCTGTAGCCATTTTTCAGATAAAATCTAAGTCCATAAAACATACCAATTATAATGCATCGCGTGAATTGTTTTTTTGCCTACTTATCTGATTTTAAAAGGACAAAAAAGTCTTTCTTCAATACAATTAATAAATTATAATTAGTTTGATTCATAAAATTTAATTTAATTTAATTTATAGATCCCCTCCACACAAGAATTGCTCTATTTTTCAAAGGCCTTGTACTATCATAGTTCTAGGTACTGACTGTTTGTTGTCATCTAGACTCTTTCACTTTGCTCATATTGTACTTGAATTCTCAACCCTAATCATTAAAACGAACAATCTCCGTGTAAGCCTCAATTAAATTATCATCCGTCCTCTCCTCTCAAAGTGATACAAGTACTCACTTCCATACAAATGGAGTGAATTCGATTTCTCTTCCCCCAAAACGTTGCATAGAAGAAAAAAAAAATTATCATCCTTTTTTCTTTTGTAGTCTTTTAATCCTATAAGTAGAATAAGCTCAAAGACCAAGAAGGAAAACACAAACAGAACCAAGAAGGCATGTTATCCCCAACAAAATATTTATGGTAATGGCGGGCCCTCTTTGCAACGGCACCAGCTTATGCTTTAGAGATGTCATCTGTTCAATACAACCACCAAAGCTAACTTATGTCTATTGTTCACTTGACCATGTTTGAAGTGTTTCCAAGGTCCCCCCTTCAACTTCTTTTCACCCAACTAATCAAATTCAAATTATCAACTCCTGCTGCTTTAGTGTCTTTTCCCTAGCATCCAGCAACTAACCAAAATGCCAGATAAATTTTTATCTCGAGTCTGCCCCACCCAAAGGGGCAGAGAAGATAATAATATGACTAGATCGATATCTCAAGATGCCTCCAGCCCCAGATTGGCAAAAGGTAACCATGAGGATCCCCATCAAAATTAAGCTTGAGGAAACAATCCAGGAGGAAGAAAACAATGACAGCATAAACCAAGAAGAACAGAAGAAGAAGAAATACCAATTACACTCATAATCAACTGAAGGGGCACTCCAAAGAGTTTAAAAATTGAAGCCCTAACTAAAACAAATGTAAAGATTAGTGGTATTCCTAATCAACCAACCAGAGGCAACAATCATTGTTCACCCAGAAGAAAAGAGACAATGACAGAGGAAAAAAATTATCACAGATTTCCTGTCTGTAGATCTTGCACATAATACAGATTTTTGGGTAGATGGCTTTATAGGGTCACCTCTCTTGTAGCATATTCCTGATTTTTTTAATTATTATTAGTATTTTTATTTTATTTTTGATAAGTAAAGCACATACCCACTTTGTCCCATATGAAACTTAAACTCTGAACCACCTCATTGGTAGGTGGAGGAGATAACTCTCAAGCTCAAATTTGGTGGTTGCATATTCCTGATATTGAGTTTTCTTTTTTTAAGTTTTACAAGCCACTGCCCAAACCTAGTCCATATTTTTTGAGGGAACCTTGCATAACAGGATCAATTGAACACAGAAGCCAAAGACTGGATGATTCATTGACAGTTTTCAAAAGATTTCGATGTAACAACAGCTTTAGGATCAAGCACCCAAACCTTCTCATTTTGAGAAGAGGACGACGAGAAAACATCTTTGAGAAGATCAAGGGAAACTTATCACCAACAAATCTACATCTGCTATGAAGAAAACCAAACTTCCAAGGACTAAGGACAGCAGTGAGAATCACCAAACATGCTCAAGAATATAGTCCCTTGAAAGAAGAGCGACAAATAAATTTTTTTTTTTTTTTGATCGGTTAAAGTATGAATATATAAAAGGTGTCCCAAGGGGGTTGAACCCATGAACAAACAAATATGGGACAAGGCTTACAAAAAAATCAATGCCTAAGAGCCCCCAAAATAACCATATAAGAGTATAAATACAACGGCTTCACCTCCTTAAACCAAAAGAAAAATAATCTTAAACATATTATCTTTAAAGCACCAAGGGGGGAGCTCAACCCCCTCAAAGATTCTCATATTTCTCTCCTTCCATATGCTCCAAATAATACAATGAGGAGCTATCCTCCAAGCTCTTTGAATATCAGAATTCTTTCAGGGATATCTCCAACTGCCAAAAACATCCTTAACAGTAGCAGGCACTAACCCAGCTGTAATATAGGAAAAAGAAAATTTTGCTCCAGTCCTACATAGTTAAGTCCAAAATTTGATATTAGACCTCAAACACTTCAAATTTCACAAAGAATAGGAAAGAATTTGACTGATGATTTTAACAGACAACATAGTGCACACTAAGTGGCGGATTTGGAAATTACTATAGCCATTTCATACCAAATCCATCTTCCTAGTTACAAGGTTTCCTACTATGAGTTTGTGACACCAATTAGGTTGGGAGTAGATCAATTAGCCAATCTACTAGATGATCCATCAGTCCATCTCTAATAGATCTCTTTGCAGCTTCCCATCTAAAATGTGGCAATCAAAATAAGTTATCCTTTTTTTCTCTTTTGGGTGGGGGGTGGGGTGAAAGTTGATAGGGGTGGATGAAGAGAATATGATTGAATGATCATGGTTCTGGCCAGATGACCAATAGGTGTAGATGCTAAAGAACAAGCTTAAACAATTGCTGATCAAGCACCATGAAAAGTCTCTCACCATAAACTATAATTCAACAATCACTATGAAAGCATTGAGAAGCATGAAGAATTTTTTTTCTTCTTTTATGCCAACAATTCTTAAGAAACATGAAGCAAAATCTCATAGGATTCTCCAAGAGAGTCTCAATACATGTTTAACTTCCACTCTAATCCTTACACAGTCAAGTTACATCAATTCCTCCCCAAAGACGCTATGAAATTCTCATGAACTAAGTGCATTAATGCGCGCACACAGAGTGTTAAAGGAAAAAGAAATGCTAGAACTTGCCTAATTAAAATTAATTATTTTATTTTATAAACCCTATAATGACATAACCCTAGTAAATCAGCACCTCTTCCAAATATATCTTTGCCACCTACTTTTATCATTAACGCAAGAATAAGGGGGGCACTACTAATAGTAATTTATGCAGGTAGAAATGCCTTATCATAAAAGTTTAAGGGCGGCTCAACAGTTCCAGATTCAAATCCAGTTCTAGAACACTGAAGAACCCCCATCTCTAGCAGTGTTGTCAAAGGCGATCGCCCGGTCGCCTAGGCAATGGGGCGAGGCGACTTTAAGGCTCAGCGCCTTATTGTGGTCCAAGTGAGGCAATTTGAAAAAAGCGACACCTGGGCAGTCGCTTTACACAAGGCAAGAAGCGACAAGGCAAGCGCCTGGTTGAAGTTACTAAATTTTACTTAACTTGTCCATTATGTTTTTTGTTTTCTTTCTCCCATCACTTCTCTCTCATCACTCTCCCCTTCTCAGAATCTTTTGCTGTAGAGTTCTTCTTCTTTTTTCACTTCCTTTATCTAACATCACTTCTCTGTCTCTCTCGTCAATCTCCCCTTATCAGGAAGTTGCTATTTTTTCTTCTCTTCTTATTTTTCCTATTCATCACTCTCCCATCTTTTGCTTCTTTATTGTGTTTGTGTCATTCTTTATCTCTCCCACTCTTTCTTTTTCTCTAATACAGTCATGTTGCATGACTATATTATCATTTTTTTTTTCTTGTCCTCTTTTTTTCAGATTCTACATAAATGTTTTGTATTAGTCTCCTTTATATTCTAGTATTCTAGATTATCTTTTTTCTTTTTATTTGTTTTGTGCTTTGATATTATATTTTTAGCACTTTAATCTATTTTTTTGCTTTGATCTTAGTATGATCACATAACTTAGACACTATAAGTCAAAATTTTTGTGTTACACGATACTTAATATAACGATAAGACATTATTTGATTTCCAATAAATTAATTTTTAATATCTAATATATTTTTTAGATTATTTTTATAAGTAAGTGCCTTACTTCACTCGAGAAAGCGTTTTTTGTCACCTTGCCTTTCGGGGCAATCTAGGACCTTAGTACCTTGATGGCACCTTTTGCCTTTAATTACACTGATTTCCAGTCAAAATGGGGGGAGAGAGAGAGAGACAGAGAGAGGGACAGATCAACCAGTGGAAAATTCTTAATTAATGTCCTTGTAAGATTTCCTAAGAACCAAAGTTGCTGAATATAGTTTGTTTGTCTTCTATCCAATCCCCTAGTGAATAATAGCGGATTAATTTACAAAACATTATCAAAACACCTAGCCACCCAAGAGACAAAATTCAAGTACTACTCAATACAAGCAATCAATAACTGGATGGCAGACAAATTGTTCTGATTTCTCAAACCACTTCGATAAATACTCCAAGAATTACTTTTCAAATTAAGTTGATAAAGCAAGTTCCATCATATAAAAAGCCAATTAAAATTGACTTTCATAACAGTGCCAAATAAATTATGTTCAGATGTCTGATACAACACTTTAAACGATCACCAGATGAATTTCACTTTATACTATCCTCCGTAAATCATTACAAACACATGAAAAGGCAGATATAATCACCCTGAGCATATTTCAAATCATAAGAGAGGTCTCACCACACAGATTCCCAAATAAAAATTTAAAGCAAAGTCACACATCACATCTACCAGCTATCATGACACAAAACACATTTGAAAATGTCATTTATTCATCACCCAAGAAAAAATTATGGACACTCAACCACATATTTACCAATGTGTTTATTCCATTATTCAATGAAAATTGAGGTATTAACCTCACATATTCCCGGGCCACAAATTAAATTTGATCATATGTCCTACAACAACAATATTGAAAACTCAAAGCCTCAATTGTCACTATTTCTGTTCCTCAAGACAATTAAACTCAACTAAGCTAAGTATTTGCTCCACGCAATGCCCTTTACAGCAATTGTGTAATTGAGAAGTTATATATTATATGAGACAATATAATATCATACCCATTAATCTAAGAGCTCTTAGCTTTATCCTCCTCAATCTTCCCTGCCTCAATCTTCTTTTTATTCTTTTCAATCGCCTCCGCAACCTCTTTGGGCATATACTTCTCGTCGTGCTTAGCTAACACCTCTGTTGCTGAAAAATAACACTCCCCACTCCTTGCCTTCCCTGAAACACTCTTCGCTGACACCTCCTTCTTTAATTCCTCAGTAAACGGCTTCACAAACCCTTCAACCACCACCGAATGCCCCTCCCGAAACAAATCAGGCAACGACCCTTGGTACCTGACCAACATGTCGGTAATTAAGTCCGTGATCACAAATTCCATCTCCGGTGACGAAGCGGGCTGTACCACGCTACCTTCCAGGACCAGGCCACCGAGTCGGAACTTGCTTTTGGAAGGGTTTGCTGAGTATTTTTCCAAAGCGTCGGTCGGAGTCACGTAAAAGACCAATTGGTCTTGAAAATTGTTCAATACAATCACTATGAAACCTGCGATGCAGCTGAATGTTAACGCATAGGTCCAGAGCCGACGGTTCTGGAGCTGCCGAGCACGTGCGCCGATATCGACCCGGTTCGAGCGGACTGGTTGGCGCCGGACGGTCGACAAGAACCTGATGCCAAAGGGGAAGTCGGTGTAAAGTGCACTGAGATCAGAAGAAATTGACGGTTGAGATTCAAGAATTGAGATCAACGATGGAGTTCTAGCGAGGGCAAAGATTGAGTGTTGGTGGTGGAAAGAGGGTCGGAAGAGGGTGGTGCTGCATAGAAGACGAGATGCGAATCGAGAGCTAAGCCTAGACGCCATTGGATATTCTCGGAGAATTGTCAAGGAAAATTTATGGGGATGTGTGAGAAAATAGGGACAGTAAGCTAGGGTTTTCAAAGGTCAGAATTTCCAGAGATGGAGGGCGGCTAATGCAAGAACCTTCCTAGAGGAAGAAGACCGCGTGGCTAAACAAAGGTGTTAAAGAGGTTTGTGTGCAGCATATTCCATTGATTGGGGATTCGGCCTTCAATAGCTGCCTGTTTGGCACAGTTTAAAGTTGTTGGAAAATTAATTTTAGTAAAATTGATTTTAGAGATTGTTTGGACGGGAAAGCGTCGTGTTTGGTAGGAAAGAAAAGTGTAGAAAAACAAAAGAAATTTCTTTTTATTTGTTTGAGAAGGAAAAATGGAGTTAAAAAAAAGAAGAATAAAGGCAAAATTTAATTGACCACATGAAACTTCTAAAAATTACAAATGGTACACTTCATGTTTTTTTAAATTAAACTACATCACCTTATATTGATTGTCATTATACTAATCTTCTATTTTTATAATCTTTATCACTGACGTTGATTGTTTTTACTGACATTGTTATTTGAATTTTTTAAATACTAATTTTTTCATTTATTATAGTTAAGATAACATGTTTAGTAGGTAAGAATAGTACAATTTTAAAAATAAAAAGAATATTATTTGTAATTGTTTAAAAATTCAAAAATGGCTAGTATAAAAAAACAATTTGAAAAAAGAAATGAAATGCAATAGAAGGTAAGATAGAGTAGAGGGATTATTAAAATCTTCTCTTCTCAAGTATGGTGGAAAGAGAAATACAAGAAGAAAAAGGGAAAAAGGAAATTATATTACTAGTTTGATTAATAAGAGAAAGAGGTAAGATTTTTAAAAAAATTATGTTTTCCTTTTCTTGCCAATCAAGCATATCATAAAAGGATCATAAAAAAATGGTGAGGACTAGGAGGGTAATTTTTTAGTATAGCTTGTTTATATTTTTAGGTCATTCGGTTACAAGTTCATTGAAAGTATGAAAATTATTATAAGATACACACTAAAACATATTAACCCCATAATTCCTTCAATTATTTTGTGACTAAAATATTCTTTCCAAATTAGTTTAACTAAATTTTATGAAAAAATGACTAATTACCAAGAAAAAAAAATGCAAAATTTCAAAATTTAAATACTCACAATATATAAATCTATTTTAAATCAAATTTATATATTTGTACTAAAAAAATTAAGATCTATCAAACAATATTTATATTGAATATGAAATTTTAAAGAAAAGATAATCAATTCAAACTGTAAAAACTGTCTCTGTAAAAGTGTAAAAATTTACACTTTCAATAAAAATTTCATTCTCATACTTAAAAACTCACTAGTTATGAAAGGGTAAAATTTTATACTGTAAAATTTTACTATTTGCGAACCTTATCAAATTTGTTCATCATTTTTGTCTCATGAGTGCTAAAAATAAAGAATTGAATAATCTTAGGAATCCATGCAACACTACAAGATTGAATCACTAAACAATTGGAAAGATGGAGAACATAAGTTATTTGTGTACTCGTAGAAGAGACTTAATGGATGGATGAATCTAATCTAGAACTTGAGGTGGCATTTAAAAATGGTGGGACCAAGACAAAGTCATGAAACTTACACAAACCAAAGGGAAGATAAAAATATGTTTTTGTGTTTTATAGTCGGCATCGATGTTGCAGGTTTTACTCTAGCCTATAAATAGAGAAGCAAGAGGAGGTGGAAACGGAGAAGGTAAAGGCAATGGCAATGGCGACGGCGATGGCGACGGCGAAAAAGGTTGATCACATCGAAGTCAAAGAATAGAGAGACAATCAATGGTGGTGGCCATGGTTGAAGAATGTATATTACGACTATGGCGGCGATAGTGATTATGTTCGAATCTCTATTGCTTTTATTAGGTGTTCAATCAAAATGACCTAGGGCTAAAAATGACATGTATTAAAATTGGTTAGTGACAACTCATTAAAATGGATCTAAGACAAAAAATAAAAATAAAATAACACATTATCCTTCAATTCAAAAGTGAAAAGTGCTTGTACTTCACAATAATTTAGTATTTTGTCAAGGGACTTAACACTAATTAACTCTATTTTTTTTTCCTTTTCTAAAGAAAACCAACAATCAATTTATGAATTTTTTTTTTAAAAAGGGCATTATGTTGTTTCTTCTTCTTTTCTCTTTGTTAGGTTGTTTTATTTTTCTTTCTTGTTTACATAAAGGTGAAAAGGAAAAAAATTTGGTTGATAACATTTGTTAATCTAAGAGTACAAAAGTAATGTTGATGATAACAAACTCTAGATGAGCTTGTACTAATAATTTTACGTCAAGTAATAAATTTTAAACCCAGAGACACTCGCGTGAAAGAGAAATGTGAGGAAATGTTGATCATATCAAGAAGTAAGGAAGAGAAACATGAAGCCACTCATCACTCAAGACTTCATCATGAAAAAAAAATGGATTCCAAGCTTAATATGAATATTATCATGAAGATTGAAACTTAGAAAGTCATTCGGGTACTAAAAAAAAATGGATTCCAAGCTTAATATGAATATTATCATGAAGATTGAAACTTAGAAAGTCATTCGGGTGTGGGAGTACATTCATATACTTGTATAATGATCGTTTGATTGATTTACATAACTCGAGCTCTTAGGAGTCATATGACTCAAGACCTTATAACATAGAACAAAAACACATGGAAGGAATTGAACACGTCGAATTCTTTAAAATTCAAGTAACACTGAAATTACTCCCCCAAACAACAGAATAAATTCTCCAAAATTTGTAATTAAATATTATTGATAGAAAAACTTAATGATAAAGACCTATTACATCATATTTACAGATTTGAAATACTACTATTTTGACTAGAAAACCATAACTCATATTCTTATCCTAATCCTAACAGAATAAAGACTCATATTTTGAATAAAAAATAATAATAAAGATAACCAATTTGAGATTGACTCAACAACCTCAATACCAATGAAATAACGGAGCTTTTTAAGATCTTTGGTGAGAAATATAGAATCAAGATAGCGAATCAATGTTTGGATACCTTTTTTATCACTGTAGGTGATCACAATATCATATACGTAAACAACTAGATTCATGATACCTCTTTGCGTCTTCTTAAAGAATACCAAGTGATTAGCTTGATACCGAGTCAAACCATGAAAAACTACTACCTTACTGAATTTATCAAACCAAGCTCGGAAGGACTATTTGAGTCCATAAATAGACTTCTAAAGTGACAAATATACTCCCCTTTGGACTCAAAACCAGGTGGTTGAGGCATATACACAGTCTCAGCAAGATTACCATGTAGAAAGGCATTTTTTACATCAAGCTAATGAATAGGCCAATCAAGATTCCCAGTAAAAGACATGATAACCCGAACAGAATTCAATTTGGCAACAAAAGAAAAAGTATTGGTGTAATCAATGCCATAGGTTTGGGTAAAACCTTTGGCTACAAGGCAAACCTTCAACGGATTAATTGTACCATTAGGATTTTGGTTGATTGTGAAGACCTAACGACAACCAACAATATTAGCACCAACAGGTTTGAGAACAAAAGCCCAAGTACGATTTAATTCCAAAACATGCATTTCCTCTTCCATAGCGATTTGCCAACTAGGATGAGAAAGAGCTTCCCTATAGGATTTAGGAACAATGAGAGATGACAGAGACATAGAGAAAGCTTAAAAGGAAGATGATAAATGATCAAAAGAGATAAAGTTAGAGATAAGATAAGCAGTGCAAGTACGTGTACCTTTACGAACTGCAATGGGTAGATCAAGATAAGAGTCAGAATAATGAGATGGATCGGCAAATGGCGAGGTAGGTGGAGGATGTGAGAAAGAAGGTCCAGTAGGAAAAGTGATTGAAGCTATAGCTTGGTAACAATAAACATACACTTGAGAAATAAGAGGGCAAATAGGAACACTAGTAGGTAACACAAGGTCAGGAAATAGTAATGCTTGTAATTGACTTTTTTTTTTTGGAGAATAATAAGGAACAATCTCAAAGAAAGTGACATAAGCACTAACAAAATACTTACGTAAGATAGGACTGTAGCACCTGTAACCTTTCTGTGTGCGTGAGTAACCAAGAAATATGAATTTATGAGTACGATGGTCAAGTTTGTCACGACGAGGCTGCAAGTTCTGCACAAACAAAACACATCCAAAACTTTATGGGAAATGGATAAAGGTGTTTTATGAGAAAACATGATATTAAAAGGTGATTTTTCTTGTAAAATGCGAAAAGGCATCCTATTTAAAATATACATAGCTGTAAGGACAACATCCCCCCAAAAAACTTGGGAACATGCATTTGGATCATAAAGGCATGAGCTATAGTAAGGATGGGACCGTTCTTTCTTTCAACAATTCCATTTTGTTAGAGGGTGGTGACACAAGATGTTTGGTGTATAATGCCTTTGGACTTGAGAAACTGTTTAAAATGACTATCTTTATACTTTTAAGCATTATCAGTTTCGAAAAGCTAACAATTTTGCATTGAATTGATTAGAAATTTCAGCATAAAATGATTAAAAAACATTAAACAATTAAGAACAATTTTTAAGCACATTCACACATGTCAAATGAGAATGATCATCAATAAAAGTAACAAAATATTGAAAACCACATAAACTAGTGGTCCGAGATGGTTCCCAAATATCAGAATGAACTAGTGCAAAATATTGGAAACAAGGGAGGTTAGTACATAGAGGAAACGAAACTCTATAATGCTTATTAATCTCACATGTCTCACAATTTAAACTAGAAAAATCAAATAAAGTATGAACTAAGTGATGAAGATTTGTGGAAGACGGATGTCCAAGGCGATAGTGTCATTAATAAGGAAAAACAACGGAATGTAGAGCAGAATAAGCCAACTGATAAGATGACTGAAGGTAATAGAGTCCATTCTTCTCATATCCCCCACCAATCATTCTCTTCGTCTTTAGATCTTAAATTCACAATAAGAGAGATATAAGCTCACTGAACAGTTGAAGGACTGGATAAGTTTACGAATAGACAACAAATTGAAAGGAAATTGGGGTATGTATAAAAAAATTTAAAAAGTGAGACCAGAAGTGCAAACACTACCAATTCCTTGAACACAAGCTTTAGTCCTATTAACAATAGTGACAAAGAAGAGAGAATAAAGACGAAAAATATTAGAAAGAAAAGATAAACTACCTGTCATATAATCAGATGCCCCGAAATCAAGAATCCAAGAAGTATTGGAAGAAGAATAAAGACATGTGTTACCTGACGAGACCAAATTGGTTGTGAAAGTAGAAGAAGCATTGGCATGCTAAATAATAAAATCATACTTTATGTTGTCCTTGGTGTCCAACTTATCAACCATGATAGAATTTGTTAGAGTAAAGATTTGGGAAGCGAGAGAAGCTGGCCGAGACTAGCTGGGCTAAGGGAGCCGAGAGGTTCTACCGAGGGTGACGAGAAGCTGGGTCGAGGAGGCCGAGAGGTACATAAGGAGCCGAGAGGGACTGATAGAGACGAGAGGCACCAAAAAGGGGAGGACCGAGAAATAAAAGTTATGATTTAGAAAACCCACTCTAATACCATATCGAAGGTATTTTAGAGAATGAAAAATATGGATTTTTCTATCTAGGAGGTCAGTATTTATGGTCACAACTTACAAGTAAATAAGAAAAATATCCTAAATTAATTCCTACAATCAATTAATCAATATAATCAATATAATCAATCAATCTAATATCTAAATTAAATTACAAATTAAGTTAATATTTACAACATTGTGCAATTCCACGTTACATAGGAAAGTTAAACTAATTCTATTGTTCCATTTACCCTAACGACTATTAGATAACTCCTATTAATTCAAAACTGAACTTTCAGTGATTATTCTATCAAGTGCATTTAATAATGCTATTTGTCAAAAAGAAAAAGATAATGTCATGCCTCGAATTTCCACGAACCCGGGGCGCGAGTGAAACGAACAAAAAGGAAATAAATAAAGACAATCGCATGCATTTCAAACACTAATCCAATTCATGTTTTGATACTAATCCATAGGGCCTTGCCCGTTGTTTTCATAACATACAAATAAACATGAAATAGTCTAGGGCTTATACCCTTGTACAACGTCAAAATACGCCCCACGAGCCAAATGTAGTTCCAAGTTCTTTCTTTCATTAAGACTTCACCGAGTCTCATGTAGTAGGGTCCTCATCTAAAATATGATATCCCACGAATGGGTCAGCTCAACTGCTGGTATAACATAATGCTAATGCAATAAACAAGATTAAGGCGTGGCATGTACAAAGTGTACATTTATATCTACATGGCATTCAATATCATCAATGCAGTACATGAACAATATGCATGACACACCCATGCATTCTATGCCACACCCATGTCTCGTTTACGAACTGCATCCGATGGATCTGAGTACCAATTCCCATTTACGGGCCTCCCCCCGATGGATTTGGGTACTAATGCAATGGCCAATTTTGGATTTTTCACCACAGGATCTACACCCTCATAATGTATAGCACCACGTGCTCAACTCACGTCATGTTTCCAAAGAATTCATCACATGCTAATATGCTTTGATTTCACCACACAATACCATAATCTCAATGGAACATGCTTTAAACAATATCTCATACCCGAGACAACAGTAATATTTAAACCACAAACTTGTTCCACATGAATACATATCTTATACCGTCAATTCAAACACATGGCCACAATTCACATTCACCACTTTACTAAATTCTCAAAGGATGCAATAAACACGTAAGCACGTAAACAACCAACTCTAGGTCATCAAGTAAACATAATCCAAATAATTCCCCAACAACAGTTAAGCATATAAATCATTTCAATTCACTCATAAAATATTCCTAAACTTAACCCTATTTCTTACATTAGCAAAACATCATACCAGATGGGTTTGTCTCAACCCTAAGAAGTCGTGCTCGCTGTGTAGCTGAACTAACAATGATAATGTAGAAGGTTAGACCGCATTCTCCTTGCCTTTTAGTGTCCCTAAAATCATGAAATATAACTTAGTCTCTTGCTACTTGAATTATGCTATTCATCAAATTTTATGTCTTTATTTCATGAGTTCCTATTTTGCTAAAAAAGACTCTACCATTGAGTCTGGAACGTCAAAGAAAGTCGATTTAGGCTCTCACGGAACTCAATTTGGACTTCTGTACTAAAAAGGGCAAAACAGTCATTTTGCATTTTTACTTGTTCTTACATCTTGAGACCTCTGTTCGAAAATTGGATTCCACGGTTGAATCTGGAATGCTCGAAATAATAAAAATTCACTATTCGTTTACTTTAATTGAAGTTTGTTTGACTGCTTTTTGACTTAGTGGCATTTTTATAATTTTTTTTATTTTTAATTAATTAATTAAATTAATAATTAATTAATATTTTATTCAAGGGGTCAAACTATAATTATTAAAAGTTCTGGGGTCAAATCTGAATTTATCCAAACCTTGGGCCAATTCGTAAATTCAGGAATTACTATTCCTATTGAGAGTAGCCAAACAGTGGCTAAGTCCCCAAAACAGGGATAAGATATTCCTATCTTTAATTTCAATTTACTAAACCTGTAGCCAAACACTCCCAATCCCATTTTAATTTATAACATGCGTCTGACACGTGTGGGTGGGTTGGGTCTAACCCGACCCGATCTGATCCGAACCTAACCCGACATGAACCCAAGACCCTAAACAGTCTCTTTCTTCCCCAACTTTCCGGTAGGGTTCCGGCGGGTTTTCGGCATCTTCTCCGGCACCGGTGACACTGTTCCAATCAAATTTCAGTGTTTTTAAAATGTAGTTTTCTTTAGTTTTTCGAGGGGATTCCATTTCTAATCTTTGTTTTCAATTTAAGCCATTAGATCTCCACGAAATGGCCAAGAATCGTAGCTCCAGGCCATTTGAGATTTTCCTATTTTCGATCTTGTTTCTCTACTGTTTTTACTCGAATGTATTCCCCTAGGTTTTCTGCATTCAAGAGGAACATTTCCTCACCATTTTAAACAAATTTCATGCACAAATATGAAGGACCCGTGTTGTCACCCTAGGCCTGCAACTCAATATTGCTAACCCATTTCTCAAGCATTTCGCTTGATTCTTTTTGTAACCTAACCCACATTTCATGCTCTACAAAACCTCATAAATCAAATTAATCATCATGTTTTAAAATTTTAAAAGCAGAACCGAGCTAACACACCAAATTTTATGGGTTTTTCTGGTGCAGGTCTCTCCTTCTTCTCTTCTGTTCCAACTTGGCTTGACTTCAGCCTCCCCTCGACACACCCACAGCTTCCACACTCAGCCTTCCTTTCTGACTTTCTCTATAACCAAAGCACACAACTACTATATATATATATATATATATATATACATAGATATATACATATAACCTCACGCAAGGCCACTGCAGCCCCCCTCTTTCCCCCCTTTCTGACTTCCCACTATCCTAATTTCTTCTTCTTTTCCTTCTTTTCAGAATGCATTTAATGCATTGCTTGTATCTTTGGGTTTTCATATATATATATATATATATATATATATTATATTACACTTGCACACACACGCCAACACACTGGCTCACACACACACAGACCTACTGTTTCCCACTCCCCTTCAGTACATATATATATATATATATATATACAATCCACTACACATACCTATATACAACACATTATATATATACATATATATATACACATACACATGTGCATAGATGATACACATTACATACATACACACATATATTCAAAAAAAAAAAAAAATTCATTCTAAAAAGAAAAATTTCAGATCTTTACAGATAAAGAAAGAAGTGTTTGCTAACATGCAGTTAGTTACTCTTTAAAAGTAGTTTTCACTTAAAAATGGTCTAAATTTTTGTCTAAAGAGACTTGACTTATTATTGAATAAGAGTATTGAAAGGTAGTCTTCAAAATGAATTTGAACTGACCAATTTATCCTTAAATGTTATTTCATCACTTTAAATATTTTAATAATAGTAATTCAACTCTAAATTTTTAGTCTTAAATCTTCTGTTTTATTAAACAGTTTCCAAGTTAAATGTAGTTAACATTAGTCTCCTAGTACGGCTAGCTGTCATTGTTGAGCCCATATATGGGCTTATAGAGTTGCTGGGGTCTATAGCCTATGATTTCACTCGAAGCCTTTGTTAGCTATGGCTATGGGCCCTATCTTTATTAAGAGCACTTTTGGGAGAGCTTCATATTCTAAAGAATTGGTTTGTTATTTAGGTGTTTGGTAAAAATTATGTAAAAGCGATTATGTACTATGAATTTCTCTTTTTACCTATTATATTGTATATATTCAATAATGTGTGTGGGGTTCAGAGGTACTAAAGCTTGTAAAAAGCCAAAATTATTTGGAGAAACATGATTTTTTAGCTTCTCCAAAACTCCATTTCGCAAGTGGAATTTAATGAGCCCTATCACAAAACAATTTCTTTTTTGAAATATTTTGCCAAACACGATCAAAACTCAGTTTCCCACATTTCCATGCAAAAAACATTGTTCTAGTTCCCCTCCGACCTCTAAATAGGCTTGGCTACTACATCATGCTCACAATGCAATTGATGTCTAATCTAGTTAGGCATGCATGAATAACTTCCTTCTTGTCGAGAAATGATTTTCATTAATTTTGTTGACATTAACTTCCATAAGGATGCATTGTAGAGGGGGCTATGGCCTCCCAATGTTTTGGAGTTTAGACTTTTTACCCTTAGTTTTTATAGGAATTTTTTTTAAAATATTAGGAGTTCCCCCCCCTCACTCTCCCATTTTTTTTTTGAGTTAATTGGCCTCCAATCCCTGTATTAGTGACTTAATTATTAGTTAATCCACGTTAGTTATGTTTTTGTTGTAAAGGATAATTTTTTTCTTTTGTTCCATTGTAAAGTAACTTATGGATTATGTGTCATTTTTTTTAATATATTTTTCAATAACTATTTTACCCCTTTTATTTATTATCCTTTTACGTTATTGGATTGACTTTTTTTTTTTTGTTTCTTTACCGATTGATATAATTTTTGGTTAGTTTTTGATTTTTGATTTGAATTTGAATACATTCCCTATCTATTTTCGGTATCATTGCCTGTAAATTTCTTGGATTTGGTCACCTCTTTATTTATTTTTTATTCTATTATCTTCTCCACTGTGAATTTCCTTATTTATTTGGATATTGTTACTTTTTTTTTCCTTATCTTTCTTCTTTACTAGTTTATGTTAAAAAATGTTCTTCGAATTTTCATTCACAAATAAAATCATTTGTGTTCTATTCATTATCAGGTATGTGATTATATATTTTTTTTGGTTTTTTTTTAAAATTTTTTTTAATGTCAGTTTGTTGTTCATTATACGCATTATATTCACGATTTTTTTCCTATAATATTTGTATTATTTACATAGTATTTTGTTCAATTTTTATTTTTTTTCAACTTAGATAAATTATTTGTTAGTCGTTACTGAAATTTTGTTTTGTATTATACATTTTTTGATCTGTCATTATAGTGAATACATCACTATCTTTGTTTGTTAATTAAATGTTCTATAAATTTTTATATGTCAGTGTTTTGTTTATTGATCTTTTACTTCTTTCGTTAAATGTTTTGTAAAGTTTTACATGTCACTATTTTTTTTATTATAAAAATGCATATGTTTATGTTTTATCTTTTTATTAATGTATAATTTCACAGTTTCATACTATATAATTTTATATTTCATATATTTCACCATAAAAATAAATATGTTTATGTTTTATTTTATTATAATTTTACTATATAATTTCAAAGTTTCATATTGTATACAAATTCCTTGTTTTATCTTTTTTGTTTATTAGTGGATTGGATTGTGGTTGCTTTTTTTAGTAACAGAAATCCCTTCCTTGTTCCGCGGCTACAAAAGGTTAGTTTTTTTCTTTTAGTAACTTTTTTTGGGGACTTTATTGTCCATAAAAGTCAACTGGACTTCTTGAGTCATTAGAGTTAGAGTTGGACTCCACTATAATTGAAATTAGAGTTGGATTCCATTATAATTGAAATCTTAATAGAGAACTTAAAACTGAATGACCATTTTTTTTTTCATATTTTTATAAAACCCTTCTTAAATTCTGACTAATATAGTTCCCCCCCCCCCCCCTTAACTTCATAGTCAAGGTCTGCCACTGTCCATGCCCTTGCTGATAGAATATCATTCTACTTGGCTTTTTTCTTTTCCGTGAGAAGTTAGTATGTTGTGTGTTTTTGAAAACTGAGGGATATGTTATGTAATACCCCAACCTGAGTTAGGCAGTAGTTAGGCAGTACTTGACCCGGGTTGGACTGGGCCAAAACATGTAACCCCGAACTATAAGCCAAATTATTATGTGAATAAAACCGAATGTACAATTTCATAATGTATTCGATATACGATGAACGAGTATGAGTGACAGGCAATCCCGAGTACCCCGGGGGCCGCTGTAGCGGAAGTCTGACTTTTACAGGAAAGCGTGCACGTGAGTGTATATATATATGTATTTAAATATACATATATATATATAAATAATTATATATATGGCATAAAATTATGTATGTATATATATCCACATGATATATATATATAGATATAATATATATATATATATATATATATATATTGTAAAATATCTAAAAACATTAAATGCAAAGAAAACAAAAAGTACAAAGAGATTAGAATAGAAAAGAAAGAAAAGAAAAAGGAAAGAGAGAGGAAGGAGGAAGAAAGAGAGAAGTCGATGGAATTTTCTATATCTATATATGTTGTGGCTTTAGAAAAAATTAGAAAACCAAAGGAGAAATCAAGAAGCTTAGAGTGATTCTGAAACTCAAAAGAAGGAAGAAGGGAGAAACCAAGAAGAAAAATAGAGGATCTTGCGAGCCAAAAGCTCAACTAAGGTGAGTAAAATTTAAGTTCTGTTTTTAAAATTCAGAGCATGAAAGCAAGTTTTACATGTAAGACCTTAAAGAGCATGAAAAATAAAGTTTATTGCAAGTTGAATCAAGTGAAATGGTTTAGAAATAAGTAAGAAAACCTTAGTTGCAAGTTTTGATATAAGAATCAATTTTTATGATTTTGTGTGTTAAACTTAGTTTAAACGATGAGGAAATGTTCCTCTTTGGTATAGAAAGTAAATAAGAGAAGAATTGGGTAAAAGCAATAGGAAATATGCATAAAATAGGAAGAAAATTCTTTGGCCGAAAATTCGGGTTCTTCACCGAAGCTACGGATTTCTCTCTATTCGTGAAGATCCAATGATCTAATCCAAAAAATAATGTTGGATATGAAAAGCCCATGTAATTTAGGAGAGGATTGCATTGGTTTTAGGTTAGAATAGTGATAGGAAAAATTGGCCGGAGCCGGATAAGGTGCTGGAATACCACTAGAGAAGAAGAACATTGTTGGCTTTTAGGGTTTGGGTTTGGTTCGAGTTTCGGGTCAGACCCGACCCACCCACACGTATGGATATTCAAAACTGCACTATTTTATGTTATGTTTTAAATTGGTTTTGGAGTGTTTGGATGCGGGGTTAAGAAATTGGAATTGAGTTTAATTAGAAATAGGGATATCATATCCCTGTTCTATAGTTGTCTACTGTTTGGCTATTTCAAACAGGAATAGTAATTCTTGTAATTACAAATTAACCCAGAAGTTTAGTAATTTATGAAATTACCCTGAATTTAGGATTAATTATGTTCTGACCCAAGAGTAAACTATTTAATACTTATTTAATTAAATTTAAAAAGAAAGAAATTATCAAAATGCCCCTAAGTCAAATGTGAGTCAAACGAACTCCGATTAAAATGAATGAATAGTAAAATTTTATTATTTTGGACCTTCCGGACTCAATGGTGGAGTCCAAATTGTGAAAATAGGTCCCGAGAAATAATGACGTGTAAAAGTAGCAAAATGACTATTTTTTCCTTTTCAGTCTAGGAGTCCAAATTGAAATTTATAAAAGCCTAGACTAATTTTATTCGACATTCCAAACTTAATGATAGTGTCCAAATTAACAAATAAAATACCTATAGCCATGAGATATATTTTAATACATAGCAAAGGCTGATTTCGGTTATAGACTAAGTAATATCTTTCGAATGACAAAAGCGTAAAAGGGAAAAGGAAAGGTAGCTTGAATTTTTAGGGAATAATAGAAGGTAAGTAATATCTGACCTCTGCATGTAGTACACTCAGCCATGTCACAGTTCTTTCTATACGCACTTGTACTCTCATTTATTTATTATCGCATCAGATTTTCTATTATTTCACTTATGTGATATTTGTCTATTGGTGGAATAGCTTATTGATTATGTTGTATTTTGCTCATGAGTTCCTATATTTATTAACAATGTTGTATCTTGACCATGAGTTCTTGTACATTTGTGCAAATGACCATTCTGTATACTTGTATGTAAGGCCAAGAGGGGCCAGATGTTGTTGTTCTCAACAGCCCGATAACATAGCTCTAAAAAGCTATAGTTATATTATGTTGCCTTGAACCAGTTATGATCTACATTCTCTTCTTTGGAGAATAGCATGATCTTGATATTTATCAGTGTCGGATTTGTGCTCAATCATAAACTCCATCTGGATGCATAGTATGACCCGAGGAAGGGGTCACATCATGAGTAAGGGCACCAATTTCCATTCATGGCTATGTCGAGGCATAGTGCATGACACCAGTACTGTAGGACGCAGTTATATTATTGAGCTCAGTGCTTTATGCACACATGGGGTATGTCGGGCCCCATAGTTGATCGCATCCACCAATTTTGACATCACTATCTATTTATTGAGATTCATAGTATGATCATGTTCTTGTATGAATGATCATCTAGTAGCATAGCTTTTATTGAGTACTTATTATGATCATGTATTTGACAGCTTTTGACTATAGCATATGATGTCGTCTTTCAGAGTAGATGTTCTTTGATTATCATCTGTATTCTTGATCATTTGATATTGATTGATGAGCTATGATTGTTATGATATTGACTAACTATCATATCCTTGTTATTGGATTATTCGGTTTCTTTCCAGATCATGTACACATGGCAGAGTAGGGGACTTACTTACTGAGCTTAGTTTAGCTCACTCTAAACTTACATATTTGATTTCAAGGGACTGACATGGAGGACAGACCATAGGAGGTTGCGACTATAGGTTGGACATTTTTGGCAAGTAATGGTAATAGTAGTATAGTCTTATAGCACTCTTGTGTATTCACGTCCTGAGGAGGAGATGTTGTATTAGAAATTTTACAGGCTGTATTTTGTATTAGCAGAATGATATGTACATGTAACCCTTTTTCCTTTATTGTTTTTCGCTATGTTTATATATGATAATGTATGTGGTTACATATTAGTTGCACTGATGATAGTATAACAAGATGATCAGGTCTAGTTCTACAAAAGGGTCGGGTCAGATGGTTGCGGTCTGCTAATCTGTAGAAAGTGGGGTTACGGGTCGTGACATGTTACTTAGTGTCAGACCTTAATTTACTCAACTTGGCGGCATGGGCATGGGAAGACATGTCATGCCTTGGCGAAATTTGGCCAAAGGGGTGGCATAGGTAATGGGGAGGCATGCCATGCTTTGGTCAATGCTTGAAAATAGCTAAGTTGTTTGACTTTGGTACTTTGACATAAGTCAGTGCATGCTTGGGGCGACCTTAGCACAAGATAGTGCACCTTGGCACAATTTGACATGCTTACGTGTACAACAGTTGGGTGGTTGGGCTGATTTAGTTGCAAGGGACAATGTCTACTCATGTCAGTCCGAAAAAAGTCAATTTGACATATATGGAGGGGAGTCACTCCCCTGAGCTGGGTGCCCATGGGTGAGTATAGCTTGTGCCCTAGTGAACCTTAGCACCTAAGGGGCTAAGGTGGTGGCTTGTCAAAGTAAATATGGTTGTGGGGCATGTGGTGGCTCTAGCTTCTACCACTATCAGTGGTGGCAGCAAACGGTGGCTTTGACTTGGCTAGTGAAGACCAACCATGAAAGGACATGGTTCAACAAGCTTGGGTCATTCAGTAGTGCATGGCTCATGGGCATGGCATATGGTTTGGCCTAACATGCCAAGTAAGACCAAGACATGTGTGACATGACTCAGTGTGCTCAGTTCAGTGGTTCAAGACAAGGCAGAGTTGGCTTGAGCATGTGGCTTGGCAGTTGGCGTAAACCTTGACTCATGGTATGGACATAACATGTGGCAGACCTATACATGAGCGGTTGTCAAGGCAATTATATGATAGTTTTGGCTAATTCATGGATATGGCAGTTACATGGGCAGACAGTGGAGTGTGTGGCTAATTCTGTACGTGATAGCAAGGCGGCAGTTATTGAGATGTGCCTTAGTGGCACACAAGGGGTTGAAGACATGTGCAACAAGCATGGGGTAGTTGTAGAACATAGGAAATGAGGCCTCGGGGCGTGCTGTTAGTGGCAGCATCACATAACCTAGCAGTTGAGGGTTGACAACTGCATAGGTGGCACAAACTGGTTGGTCCAGCACTAACCCAACAGTTAGGGTTGTTAACTGCATAGCCAGGTGTGGCTTATACTATTGTGCCAGAAAACCCTTTTGGCAATTGGGGGTGCCAACTGCCAAAACAGTTACATGTGTGTGCTACTTATATATTTTGTGCATGCTGGGGTGCAGAACACATTGAGTGGTAGCACAATTGTGAAGGAGACGAATTTGTACAAGTCTTGTCTACAACTCTTAGTCGGTGTAGTTTCCTTATGCTTAATGAGAAGTAAAAGGTTGGAGCTTTCCCTGTAAACACTGTGTGTGGCTTTGTTGTGCATGTGTGCCTTCGTTCCTAATTGAGTGTGCCTTAGATTCTGTACTATATTGTGTTGTGTAAACTTTATTGGCGTGTTGGAAGTCTTCTTGCAGGCTGCAGCCTCTTTAGGTGCGTGGTTGGCTAGTCAAGTCGACAGAGACTTGGTGCTGCACGGTAGAAATTGGGTGCTTGAATTTTATCGTGTGACACTTAGTATAATTTCAGATGTTGTGAAGTAGCCTCAGTCAAAAAGGCATGGATACCAGCTCCCTTGTGTCGTATGTGTGGTGTTTGTAAGAAGAGGAAGAGAAGAGACGCATCATTGAGGATTTGAGAAGCCACTGTAAAGATTGAAAAAGTTGATGTTAGAAACTTTTCAATTTTGGATGTATGGGAAATCAATTATGATTTTTAGTTTTCTTTTGTAGATTTTATATTAGATTTAAGCTTTTTGGTGGGGGCTTAGTTTTTTTATTGCTCCCTTGTACAAAGCATAAATGCGTTCTGCCCCCATTGGTACTTTTTATAAAATATGATTTACTTGTAAAAAATAAAATGTCAAAATTTTTTGAAGTGGGAAATCTTTGGGTTGGACGAGTTGGGAGTTCGGGGTTGGGAAAAGATTTGTGTAATATTTACAAGAACTTAAGTTCAACTCCTTTCCCAAAGACCACTTACTTATCAAAATAAAAATAAAAATTTTGAGAAGTGGAGTTTGGTGCACTTTCTGAAATGAAAAAATGTTTGGTTTCTCTTTTTATTATGAATCATATGGGAACCATCTTTTTTTTGTTAGGCAAGGAGACGGAGTATAGATGAAAGTCTAGTTGTAGCTAATTTCGAAGAAATATTTTCTTTTTTCATTCCCTTGGTTTCCCAAAGTAAATAAATGATATATTTTTAGAATTCCCAACTTTTCTACAGTTGTACTATATATATATATATATATATATATATATATTTCATACTTTGGGATATTATTCAAGACTCTTTTCGACTCATCCAACTCTAAGAATTATATATGTATGTGTGTATGTTTTTCTATTTGGAACTAATTGGTGAACTGTTTTCTCTCAAAATAGTACCAATAGAAAGATGTAGTCATTTATTAATAATTATTGAATAGAAGAGTTGTATTTTAGATTCATGTAGAATTTAAAAATCGCTTTGATACTAAATGTAAGATTTAAAAAATTACTCTAATATCAACTATAAAATTTTAAATTATTCTGATATCAATTATTGAATATAAAACTAAAAAATAAAGTATTCACAAAGAAATATAGAGGGATAAATCGCAATACTAAGATGATGAAATTAACGTACTATGATGAAATCCAAAACTAATAATCTTTTATTATATACAAACTATCAAAATTCCAAAGGAGGGAATTTATCTCCCAATCAATCTGAACTACTCACAGCCTCTCTCTCACTTAAACTAATAATCTTTTATTATGAAATCAACAATTTTTTTTTTTTAAATCAAGTTTCTTTATTTGATCTTTATATCTTTTTTCTTGAAGCATTATTCATTAGCATGTATGTTTATGAATTTTTTGAAGAAACAAGTAGCAGCATTGTTCGTCAGTCTTCAGGTCATTTAGTCACCCAATAAATAAAAATAAAAGGCAGGTCATTTTTCCATTGCACCAACTAATGACACTTATTAAAATATTATATCCTATCATAAATTAGGAATTTTTTTATTTGATGTGCTATTGCTTATTATGGGCGTCAGTACTAGAAAAAAAGAAGAAAACAATTATTTTTTATGGATTTAGAGGGATCCCGGCTGTCTTCTTCCCTAAAGGTAGGAAGGAACACCTCTTATGGGAGATAGAGAAATTGAAGAGTCGCCAACTTATTTTTGGGTAAGAAACAAACAAACCCGTTACAAGTTGAACAATATATATGAAAGAAAACTGAAAGAAATAAAATAAAAATTACATCACTTTTAATCCTAAATATATACTGAGAGATCACTTGACATAGATCCAAAGGAGGACAAAGCATTGAAATAAAGCAAAAACATCAAAAAAATAGTCTTGGGGGCTAAAGTACGGAGTGGGAAGGTGTTAGGCACCCACCCCGCCCGATTCGAATGGAACGGTCTCGAATATTCACTTGCAAGGTTATTTTGTCATAAGAAAACTGAAAAGAGATGTGTGAGTCAAAAAGAGATAAATAATAAAAAATCTGACATGAAGAAATAAAATAAAACAGAAAAGACAGAAAGAAAATCTGATTCAGGCTCGAAGGCTTCCTATATATCCGTTTAGAGAATGGAATCAGAGTCGTGTAGTTTTGCGGTTTACCTTCTTTTATCAAGAGTAATAAAAGATATGAGATCAACCGGATCTAAAGAAAACTATTAAGGGTTTGAGAACGTACCTTATTCGATTGTTGGAGTCTGGCAGATCTCTGGCTAGGAAAGTCTAGATCAAAGGTTTCAGTCGGGCGGATCTCCAGCTTGTTTTTCAGTTTGGAGAGGAGCCCACTCTCTTCTCTTGTGTACGGCTTGCATAAAGGGAAAAAAAATGAGAAGATCTAGAGGAGTAAGAGAAGTAAGATTGCATCAATCTCTTCAAGAATGCTTCTTCAACAATCAAGATTATAAAGAACAAGAAAGATTGCATCAATCTCTTCAAAAAGGTTTATTCGTAAATCAAGATTATAAAAAATAAGGTAATTTTAATCCTCTTTTCAAGATTATATGATTCATATAAAGAAAAAGATCCAAATAAATTTTTAAAATGACTTTCGTTGTGGTTATGAACCTAACACATACTCCCTAATAAAATGAGTGATTCTCTTATTTGTAATCTATACTTTAATATTATAACCAACAAGCCATCTTAGTCATCCTTTGATTTTTTTAAAGCCTAGTTGTAATTAATCTTTCAAAATAATCTCAAAATTCAATGAATTCATACTTTGTTTGGGGCTCTCCCTTGTTATTAAGTCAAAGGTAAATGTAAAAAAATTATAATATGTCACCTCAATACTATTATATAACAAGGAGATAAAAATCAAATCAACAACTTTTGCAAAATATTCTTTACAAAAACTAGTAAAATTATCAAAAAAAAAAAGATTTTTCAATTGAAAATATATTATAAAAATTGCATGAGATAGGCTGTTGTGTACAATGCATACTACAACTCTAAGATATTATGTAAAGAAATGTCATTATTAAGTATTAATTCCACTAACGCAAAGTGTTGGGAGGAATAAATTAAAAACAAACTTAATTTTTAATGTTATGTAACACAAAGTGATTACTTTTAGAATTGAACTTACATAATTAGGACTTTCTACTCTAAAAGTAGAAAATCCTAATTATGCCTACATAGACTGCTATTACTCAAGATTATCAAGTTTCTCCCAATTCGGTAGAAAATTTCTAGATTGCCACAAGACATGTGAAATGATCGAATTACCCATGATTTGTCACCAAAGGGCTGAAATTTTAATTCACCAATTATTAATCACTATAAGATGGTCAACATATCAATAAATAATTTATGGAAAAAAACCGGATCATGATTTTAGTAATTAATCAATTGAATTAATACATTAGTGATATCAAGATTCCATCTTGAGAATATATGTTTCCATAGTCTAAACAATGATTTCCTAAGATACCGAGATGTTGATCTAAAAAACTTCACTCATTGGTAACCACCATTAAGAACTTGAGACCACTATTCTCTCAATATTAAGAACTTATTACAAATAGTAAATATAAGAGTCATGTCAAAGATGACAGCTTTATATGACGTATTTCTTATAGTGATCCAGTTCAGTGTATTCTAAATATACTAATACAATAACTCAAAATCTACTACTCTGGTGGCTAAGATAAACCAACCTATCATATAAAGGTCAAGTGTCACGCCCTGAATTTTCACAAACCCGAGAAGTGAGTGAAATAAACAAAAAAGGAATTAATAAAGGACAATTACATGCATTTCAACCACTAACCCAATTCATGTTCTGATACTAATCCATAGAAGCTTGCCCGTTGTTTCATAACATACAAATAAACACATATGATTTAGGGCTTATGCCCATGTACAACATCAAAATATGCCTCAAGGGCCCAAAATCCTCCATAGTCCATGTCTCCCCTGTTCTTCCAGACTTCCTCAAGTCTCAAGTGCCAGGAGCGTTATCTGTAATATGATATCCTACGAATGGGTCAGCTCAACTGCTGGTATGACACAATGCTAATGCAAGAAACAAGATTAAGGCGTGGCATGTGCAAAGTGTACATTTATAATCTAGATACCTTCTAGTTCATTAATACGATGCAATGAAAATATGCATGACACACTCATGCACTCTATGCCACACCCATGTCTCGTTTACGAACCGCATCCGATGGATCTGAGTACCAACACCCGTTCACGGGCCTCCCTCCGTTGGATCTGGGTACCAATGCAATGGCCAATTTTGGGTTTTTCACCACAGGATCTACACCCTCATAATGCATAGCACCACGTGCTCAAGCCACACTATGTTTCCAAAGGATTTACCATATGCCAATATACTTTGATTTCACCACCCAATAATATAATCTCAATGAAGCATGCCTTAAATAATGTATCATACTCGAAGCAACAATAACATTTAAATCACAAAACTTGTTCCAAATGGATACATGTCTCATACAGTCAATTTAAACACATGGTCACAGTTCACGTTCATCACTTTACCAAATTCTCAAAGAATGCAAGAAACACACAAGCACGTAAACAACCAACTCTAGGTTATCCAGCAAACATATTCCAAATAATTCTCTAACAATAATTAAGCATATAAATCATTCAATTTACTCATAAAATATTCATATTTCTTAATTAGAAAAACATCATACCTAGAATGATTTTTCTCAACCTTTGAGAGTCGTGTCCGCTGTGTAGCCAAACCAAACAATGAGAATGTAGAAGGTCAAACCGCCTTCTCCTTTCCTTTCAGTGTTCCTAAAAATCATGAAAGATAACTCAGTCTATGGCTACTTGAATTATGCTATTCATCAAATTTTATGCTTTTATTTCATGATTTTCTATTTTACTAAAATAAATACTACCATTGAGTCCGGAATATCGAAGAAAGTCGATTTAGGCTTTTGCGGAATTCAATTCAGGCATTTGTATCGAAAGGGGTAAAATGGTCATTTTTGTACTTTTACTGGTTCTTACTTTTGGAGACTCCTTTTCACAAATCAAACTCTACAGTTGAGTCCGGAATGCTCGAAATAATAAAAATTCACTATTCTTTCACTTCAATCGGAGTTCGTTTGACTACTCTTTGATTTTGGAGCATTTTGGTCATTTTAGTATTCCTACGGTCTTTTATTTTTTGGGACCTTATCTCGCTTAACGAACCTCACCATTGGTATCAGAAGGTCCAAGATAGTCAAAATACACTAACAACTTGTCTAATTTGGACTCCAGGCTATTTTGTTATTATTTAATTAATTTAATTTAATTTAATTAATTAATTATTATAATATATATATATATTGGTGCCCCATTAGGACACGAGATTGTCCTGTCTCAACTGGTTACACGCGCCACATTTCACACGTTCGGTCACGGTTCGATTCATAGGGGGCGCAGCCCCTTTTTATTTTATGATTTTTCATGGGCCAAACGATGGATAGGCCTAAATCAGTGATAGGCCAACCCAGTTCCCCCTTGGTTTATCCCATTCCCATTTCGCATTCCCCCAACCAAACAGGCCCAATTCACCCTTTTAATTTAAAACAAATGAACTCAAAATGGCATAGCTTCAGGCCTAAACATTTCCAAACAACGTCGCATGAGGGATCCTGTTCACTATCTCCCTCGACATTCTGGTGGAGCAACCCTAGGGTTCCGACGCCATCTCCGGCGACTGTTCTCCAGCCAGATTTCAACATTTTTTAATGCAATTTTCTTCCATTTTCCCTATAGATTTCATTTCTAACCTTTGTTTTCATTTTTATCCATTAGATCTTCACGAAATGGTCAAGAACCGTAGGCTTCGGCCAATTGAAATTTCCCATTTTCGAGCTTGTTTCTTTACTGTTTTCATCTTTTTCTTTTACAAATCACTTTCTGCATTATATGGGATCACATCTAGGCCATTTAATCGAGATTTCATGCATAAAATGTTAATGAACTTGAAGCACTCTAAAAACCTGCAACTCGACTTTCCTAATTCATTTCTTCATTATTTCACTTGATTCTTTTTGTAAATAATTCCTCATTTCATGCTGATTTAAACCCTAACAATAAAACCTAGCATTATGCTTTGAATCATAAAATCAGTAGCTTTGCTAAACTCACCTTATTTTTCTTAGTTTCAGGTTTGCAGTATTCTCTCCTTCTTGTTTCCCTCTTGGCTTACTTCTGAACCTCTTCAACTTCACAGCTTCTTCTAACTTAGCCCCTTCCTTTCTGATTTTCTCTCTAACCAACGCACACAGCTAACATATACACATCAGGCACCCAACCGCCCCATGTCCAATCTCCCTTTTCCCTCTCGGTTCTCCCACTTGGTGCTGTTTCCCTTGACTTCCTTTCTGCTCTTTCTGATTTCCTTTCCCCTTTTTACTTTGCATTAAATGTTTGCTTGCATTTTTAGGTTTACATATATATATATATATGTATATTATATTACACACACACACACACACACACACACCAACACACCCCACTTGCCGACCTCATGGCAGTACACACACACACAGACCTACACACACTGTATGCTGTTGTGTTTCTTTCTTTTCTTTCAATATATTTGAATATATGTATACATGTAGCATATAATACTATATACATATACACACATATACAATATATCATTCATACACATTATTATACTTAGTTTATACATACCTATACACTCATTTACACACGTGCACACACATTTATGAAATGAAAAATTTATTCCAAAAATTCAGATCTTTACATCAAGTATATGACAGTCTTATAGACAAAAAACTGCCCAATCTCATCAATAATTCAAAGTCTACTACTCTGGTGGCTGAGATAAACCACCTTATCATATAAAAGTAAAGTGTAGTACAGTTTTACAGACAAGAAACCGCTCAATCTCATCAATGACTGTGAACAATTTTAGAATTGCTTTATCATAAGTTCATATCTCCTGTACATAAATCTCATTTATATACATAAACTATTTCCAATAACAATTCCAGGACTAACTATCTTATGGTATAAAATAACAACATTCACATGCATGATAATATAAAACTCAATAATAATAAATCAAATTTATTAAATAATAACAAAATATCTTAGATGTAAGAGCATACATCCTAACAATGTGAACATTATTTTCACTGAGTCATGAGCGAGGCTGGACTAGGTTTGTTTGTTTATTCAAGGCTCATATTTGAGAGACTCCTGAAGTTTTAGACTCATATTTGATAGACTTCTGATATTATTAGATTACGTGTTCTGAGTTGAGTTGAGTTAAGTTCAATTAAATTGAGTTGATTGATTAATATAATGTAATTGTTGAGTTAATTCATTATAATAACTTGTACGTTCAAAAAAATAAAAAAATAATAATGAAGGGGTAATCCGTAATTTTGGAGAAAATGCACAAGAAGTGGAATTTACCTTTTTAAGGCCTTGGGGAGGAGGTTAATCTTGGTGGGAACCGTAGGACGTTATGTTCGAAAATTCAAATAAAAATAAAATAAACAAGGTCTTGCAAAAACGAAGTCTTCTTCCTCTAACTTTTGCAGGCTTGCCGAAGCGACGAGAACTTTCTGCTTCCTATCGCACATCTCATCCTTCTCTCTCTCTCTCTCTCTCTCTCTCTCTCTCTCTATATATATATATATATATATATATATATATATCTCTGGTCGGTCGCCTACCTCTATCCCTCTCTAAACCCTAATTTTTATCCTCTGTACTTTCAGAAACCCTTAACTTTATCCACAGCTTTTACAGATACACTTCTGTCCACCCCAACCATCTTTTCCTTTCATTATTTCGCGTGATTGGTTTGTAATTGGACAGCAATAACATCAATAGGTACTGCTGGTGTTTATATAGTTATGTCTCTATGTATGCATATGGATGTGTGCTTTTTGTAGAGCTTATCCTGTTTGATTGGATCTAGAAGTTAATTCATTAGGTTGAACTATATATCAGGAATTTGAAGTTCTTTTTTGCGAAGTTACTTTTTATTGCAGTTAAGATATGGGATGTGTTAAGTCTTTCTTTTCAGTTTTTTTTTTTTTGGGTGGGTTCGCGTACGTTTAAGATTATTATTTAATTGACTTTTTATTGACATGGGATGTATGCGTTATGTAATGGGGTGTTGCTAAATGCTTGTATAAAGTGCTTGATTTTTTGTCTTTTTTACCCTTTTTTCAGTCAAGGATTGATGAATTTGAAGTGTAGAAAAGTATTGTAGTTTTTGTGGTATGTTTTACTAATTTGATGGAGTTTTTTTCCATGTGTGTTTGGAAAAATGTTGAAGTGTTTGTGACTCAGTACTATTGTTAAATTGACTTTCTGTTGACATGAAGTTTCTGCGTTAAAGATTGCGTAATTGGTAAAAGGAATGAAAAAGAGTTTGAAATTGCATTTATGATCCATTACTGTTCAGGGTTAATGATTTTGAAACTTAGGAACGAAGAAATGGAAGTTAATGGGAAGGATGATTTGAAGGTGCCGCTTTTGCAATCTGCAGACAGTGTTGCAGTCAATGTTCCTCAGCCAATTCATAATGAAAATAAGAAAATTAAGACGATTATGTTCAAAATAAAGGGATTCAAGTATGCATCTTGTGCGACTTCCATAGAGTCTGAGCTCAGGAAGCTTAATGGTGTCGAGAGTGTTGTGGTGTCACCAATTGAAGGCCAGGCTATAGTCAGATACGTGCCAGATCATTTAACTGTAAGTCAAGTTTAAGATTATTGTTGAATTCTTTCAACTTATGTGTACTTCTTTAATTTTAATGGGTTATCTGTGCATGAGAATTTTATATTATCGTAGAAATTGGTGCTATTATTTTATTTTTATTTTTTTTTATGTTCTATTGGGAGCTATAATGCTCCAGTTCTGTTATGCAGATCAAATATGACTTGAGCGTTATTTTGTTTCTTAGTTTTGCCTGCACAGATAATTTTATTCTATAATTTAGCTTGGTCATGTCTAAACTTTTGATATAAGTGTGCCTATGTGGACCAAGAACATTCTGCTTTGCTCATGTGCTTGCTGAGGTGACAGAGGTGAAGAAATGAAATTTGGAATCTTGCAGACAAATGCTTGGGATATTCTGGTATTGGAACAGTGATTTTAATGTTAAAATATTTGTGGGTTCTTTCTTGGTCAGAAATCATTTTTATTTCTTTTCTTTTGTGTTAGGTGAATGTGAAATTGTTTGTGGTAACAATTATAAAGGTAATTTATGTTGAAAATTTAAAGAATATGATTTTCAACATGCTAGCTCTCTCTCTTTATGTGTGCGCGCGTGCTCATCTATATCATATCTGCTTGCTCATATTCAAAATTTCTCACTGAATAAAAATGAAACAATAGAAAATGCAAATCATAAAGTGTACTCCCTTACAACTTTTGCTTGCTACAAATACTAATGACTTGTGAAATTTTAACTTTGAAATACACTGGCAGGCTTGGAAACCTTTTATGACTCTTAATTTGCACATCTTTGAGTTTTTTTTTGGCTAGTTCAACTGTTCCCTTTATGATGGCTCTGTCTCTGTGGTTGTGGTTTTTAGTCTCTGGCTTTCTCCTCTTTGTAATTCCAATTCTTACCTTATCTTTCTATTTTTATCTGGGAAGAAATTAACGTTGAAGTTTATTTTTAGGCCAAAACAATAAAGGAAACAGTGGAAGTTTCAGGTTTTCAAGTTGATGAGTTCCCAGAACAAGACATAGCTGTATGCAGACTGAGAATTAAAGGAATGGCTTGCACCAGCTGTTCTGAGTCTGTTGAACGTGCCCTTTCAATGATTGATGGAGTGAAAAAAGCAGTGGTGGGTCTAGCTCTTGAAGAAGCAAAGGTCCATTTTGATCCAAACATCACCAATACTGACCACATCATTGAAGCAATAGAAGACACTGGTTTTGGAGCTGATCTCATTAGCTCTGGGAGTGATGTGAATAAAGTGCATTTAAAACTTGAGGGTGTCAATTCAGCACAGGATTTGACTGTTATTCAATCCTCCCTCAAGTCAGTAGAAGGTGTGAATCATGTTGAAGTGGACTCAGTTGGACATAAGGTAACTGTTAGCTATGATCCAGATGTCACCGGTCCAAGGTCTCTTATACAGTGCATCCAAGAAGCTGGCCGTGGCCCCAACTTTTATCATGCAAGCTTTTACATCCCACCCAGGCGGAGAGAAACAGAGAAGCAGCATGAAATCCAAATGTACAAAAATCAGTTTTTGTGGAGTTGTCTATTCTCAGTTCCAATTTTCATATTCTCCATGGTACTTCCAATGCTTCCTCCTTATGGGAACTGGTTAGACTACAAGATTCACAATATGCTTACCATTGGGATACTTTTAAGGTGGATTCTTTGCACACCAGTGCAATTCATTATTGGCCGAAGGTATTTGATTAGTATTTTCTTAAAATATCGGCAGCATGTTATTATTAGTATCTCTTTTTTGAGTTGTAGTGTATGCTGATATTTTTGTATAACTTTGTAGTAACCCAGTTTTGAATCTTCTTGTCAGGTTTTATGCTGGATCTTATCATGCCCTGAGGCGAAGATCTGCTAATATGGATGTTCTGGTTGCATTGGGAACCAATGCTGCTTATTTTTATTCTGTATATATAGCGATAAAAGCATTGACTTCAGACACATTTGAAGGGCAAGATTTCTTTGAGACTAGTGCTATGCTGATATCCTTTATTCTCTTAGGAAAATATTTGGAGGTTGTGGCCAAGGGAAAGACATCAGATGCTTTAGCAAAGCTGACAGAGCTTGCTCCTGATACAGCTTATCTGTTAACATTGGATGTTGATGGAAATGTTATCTCAGAGATGGAAATCAGCACTCAACTGATACAAAGGAATGACATAATTAAGATTGTTCCGGGGGCAAAGGTTCCTGTTGATGGTCTTGTTATATATGGTCAGAGTCATGTGAATGAGAGTATGATTACAGGAGAAGCAAGGCCAATTACTAAGAGACCTGGTGACAAGGTAACTCAAGTTTTTCAACATTTGTACATTTAAAAAAAATGGTAAATGATATCTTTTTCTTATTCTTTTTTTTTTATAAAATTCTATGAACAGGTTATTGGCGGTACAGTGAATGAGAATGGACGCATACTGGTTAAGGCTACTCATGTTGGGTCAGAAACTGCACTTTCCCAAATCGTTCAACTTGTGGAAGCAGCTCAGCTTTCCAGAGCACCTGTTCAGAAACTAGCTGATCAGATTTCAAAGTTCTTTGTTCCTACAGTGAGTCCCCCCCCCTCTTCGTACAATCTACGGATTTTTTTTTTCCTTGATCTTTAATAAGCAGATTATCCATTACTTGATTTTGAATGGTTTGGTCTCTCTTTTAAGTTTTTTCTTTATTATTTTTTTTGAAAATTTACTGTAGAGAAATTCATTGCCTACCAAGAGGGAAAAAAAGATATAAAAAAAAATCATCATGTGATGTTTCCTAAGGATGGTAACCAAGAAGGGTGACCCTTGAACCCCTCCTTGGCTTGTGAAAGTCAAACTCTTAAATACCAAGTGGGCTCTAAGGCTGGTGGTCTCTTTAAGTAAATGTTTTCTTCTTCACTTTCTTTTCTTAATAAATATAATTATAAATGATTAAGGGCAGATTGGAAAACTTGCTCTGAAATTGAGAGATTTTAAACAATCAATCAGCTCCATGAGGATTTCAAGGGGACATACGTACCCCATAATGTAGTAACTTGTTCTTAGCTTGAAGCTTGGATACAGATTTTGTAGGTGATACTTTCTGGGAGAAACTTTTACCTTCTTATCATGTCATATTCTTTTTTAAGTTTTTGTCGTATTGAAGCCCTTCATATTATCATGTGGTATGTGCTTATCCCCATGGATCAGTGATAAACAGAATAAATTTGTACCACATAAAAAAGTCTAGTGCACACGATAAGAAACCCATCATTTCACTAGATTAAACAGCAATAATAACTAATTATCATGACAACACTCAACCAGATCCCCCCCCCCCCCCTTTTCCCAAGATATAAAATAAAAAATGATTTAAGATTTCTTTCGTCCTATAGAAAGGTAAAGGTTCAGAGATTTATCCATAGACTGCTACTTACTGTAAACTACCTATTTTGTGATGCAAATAAAGCTAGCTAGCTAACACTGCTCTTCAAAAGCTTCTTGATTTCTGGATCACAAACGCCTAATATTTTTATATCCTTGTGTAAATTACTCTAAGAAGTTCCAAAAAGAAATCAAGGGATGTGGTTAACTTCGAATTGTTTCACTGTATTCTACAACCCAAAATATCAAAAAATAAAAATAAAAAACAGAAATATGAATTCAAATTCTGACACATTTTGTTTTTAGTGTACTGGTTAACATGTCATAGAAGAAGTGTGAAGAACAATTTTACTGATTTTGGAACAAATATGAATTACCTTCTAAAAATACAATGCTCTTTTACAAATTATCTAAAAAATTTAGTGTCTCACAGTTTTTATTGATCTCATTGTTATGCTTTATTTTAATTTTCATAAAAAGCTGATAGGAATGAAGTACATGCATGATGCCTTTTCTTATGTGAATGCGCCATTTATTACCATTTCACATTCTTCGACAAGTGCTCATATCTTCTTTTTGTTTACCCAATTATAGGTTGTTATAGCAGCATTCCTTACATGGCTGGGATGGTTCATCCCTGGAGCAGCTGGTGTTTACCCTAATCGTTGGATACCAAAAGCCATGGATAGTTTTGAGCTTGCACTGCAGTTTGGTATTTCGGTGCTTGTGGTTGCTTGCCCCTGCGCTCTGGGACTAGCAACACCTACAGCAGTCATGGTTGCCACAGGAAAGGGTGCTTCACAAGGTGTGCTCATCAAGGGTGGAAATGCACTTGAAAAGGCACACAAGGTATAGGCACTTCTAGAACTAGGACTGCCTTTTATTATTGTGTTTGATGGTAACTCTGGAAATGCCAAATAAAGCCTAATCCAACTAGTTGGGTCTGGAGCTCAAGGAAATTGGCCTCCTTTACCTTTTTGTCCCCCCCCCCCCTCTCTCTTCTCTCTCTCTCTCTCTCTCGGTACTAGAGAAATTCAGGTCTGAAGATATGTTTTTAAAATCCTCAGCTAGCAGCCAAGTTTGTATTTTGTTGATTCAAAAATTTGTAACACCTTAAAATGTTGGGATTGCAGAAATGACTTTTAAAAAAAATTGCTGAAGGCTGCTTTCATGGATTTTTGGTGGTTTTCCGCATTCAATCCATCTTGTTTTATGAAAATGCTGTAATAATGTAGCATATGGGCATTTGCTTCATAGGAAAACATGCTACAAACATCTATGTTGGTTCTCATCCTTTTTGAATGATTTTTTTTTTCTTTCCTCCATTGAAACAAAACTCCAAATCCTCCAAGGTAGAGTGAAAATGATATCTTTCTGTGGTATATGTCATTGGAAAATAGCTGATGTTAAATGTTGCGTTCAAGCCATATTATACATTTTTTTAGGTAATATTATCTTTTAATAATTGTTTTTGGGCAATAATAATATACTGATAACAATGATATATGTCTCATCAAACAGCAATATCACTTTTGTTTCCTTTCTTAATTAAGCCACAGAATAAGATTGCAACTAAGTCTTTGGACTCTTGCTTTTTGTGTCAGTAAGTTGCCCTGTGAATCTATTCTGACCTCTTAACAGATCCCTTTTCTTTAACCTTGCAGGTGAAAACAGTTGTATTTGATAAAACAGGGACATTGACGTCTGGAAAACCAGCTGTAGTTGGTGCTGTTCTGTTTTCCAAGTTTTCAATGGAGGAGTTCTGCGACATGGTTATTGCTGCAGAGGTGTGTGTCTATCACTCATTGCTGTTTTCAATATTAAAAAAAAATATAAAAAACAGGATTTGAGTCTGAATTTGATTCCTGGTGCCTAGTTGGTAATTGTTGTGAAAGAACCTGGAAGCCAGTGGTGATAAAAAAGCTTGACAAGAGTTTTTGAAAATTATTTAGATACAAAAATAGCATAAAATTTTAATTGGGAAAAAGAAGAAAAGGCGAATGGGAGTTCTAGTGGTGCACATAAAGAAGAAGAAAAAAGGCAAGTTTGTCACTTTGAAATAATTTGTAATAGCTTAGGAGGTTTGAAAATAATGTGAATTGTGAAATATATGTAACACTTACAGCATACATGAGTGTTCTCTGAATTTTGAACCATGGGCAGAAAAATTGTTGATTTACGCATAATAAAAAAGACTCTAGAGAACATACCCTCTTGAGGGATTTTGTATTGCTTCTGATTGTGAATTCATAAACTTATTAGCCAATCTATCCCCAAATTTTTATTCAGGCAAATAGTGAGCACCCAATAGCAAAAGCTGTGGTGGGCCATGCTAAGAAGCTGTGCCAGACGCATCGATCCCAAACTGAACAGTTCACTGAAGCAAAGGACTTTGAGGTGCACCCAGGAGCTGGGGTGAGTGGAAAAGTTGGAGAAAAATTGGTTTTGGTTGGGAACAAGAGACTCATGTGGGATTGTAATATTCCGGTTGGTCCAGAGGTTGAGAAGTACATTTCTGAAACTGAACAGCTGGTTCGCACCTGTGTGCTAGTTGCTATTGATGGGAGGGTTGCTGGGGCTTTTGCTGTTACTGATCCAGTGAAGCCCGAGGCAGCACGGGTCATTTCGTTTCTCCACTCAATGGGCATCTCAAGCATCATGGTGACTGGTGATAACTGGGCCACAGCAACTGCAATAGCAAAGGAAATTGGAATTCAGAAGGTGTTTGCTGAAACGGATCCACTGGGAAAAGCCAGAAAGATAAAAGATCTGCAGGTAACTCACTTTACTAGTACTTGTTACCAATGTAGCACAAGCCAATTTGAATTACAAATCTTTACATGAAATGCAGTGGTCAATGTAGATGATGGCATAGTTGGGAAATAATTCTACCACTGGCTGTTCGATTGAATGGTACTTCCTGGCACTCCCAAAGGGAGAGGGGCAGGCTTCAAAGCCCCGGTTGGGACATGGGTGTCTGTATTACCTATAAAAAAAAATAGTTGGCAAATAATTCTGAAGGCCTAAACCAAAGAGACCAGGTCACAGAAAGAAAGTACAAATGGTCCTGTTAGAAAGTTTCATGCAATGTATATCCTGTCATGTGGTGGTACTTGGGACCGTCAGGGTTTTTTCGACTATTCTTTCTCCTTGATTTTTTAAATGGCAAATAAAAATATTGCCTTCTTATTTCTTTATATGCATATGACAAGGAAACATAAATGGTTATTTATACATGTCCGGTCTACTTTTGAAAGAAATGAATTAGTAGTTTTCTTAATTCCACTCAGCCAATCTATTGTCAAAATTAAGTCTTTTGTTGCATTTGTGCAATAATTTTTAGGACTCAAGAAATAGATATCCTCTCATATTTGCTATTTTTCGAGTGATATTTCCCTTTGAGAAGATAGAAAACTAGGAATTAATGTTTTGGAAAACATGGATATCTTGTTTGTATCTTCCGTAAAATCATTTTACACTCAACAGATTGTATAAACACTTGATGGGGCGCTGACATGGTGCTATTTGATCGGATGGTGCAGCAGATTTTTTTGCCTTTGATTTTGATTTAAATCTCACTTGTGCCCGCACTCCAAAAAAGTTTAGAAATTATATTGCTTAGTTACCTGGTATCCTGGCAACATCAATAATGTAGACAAGCATGGTGTCCGTCTGAGAATAGTAGGTTTACCATTGAGCTGTGTTTAGCTGCACGAAGTCTTGCTTCTGGGAACTCGTCATTTACCATCTAAACTAACTTTTGGGGGCAGTAGTCCTATCTCAACTAGATTAGTCTAAGCAGGAAGAAGAAAAGTTCATCAACAGGTCCTGTTAGCCGAAGTTCATAATGGGACTTTGGATGTCCTATAGATATTGATTCAGTTTTTTGCATTTTACATAGATTCAAATGCAATTCTGGAATTTTATGGATTTTAAATGATTCTTGTGTTTTTCTTAAGCACTGTTTAAACTAATGGCACTTTCACTTTGAGTGACTAATTCTATTTCAACTCGGCAATTATACTTATGTATCCACATAAAATCATTGGTTTCTATGGTTGAATCAATGCAGTAGTCTGTTTTGTTGTTTGTCTAAACACATTCCATTTATACCCAAAAAAGTGTTTAGATCATATAGAGTTGGTTATACATATTATGAACATGTGAAAATTGTGAGTTATGACTAGTTTTATGGTAATGATATTTGTGTTTTTTTTCCCAAATTAAAACTCAAATTTTGATTTGCTAGAGTCCAGAGTTTGCCAAAGTTCTGAGGCTAATTAACTTGTCTGAGTTTTGAATGAATGTTTTAAGAAACTGCTTGGAAAGGATTGAGTCGTGATAGCATGGGTTACAATCTAATTCATTTATTGCAAGAAAATGGTTAGTTTTTCTGAGCATTCAAGTTGTAGATTCATTGGCTCGGGAACACGCACCTGTCTGCACATGTGAGGTCATGCTTGCATGTACACATTCAATTAGTTTGGTAGCTTTCTCCCTCTGCCCTCTTTTTTCCAGGGAAGATTGAAGTATACTTTAATACTGTAACCTGGATTTTTTGACTATTTGAACTAAACTTTGATGCAGACAAAAGGCACAGCTGTTGCTATGGTGGGAGATGGAATAAATGACTCTCCAGCCTTAGTTGCAGCCGATGTTGGCATGGCAATTGGTGCAGGCACTAATGTAGCTATAGAAGCAGCTGACATAGTTCTCATGAAGAGCAACTTGGAAGATGTAATAACAGCCATAGATCTCTCTAGAAAAACGATGTCCCGTATCCGGCTTAACTATGTGTGGGCGCTCAGCTACAACGTGCTGGGCATGCCAATCGCTGCTGGAGTTTTATTCCCCTTCACCGGAATTCGCTTACCCCCTTGGCTTGCCGGTGCTTGCATGGCTGCTTCGTCCATCAGCGTGGTTTGTTCTTCACTACTTTTGCAGTCCTACAAGAAGCCTTTGCATGTTGAAGATGCTTGAGGACCAATTCACTACACTGATTCAATGTGAGAATCTGCATTATGGCTAGTTCTTTGTCCTTGTCACTCTGCCAGGGGGTGGTACGTGCATCACATGTGGCACGAGTTGATTGGTTATTTTTCATTAGTTAGTACATTGTAATTTAACAATAAATTGCTAATACACTAATATAAGATTTTAAGTTTACAATTTTGTAGATTATATGCTCATCCTGCTGAAATGAAAAAGAGTATATATTTCTATGTTTTTCAATTGTGGATTTCAAATGAGATTTATCAAAGTGGCAACATATGGTAGAAGTTAAGAAGAGGAATCTTCTTGTGAGGCCCTGCGATGATTTAGACGCGGTGAAATAGACAGGATGGTGAATAGGTCTATTTAGCACACGATCAAATTTATTGGTTAATTTTAATTTTGGATAATTATATTATTACTTGAATTTAGTGCAATCTTATAGTTCGTGTGTATGCAATAGCAGTTTGTGTAATAATAAGGAACATCCACATATTGAGAAAATGCCCAAAATTTTTAGGTGAAAATTTTGGAAAGAAAACCACATGATCTAGTCTAGTGTTAAATTCACTACGAAGAGTCTAACAAAGATTTACAAACTCAAGACTAACACAACTGACTTAGTACCTTAATCCTTGTCAATTCTATATAAATATTTTTTTTTGAACTTGAATCTACAAGCATTTTTCATTAGGAGTGTCAATTTTTGATGCGACATGACAATATGACTTGAACATGACACGAAATTAACGGGTTTGGGTTGAACATAAATGAATTTGGGTCATAAATGAGTTGACACGTATAGTACGATTAATAAACATGTCGTGTTTTAGTTTCACTAGTGTCAACCTGTTTAATTATAAAAAAATAATGAGTTTATGGTAATTTGTCTCATGTCAAAAGTTTATCAAGGTTTGGAAATTTTTTACTTATAAAAGAAATTTTTACTTTGATTTGTCCTCTATCCAAAGTTTATTAAACTTGAAATTTTTTTATACATATATAAAGATAAGTAGCTTTTTTATTTAAAAAATAAAAAATAAAAAGAAACAAGTTAAGTGTGTCGACATGTCTAACTTGTTTAATAAATAGATTGGGTTTGAGTTTTGAAACTTGATACGATTAGTTAATAGTTTCGGGTTAGAGTTGATACATATTTTCGAATATGTATGCATTGATATGACTCGAACATGACACAATAATACTTATTGTCACCCCTATTCTTCATAGTTCTACCGTCTTTAAATCCTCGAACGACTCAACACAATCACAACTACGAATACTTGTAGCTTCGGACTCCTTCGATTGCACAAACTAGAATCCAGTACTGCACTTGTACTCCACCAATCTTCTTTGAAGATGTTGTTGGGTTCTTGATGCAGGGGGACTAATCATCTATGTAAATTTAATGCATGAAAAAATCTTCACAAAATATGTATTTTTCTCTCTAAATATGCAGCAAAAAGTCTCTCTCATTTTTTGTGACAAAAGCCTCTTAAATGGTTAGGGTTTAATGTAGAAAATGAGTGTTTAAATCGAATTGAAAAATTATTCTACGCTAAAGTCATTCCAACGAGCCTATAGGTCGTTTGAACGAGAAAGCAAACAAGATCAAACGAAGTGTTTATGGAAAAATACCCCCAAGATGTTAGAACAACCTCGTTATTTGAACAATGTCCAACTAGTTGTTCATTGGATTTTGACCCCTAGCTCATTTGAGCAACCACCAGTGTATTGCATAGCTTTGTTCAATAAATCTCTATCTTGATTAATTTTACACACTTGATTTATTAAAGTAATTTTAACACTAGAAATTATACGTCAATCAATCAAGTAGATGCTAAATACACTCCAATGAATTTTAAAATCTTTATGCAAAATCTAGTGTGTAAGCAACCAACTTAGGTCAATGTATCAAGTGCAACTATCTTTGTTTATCTTTATGTATTCAACAATATGAATCTACAATGGTGCTTGGATGTTTGACCACAAGACTTGAGTACATGACACTCTTGAACTTAGACACAATACAACCCTAGTTTTGTCAAATATTTGTCAACTTACAAAATTACACATAGTCCTAACAATCTCGCCCTTTGACAATTTCGTGACAAAACTATCACAAATGAACACATGAGTACAATTAGAAAGAAAAGTAAATACCCAAAAACTCAAAAGAGACTTATAACCCTATTCTATGACTCAATACTCACTAAAACACATTGCACTTAACTTTGTGCTGCTCAACACCTACTTAAACTGTAAAAAAACACTTAACATACCATGTGAAATGCATAGTGTGGTATGACAATTAAATCAAAATGCACACAAATATAATAAAGAGTAAAAGATGCACATGATGAACATAAAATCATAGTAATCGCAATATAGAATAATAGAAACATATGTACCAATTAGAGCATACATAAACAAGAGTAATATGATCATGAATCAAGTACAGTGCAAAAAATTCTCCATATCTCCTCTAATATCATGCAATCAAAAACCTCCCCTTTTGACACAAAATGACAAATGAATAAGTTGTATAAGCACATAAAAGATAGTGACTATAGCAAGGAGAATATAAGTTGTATCAAGCAAGGAAAGATAAAAGAGAATTGAATAGGAGATAATAAGACAACAATGGGTGTAGAAAAGATAACATAACTGATAAATATTAAAAAAAAATGTTATCTGTCAGTACATCCGAAAATTGAAAATAAAATGAAATAAATATGAAGTGTTTTTTTTAAGAAGGTACATATAAAATAAAGAAACTGAAGTCCTCTCCATCACTCATCATCCTCTTAACAGTGAGGCGAGCAACTTGCTTTGTCAAAGAGTGTAGCTGCTCCTCTATAGTCCCCTGCCTCTCTCACAAATGATCCTAACGTTGTGATATTCTGTCTAATTTTCTTATAACATGAGTGAAGAAATCAAGTCGGATCTTAATGTAGAGGTGCTCAACATCTAAACTGGCAAACTGAGCAGGTGGCTGAATGGTCGATAGGGATGCCTTGTGTTGATGAACTAGTGGTGGAGAGTATGTTGGTAAGCCTTGTTTCGTGGGATCACCAGGTGGAGTGCAGTATGTCGTCACGGCTGCAACAAAGTAGTATTGCCTATCGCTCTTTTCTGCCAAGTGTCCCGTATCTGAATGGAGGAACTGAACGTGTTGGGAAGCACTTATGTGAGTGATAAGAGATCCTAATGGGAGAATCACACGACCCTGAATTGGTTGTGTCACAAAGAGAATGTAATGGAATATCTAAGAGGTAACATCAATAGATCTGTCAGTACCGATGGCATAAAAAAATTGACCAGGAGCACTACCAAATGTGTTGATGTGACTCATTGGTGCAAGATCATAGCATATTACCAGGTTAAGAGACCTGTAGTCCTTAGACGTAAACTGTGAGCGAGAACAGTCCCCAAAGTCGGTAGCCTCGTCACTATAGAGAACTGACGCGACTAACCCATCCAGAAGGTGTGGCCTTTGGAGGAAAACAAAATTCAAAATTGAAGATAGGGAGAAGACACAGTGTGGTGGATATAAGAATAAGAGAGAAATCAAATTGGACACCTCAGACATAGGCACGCATGACCTCTGGGTCATCCACAACCTCTAGGTTCGTGTAAAACTCACAAACCATGTCCACATCAATGGCCCCCTTAATGGATAGAAGTGATAGGCAACCATGTTGTGAGAACTGGGTATGCACCATCGTATGGACAATGTTAGTGATTATGACATGTCTCTCAACAAGGACAGCATGCGACACAAATGCTACGGATCTCAAATGTACTAAGTCGGACCTATAGCATCCGACAGCATGTCTACGACGCACATAGTGGACATCATATGGAAATGTAGGTGCTTCGAGTCACTCACGTTGAGGAGCCATGGACAAAAAAGATGAATTAGAATAGACAAATGAAGAAAACACTATTGGAAGTGATATACCACAAAAGAGCAAGACCAATCAGCAATCGACACGTATGTCTATAGTCCAGCTCACACTCGGCTAACTCAGCTCGCGCTCAACCAGTAGCTAGTGCTCGGACATTCAGGACAGGCTGAAAGATCGGAAGTGGACCGAGCATATGCCTCCAGCGCACATATATATCCGGAAAAGGATCACGGAGTTAATTACACGACTCCAGACCAACACTCCAGAGCTCATCACCCCCTTAGTGGCTACCGAGCAGGGAAAAAGGAAACAGTCTTCGACAAGGAAACTGCTATACATGTTTATCTCTATCTATGGTGCAATATCCAACAAGGAAACTACTATCTCCGGTGATCAAATCCCTACTTTCATGGCTCCAAATCCTAATCAACTTAGGAAAGTCATGGCCTATAAATTAAACCCTAAAGGTACGTTTTATTTTCATGCTCATTCTTTGGCTTTCAATACAGTCTTTCAATTCAGTTTACTTACTTAAGCATCGGAGCAGCTACCGCCGGAGCCAATCCGGTGGTCCTCTGATCCCCCTTTTGAGTGTTCTACAGGTCGTAGAGCCTAGATTTATTGCAAGCTGAAAAGTGCAGCATCAGTTTGGTGCCGTCTGCGGGAAACGACTAATCTCCAAGTGCTCTATTCACAAACTTAACTTTTTCCTCACCAAAAAACCATGGCCCCGAATCTCCGACCGAGACAGAATGCTCAAAACCCACAAAGCTCTCAACGTTCGTCGCCTGTTCCACGAGCAAAAGGGCCGACAGTAGATCCCATGCGACAAGAAATCGAATCAATCAAACGACACAACAAACTAGTGCAAGAACAGCTACTTGCCATATCTAGAACTCTAGCAATGCTCACACAAAATCAAGGGACGAGTCTTCCTAATCCGCCGGGCAATGTTGTTGAAAGAACGCAACCCCATATCGTCACTGAGAATGAAGAACCCCATGAGCAGGCTCCAAATAACCAGCCTGGGCACCCTCAGGGTGTTGCTCACGTTGGCAGAGATCCACAGCCTTCAGCAGCCCCAGGCTGGGGAACATCAGCCTTCATCCCTGACGTCCACTACCGAAGCACTACTAGAGCCCCAACTCCAAGGGTTTCGGGAGCACATCCGGCACCACAGGAGCCTCATCAACAACACTACGTTTTACAGAAGCTATAATAAAGACATCACTACGCTTTGCGACATCATGGCTTTCTTCCTCGTATGGGAAAGCGGCCCAAGTTCCAAACCTCCATTACTGCCGCCGCCGGCTTCCATTAAAAAGGAAGGAACCTTGAACCCCAATCTGCATCAAGAAGCACCCAGGCCATTTCATCATCACTGTCACTGATCTTAATACCAACGGATGATGAGGGCTCTAGGTCTCAGGAGACCTCCATTCTCCACCTTCGTTTCCCTCAAATTCGGCATGACACCCCAGCTGGCTTGAGCAAGGGTCTCTGCCAAGACAAAAAGGGAAGGAGGCATCCCACCTTCGTCTTCATCACCAATGCCCCAAGCCTCGGTTGAATCAAGGAGGGTCCACCTCCAATCGGAGAAATCTCGACCGGATGCCAAGATAGACAAGAAGATTTTCGCCTCCTCTAATCCTTCCTTGGAGATTGAATCAAAGGGAAGGTTAACTCTCGGCCATAGTTTAATCATTCCTAACTCGGACTGAGAATCGTCAATCATCTTCGGGCAAACGGCAAGCTTCTAAAAAGACATCCAAATTCTCTCCGACGAGGCAACAGTTTGAAGGCAAAAAGGTAAAGAGATTTGGCGCAACCGTATGCCTCTCTCTCGTATATATAGACCCATGAAGCCCAAAAGCCAACCATCCGGACCGTCACGATGGTTAAAGGAAGGGTTGACCTCGAAAAGCCAAATGACAACTGTATAAATGAATGACGCATTAAACCACCCTCTCGGAATATCAAAAGACAGAGTGTGGGGTTTTCCTGTACTAACAACCGCAGTTCGGTACTGAAGCTTCTGAAATGATAAAATAAGCAAAGTCTAATATACAAGCGTCCTATCCGATATACAGACCTCCCAGTCTTATCTATTCCTTGACAGGCCACACATATAACAAAGGCCAACAGCTCTGATATATCCCAATCCTAAGGGCTCAGAAACAGAAGTTTTAATCATCAAAATGATGGGCACAAGCTGCCTAGTTATTTTCACAAGTCTTTGGTTCAGAACAATCTGCTTTAAAATTCTGCAGAGTTTGCTTCCACTCTATGTGATACAAGATCAATATCGGATTCCTACTCATCTGATTATGTTTGCTTTCTTATCTTATTATGATGAGACAGTCGAAATTAATCTACATTCACTGTTCTATTACAAGTGCTGAAGCTCGGGAGGCAACTATAAACTGTTGGAAAGCTGATCTGACGTGCAATGGGCTTAGAGCAGCTATACTCGCAACGAATTTGACAAAAAGCAAGAATACAAGAAAGATCTGAAGAAAATTCAACTTTATTGATCAAAGGAAATTTATTACACCAAAAAGCTGGCTAAACAAAAGAGTAAAGCTGATGAAGCCTCAAGCCTTATCGGAAGGGCCAGGTCCTCTGCCGAAGGAAGGTCGGTAGTCACGGCCTCTTTACTCGGGCCAGCACCAGATGAAGCGGCTCTAGGAGCAACAAATGATGACACGTCAAAATCTGGAAACTTAGCAAGAAATCTAGATCGGAAGCTCTCAAAGCTGAACCGGATCAGTTCGTCCCCCATCTTATCAACTTCCTCTCTCATTTTCGTCTCAGTCTTAGTCTTAGCATGATCAACTGCCTCCTGAAGCTTCTGATCAAAGGTGCTTCGAAGGTCGACCAACTCCCTCTGAAGCCCTCCAACCTGCCGAGCATAGAGGTCCCTTTCGGATTCCGCCACGGCAAGGTTAGTGCCAGCCTCCTTCAAATTCTCCTTGGCAACATGAACCTTGGATTGAGCCGTTCCAAGCTCCAGCCTCACTTCATCCAGTTTGGCCTTCAACTTATCAGCCTCCTCAAAGCTCAGAGGAGTCACCATCAGAGCAGCCAAACTATGCATGCTCTGCACAACACAAGGCAAGCAAGTTAGGCCGAACGAGTAAACAAGCAAGAAAAGACAAGAAGAGGCTACAGAAGTTACCTTCATTTGGAGATTCATCATCTCGTTCATCAGTTTTGTAGGGTTATCCCCTTTGTACCGATGAGGGCCCTTAGACCATATTTGGTCAAAGGCCTTCTTGGCAATCTGATAGTCCGGCTCATCAGACGGCTCGGACGGTGCGGCAGACGCCTTCCCCTTCCCAGCCCGTTTGCTCGGAACGGAAGGGGCAGGAGGAACGGCAGAGACCGGAACAGCAGGTTCGGCCTCCTTCTTAGCCTCGGCAGGGGGTGGCTCGGGAGAGCCAGAAATCAACCTTCTCCTTTTTACTTGAAGAGGAGGCTCCGGCTCAACTTGGGAGGAAGCCTCTCCCGCCACTTGGGCCTTCGCCTCTGTCCACCTCGATGTCAGCCTTTTCTTGAGCTCATCAGTACGAGCGCCCATCAGATTCTGATGAGTGACGATGACGGTGTGAGCTCAGTTGGGGGTCGAAAGAAGCTCGCGATACTGATCTTGGAGCTCGTCAGTAAACTCAGACCTCCTCCAAGCGCTCCTGACTGCACATAAACAAGAAATTGCATATCAGACCATCAGCTCGGGAGACGCAACAAAGCTAAAACAAGCCTAAGGAAATAAGCCTCACCCTTATGACCCGTGGTACGAGGGAATATTGAGACATGATCTTGGAAGTCTTCACGCTCCCATCCTCCTCCAACAAAGAAGTACCACTTCTTCCACGTTTTATTAGAAGTGGGTACAGAGGACAGAGGTCGGAACCCCTTCTCAAAAGACATGTAAAAAAGGTCCTCTGCCTTTATATACTTCAGATCCATATTGCTACGGATCAGATCTACGGACACATCTGCACTATTTTTGTGCCCTAACACTACAAACCCTAAAAGGTGCCGCCAACTATTGAGATTAAGGTCGGCAGGACAGAGCTTGTACTAACAGAAAAACTGCCTAACCAAATCAGGCAATGGAAGCCTTAAACCCATATCAAACCAGGCAAGATAAACATAAATCTCCCCAGCTCTAACATCATAGGGGCGATCCATTGGGCCCAGAACCCTACAGGTAACATTTGGGGGAAAATTATACTTCACCCTCCACACGTCCAACAAGCTCTAGGTGACAGCACTTTCACCCTCTTCCCTATGGGAAGACCTGCCAGAGGTCTCCCTAGCCCTGTCTCGAGGCTCTATGAAGGTGTTCACTATCCTAGTCTCAGGACTGTGGGGAGGCTCAACAAACCTCTCCCTAACATCTTCGGCGGCAAGACCACCTACATTCTCTACATAAGACGGCATAGCCATCTCTGAGGGATTTCCTACCCCCTCACTAGCATTAGAAGATTCAGAAGGAGTAGACATTACTCTCAAACTTAAAGAGGAAGAAACAAAAGAAGAGGAAGATCGGTCGAACCTGTTCTAGACCAGAGCCTCAGACAACCAGTATTCTTCGAAATCGCACAAACCAACAGTGGCGGACAAGATCTTCTGGCACAGCGAAAATGATGGGGAAAAGGTCATTTCAAATCTTTCCCTGTATTTATAAGTGCTGTATCAGAAGGGACCCACCAAGCCCAAACGCCATGACGGTTCGGTACAATGATGGCTTTGAGAAACCCAACCATTGGTTCAGTACAATGATGGTCTTGAAAAAACCCAATCTCCGGCTACGCAATAAATGACGCACCAATAGTCGCCTTGAAAAGCGAACAGACAGGATACATGACTCTCCGAAAAGGCCTAGCCCTAGTTGCTTGTTAATATCGAACTAGGACTTGGGGGGGGAGTAACTGATATACCACAAAAGAGCAAGACCAATCAGCAATCGACACGTATGTCTATAGTCCAGCTCACACTTAGCTAACTCAGCTCGCACTCAACTAGTGGCTAGCGCTCAGACATTCAGGACAGGCTGAAAGATCGGAAATGGCCGAGCATATGCCTCCAGATTACATATATATCCGGATAAGGATCACGGAGTTAATTACAGGACTCTAGACCAACACTCCAGAGCTCGTCACCGCCTTGGCGGCTGTCGAGCAGGGAATAAGGAAATAGTCTTCGACAAGGAAACTACTATACATGTTCATCTCTATCTATGGTGCAATATCCAACAAGGAAACTACTATCTCCAGTGATCAAATCCCTACTTTCATGGCTTCAAATCCTAATCAACTTAGGAAAGCCACGACCTATAAATTAAACCCTAAATGTACGCTTTATTTTCATGCTCATTCTTTGGCTTTCAATACAGTCTTTCAATTCAGTTTACTTACTTAAGCATCGAAACGGCTACCACCGGAGCTAATCCGGTGGTCCTCTGATCCCTCTTTTGAGTGTTCTACAGGTCGTAGAGCCTAGATTTATTACAAGCTAAAAAGTGCAGCATCAGGAAGTCCTATGAATGGCTCTAAATCAATGAGATTGTACTAAAAATCTCAATCTACTCCCTAAAATCTAAGAAAATTGATAAATAACTAAAAGAATAGAAGAAAATAAACAAACTCATCGATGATCCAAAAGATGATGAAACTCCAAATTGAAGTGTAAAAACATTTTACTTGACGTATACTCTAAAGTAACAGGAGTAGAATATGAAAATATGGATGCACAGAAAAATTATGGACACAACAAGATGAAAGAAATAGAATATAAAAGGAATAACATGTCAGTTAGATCTTTAAACGATCATTGGATTTTTTGGTTTCACTAAAGGTCACCCACCAAGTCGTTTGAACGAGGTCCACTAAGTGGCACCCCATTTATTGTTTGACCAAATTTAAACTTAAATCCTATTTAACCTACTTTGAATTGCAATGTAATAATTAGAAATTTTTGAAAAGTAACAAATATTAATTTAAATAAAAACTTCAATTAATCTATTATCCCTAAAATTAAAAAAAAAAAAAGCATAACAATTTTTGAACACTTGTACATTAAGAGGCAATGGTCAATTCCCTTAAATTCAAGATTTTCACAGTTAAATCTAGAACACTTAATCACACTAAAGCTCCCCCTCAGCAGACTTCCTCATGGTGAATTGACATATGAAATTTAAAATTTATTCCACAAGTTATCCTTCTCTCATTAATGTCACTCTGGTGTTTGATGATTAACAAACAATAAGCACAACTATAGTAAATTAACTTAGGTGTTGATTGACCTTTATCAAACAACCAAGCTCCCCTTCAATTTTTGTCACCCTTAAAAATTTCCTTGCACATATATGATTTTTCAATTTTTATTCCTATGCAATGGTCTTTTAACAACACTCTAAGATAATTTTTCTCGTTATAGACTTATTGTAAGTTAAACAAAAAACTTTTTAACTCTAACACATCAACAAGTCCTATCACATGAAATAAATTTATAAGTGTATTTAACATCCCTACCCAAATGAATTGGGTAATTTTGTGCAATAAACCAAACTAATGTGAGGATTAAATTAATTAAAAAATATTAATTAATTTACTAAAACAAAGGGAAAGAAAATGACGTAAAATAAAACAAAGAAGGAAAAAGAAGACCAAGGTTGTAGCCAAGACTTGACCTTGAGACCTTTAGAGAGAATACCAAAAACACTACTAAGAGACCAATAACCCATGACTTGAAAAAGAATGACTTAAAATACACATGTAATGAGGGGAAAATACACAGATACCGATGTTTGTACATATATATATATATATGTGTAGTCGGGTGTGTGTGTGTGTGTGTTTGTGAGAGAGTGATGTATGAAAATATGTGTATGCATATGGATATTTGTGTGTGTGCGTGTATGTTAGTAGGTGTGTGAATGTGACAGGAGAGAAAAAGGTGGCAAGCCGATTACTTAGTAGCAAAGTAGATAAGCCGCCTTAAGGGGCGGTAGTCACATGCTAGAGGCTGCATGTTGCAGTTAAGAGAGAGAGAGAGAGAGAGAGAGAGAGATAGAGATATGAGAAGGCTTATAAAACCCACCACTAAGCCTTTGTTAAGCACGAAATAGGGAGGAAACAGAGAGATATAGAGGAAAGGGAAGGAGAAAGGAAGCTGTAGGGAAAGAAAAGAGAGAAACCGCCATGAAGCCATGTAAGTTTCTCTCACTAAATTTCTTCTCACGTTCTATTTTATGGCATTTAACTATCATGCACGAACTATAGATTGAAAGAGGAAGAAATTGGAAGCAAAATGATAACAGATCGGCTAACAAAACTCTAGAAAACATAGAAGGCCGAAACTAGTGAAAACTGGGGGTTTTAAAAAAAAATTGAACAAAGCTTGGTTTTAGATATGTGGCTCGAAATAGCATGTAACAAGGAATCTACAGCAACTTGAATCAAGTAAAATGGTCAAAAGACCAATAAGAAATGGCCGTTTATAGTTCAGGAGTGAGAGAATCAAATCATAATCTTTTAACTTGATATTCATAGCTTAATAGATGGGAAGGGGTTAATTAATGGTTCAGGGAGTGAACATAATCAAAACCAAGTCAAAATTGTGTCCAAAACAACACGAAATAGAAAAAGAAATACTTTGCTGAAAAAGTCAGGACTCGCCAAAATAGACTACAAATCCTTTTGTTCGACATCCAAATTTAAACCAAATTAAAAAATAACACGTTTCAATGAAGTCTGGGATGAAAATGGTTTGAAACAATGTTAGAAACTGGTCAGAAAATGTTCGTTGGCGACCACCGTCGCTGGAGAAGGCAATCGGTACTGGCAGAGGAACCAATTGACTAGTCAAGGGTCAATTGGCTCAGTCAACGGGTTGGGTCAGATTTTAAACGGGTTCCGGCTGAACCGCGTTAAAATGAGTCTAAGGTTTAAATGAAACGGTGGCGTTTTGTTGACGTTAGGATGACATGGTAATGACGTATTGAACCAGAGTGAACCGGTCGATTCTCATGGGTTTTGCCACGATTTAGTTGAGTTACGACCAAACCGGCCGGTTCTTAACACTAGCATAACGAGCTGAACTGGAACTTTATGAATTCTCACTTTGACCCTGTCACACCCCGAATTCCAACGAACCCGAGGCGTGACTGAACGAACAGAAAGTAAATAAAATATAAAGTAAATAAAGGACAATCTAACGGATTCAACCCAAACTTACATTCATTTCCTTTAATGTATATCTATATAAAACACAGTCAATAAAAATATTCAACATGTCATTCGGCTTAAGCCCATACATCACAAAGCATGCCCTCATGGGCCAAATATCCTCCTAAGCTCATATCTCCTCCACCCTGTAAGACTTCCTCAAGTCTCAAGTGCCGGGAGCGTCATCTGAAATGTTTGTCCCACGAATGGGTCAGCTCAACTGCTGGTACAATATAATGCTAATGCAAGAAACAAAATTAAGGGCGTGGCACGTGCAAGTGTACAGTTATATCTACATGACATTCAACATCATGCATGCAATGTACTAGCGGTAATTTACATGTCATCCAACTCATTAACATAATCTAAGGCGTGGCATGTGCAAGTGTACATTCATCTCTACATGCATTCTAAATCATCCATGCAATGTAATAACAATAATCCACATGCTTTCCAAATTGTCCATGCCACATAATAGCAATAATCCACATGCCATCCATATTATCCATGAAATGTAGCAACGATAATCCACATGCTTCCCAAATTGTCCATGCCACGTAATAACAATAATCCACATGCCATCCATATTATCCATGAAATATAGCAACGATAATCCACATGCTTCCCAAATTGTCCATGCCACGTAATAACAATAATCCACATGCCATCCATATTATCCATGCAATGTAGTGTCAATGCCCATGAAACACCCACACCACCCTATGCCACAACCATGTCAAATCTATGCCATGTCCATGTCAACTCATGTAATGTAATGTAATGTAATGTCCCTTCACGGATCGCTCCCGTTGGTTCGGGTACCAAACACAATATCATGTCCCTTCGCGGATCGCTCCCGCTGGTTCGGGCACCAAATGCAACATCATGTCCCTTCGTGGATCGCTCCCGCTGGTTCGGGTACCAAATGCAATATCATGTCCCTTCGCGGATCGCTCCCGCTGGTTCGGGCACCAAATGCAACATCATGTCATGTCATGTCATGTCCAAGGAATCATACTATGCCAATATGCTTTGATTCCACCACACCATAATGTAATCTCAATAAAGCATCATACCCACACAGGAAACATGCTTCAAATGATGTGTTACACAATAACATTCAAGTCAAAAGATCATTTCATCAAGGTTACATTCCATACATAGTCCATTTAACACATGCTTTAAGTCACATATTTCATAACCCTAACAATTCTCAAAATATAATCCACACATTATGCTAACACACGCGATATACACATAGTCATGGTCCAAATTCATTACCAAACTTTCAACAAGGAGCACATAAGCACATGAGCAATAAAACAAACATGTGAATCATCAAGTTAATATGGCAATTAATCCTAAACTTAATTCTATTTCTTACTTAGCACAATATATCGTACCTGACGGGTTAGTCTCAACCCTAAGAAGTCGTACTCGTAGCGTAGTGGCTAGCAGTGAAATATAGATGGTCAGACTGCCTTCTCTCTGCCTTTCGGTGTCCCTAAAATCACAAAATGTAGCTCAGTCGGTTTGCCTCTTGAATGATGCTATTCATCAAATTTTATGTCTTTAATTTATTAGTTTCTATTTTGCTAAAATAAACTCTACTATTGAGTCCGGAACGTCGAAGAAAATAGGTTTGGGCTTTCGCGGAATTTAATTCGGACATCCGGACTAAAAAGGGCAAAACTGTCATTTCATACTTTTACGGTTTCCCATTTCCCGAGACCTTTCTTCGTAAATCGGACTCCACCGTTGAGTCCAAAATGTTCAAGATAATAAGATTTGACTATTTGTTTACTCCAATCGGGGTTCGTTTGACCAGGTTCTGACTTGGGGGCATTTTGGTAATTTTATTTTTTTTAAAGGTTCCATGGGTCTTTTATTTTTTGGGACCTCGCCTTGCAAAATGGACCTCACCGTTGGATTCTGAATGGTCGACACATAAAGAAAACACTAATGGTTTATTTAATTTGGACTTCGGGGCATTTTGTCATATTTAATTTAATTAAACTAATTTAATTAATTTAATTAACCATTATTTTATTACTTGGGGTCAAATTATAATTATTATAACTTCTGGGTAAATTTATAATTATCATAATTTCCTATTCCAATTTGGAATAGCCAAACAATGAATAAGCCCAAAACCTTGGATAAGTTATCCTTGTCCCTATTTCAATTTAATTTTAATTTCACTATTCTTGCATCCAAACAGCCCCTAATCACAAATTTTTAAACTTCTAAAAATTTCTCATGACAACACCTATATTGGGTCAACCCGTATTGGGCTTGGGCGGGTCAACCCGACCCGACCCGTGGCCCAAAATCACAAAAAAACACAACACGCATGGTGCAGGATTTTTCCGGCATCTTGCACCGGTCATCTTCTCCGGCGATGGCCAGCTGTTTTCCGGCAATTTTCCGACATCCGATCACTTGGGTCACCTTCTACTCTTCATGGGCTTTCCAAATCTACCCTCGGAATTCAGTTTGGACCACCGGAAGGCCTCGAAAAGTTGAGTTACAGCCAGCTCCGGCGAGCTGTCCCAACTTTCCGGCGAACTGAATTTTTATTTTTTCATGGCTTTTTAGTCATTGTTTTGAGCCCAAATTTTACCTACAAGTTTCTGCACCTATGGACAACAATTTCCAATTCATAAAACAAGGTAAAACGATCTAAAACTCAATGACCCGAAAATTTTCTTCAAACTTTAAATTGGTTTTTCTCACTCATTTCTTAACCAAATGAGCTGCGGTTTCTTCCTAAATTCACCATTTTTCATACTCTATAAAACCATGTAATTATTTCTAAGCTTTAAGCAATTCTACAAAAAATCCAGCAAATTCGAAACATGAAAATACAATAAATTTCTGACCTTTTCTTTCGGTTTCTCCTTCTTTCTCTTTCCGTTTCTCATTTCTAAATGTTGTAGAATCCCTCTAAGCTCTCAGTCTACACTTCTTCCAATGTTCACGACCTCCCCAGTTCAGCCTTTCCTTTCTGATTTCTTTCCTAACCCAAACACACACATATACACATGCATCATCACCGATTGCCCCTTTTCTCTCTCTTTCTCTCTCTCTCTCTCTCTCTCTCTCTCTTATTTCTCTCTCCCTCCCTCTACCTCACTTTCTGAAATCAGACCTACCCTCCTAATCATCTCTGACTTGTACACTCCTATACACCAACTTACTTACACACTCCACCCCCCCCCACCATGCCACTTTGAGTGTGGCACACTCAATCACACAAGCCCACACACAGACCAGTAGACACACACCTCACTTAACAACACGGTGCCATTCTGATATATATATATATTAGATACATATATTATTAATACATATATATTTTTAGAACTAATTAAGTAAACAATGTAAAATACACAGCTAATCATACATACATAAAATCCATACACATTACGAACATGCAATACATGGATATTTATATAAATCCACACCAACCATTATAATTAATAATAATAATAATTAGTAATAAAAAAAAATTTCATTCCAAAAAAATCTAGGTCATTACAGACCCTAGATATTATAGAAATTCTATTAAGGCCTAGAAAAATGATTATTACATATTTTTAATTACTATTTTATCCCTAAGCCTAAAATTGGTCAAATAAAGGCCAATCAAAGTACAAGGAGAATTTAACCCAATATTTTTGGGCGTTATAGACTCAATAGTGGAGTCTGATTTGGGAAATTGGACCCTGAAATATATGAATGCATAAACGGGAAAAATTTTAAATGTTTCATAATGTGTTAATTAAGCTATCAAATGAACATTAATGACTATAAGGGTATCTACCTTAACGTCTTTCGACATTCTGGACTCAATAGTGGGGTCCATTTTGTCAAACGAGATACCAAAAATACAGATACGTGAAAATGTGTAATTCCTAGACTATTTTAGTGACACATAGGCTATCAGACTGACTAGGAAAATATAGAAAGGAACATATCTAACATTGTTGGATTCTCTGGATCTAACGGTGAGGTCAAATTGAGCATTCAGGTACCTAAACATGGTCTCATATGAAAGGGTAAAATTATGAAAACGCCACTAGCTATAAAGTAAGCCACAAGAAGGCTAATTAAGATATGAAAAAGACTAAATTTAATGTCTTTGACATTCTGGACCTAGAAGGTGAGCCTGTTTGAAAAAAATAGAACATCGAAATAAACTAAAAAATAACGAATACATCCCTAAGGCTTAATTAAGCTACCTGAAGAGTACAGAAAGTAAAGAGAAACCCTTACAAATGTTTATAAGAGTATCTAAGTCCAAAAATAAGCTTCGTTTAAGATAATTGGGTACCTAAGACACGGAATAAGAATGGTAAAATTACCAAATTACCCTTAAGGCTTAATTAAGCAATCAGATGAACTTAGAAAGTAAAATAGGGACCTACTTTATAGTTAAAGGACCATCTGGACTAAAAAATGAAGCCTGTTAAGGCAAAATAAATGCTGAACAATATAAGACATGAAAAAAGGCAAAATGTCTGAACCTCATCTAAAGACTAAAGTAAGCTACGAGATGAACTAAGAAACACTAGGAACCCTAATTGAAAATTTTTAGGGGATCTTAAAAGATAAGACTAAGTTCAGGACGAAACTAGCAATAAGTAAAGAGATACCTTAAGCTATAATATGTGTTAATAAGTATCATTATGTTGATACATGACTTAGGATCACCAGCAAGGAAATGAAGATGAGATGAATGGTAAAGCAAGACCGTAAGATGGTAATTATGGACCCTGGACCACAGGTGAGTAACCTTAAACTTTGAAGTTGAGACATTTTCTATAAAATGCAGTTATTCAACAATTTTATGACATGTTTCAGATTATGATGCTAAATGTTTTAGCTTTATGAAACTTTTCATAATACTGTAACAAATATTTGAATTGCATGTTTTTAAGTAGCATCTCTTTAAATATTTTATTAGCATGGATAGCTTAACGAAAATTTTGCAAGCATGTTTTAAATGCCATTTTTCATGTATCCTTTATGAACCTTGGCAGGGGTAAAGAGCCGGTCAGCATGAACCCTACTGGAGTAAAGGGCTAGCCAATATGAACCCAATTGGGGGTAACAAGCCGGTAGACTTCCAATAAGTCTTTATAGAAGGCAATATAAGCTATGAGCTCTAAATTACTACCAATCACCATGTGACAACCTATGGTCCCAAGGGACAAACTTTAAGAATGTTTTGACATGTTCTATTTTAGCAATGACATTCTCAGCTATAGATTTTATGATATGATGTTTTATCTTACAAAATTATTTGTCATAAGCTCTTGCATGATTTTAGAAAATAATATTGCAATGCTCAGTTATATGTTATAATCAAAGAATGACAATAACTTTTAGTACAACTTCTTTTAATTTCTATCCACGAAAGTTATGAATGTTATAGATTGATACCACTAGGATATCACTTAAGGTCCCAAAGTGTGAATTAAACCTAGAAGGGGGGAGGGGGTTGAATATGTTGGTTATGGAATTAAAAATTTCTCAATTGTTAATTACAAGACTTGTCTACAACAACAAAATCACCTAATGTGATTAATCTAACATATAAGCCCATCTATCAATGTAGAGACAATAAATGTTCAAAGACACAAACCTATCAACAACAACCTAATTGATTAACTAGCTCAATTTGATGGTCAATTTAATCAATTCAATGCAAAATTCAACTAAGTATCAAATGTCAATTCAATTCAATTCATTGTTTCAATTGCTCAATTAAGTTTTCAATTAATCAAATTAAACTCAATTATAAGAAACATGAAAACTTAAAATCAATATCAATATTCAAGTGGAAGCATTCAAGCAAGCAATTTGTAAATTGAAAGAAATGAAGTGATTAAGAGATTTGAAAATCGATTGATGATGGAGAAACCACCAAGGATAACAATCCTTGGAGTAAAACTCTAGAGTCGGGCCAATACTCAAGGAAAACTTCTACTATGATAGAAATTGAATTACAACGTATTTATTAACCGAAACTCTATACCTCAAGCTCCGGTTTCCCCGATCACATCTTCACTTTCCTCTTGAATCTACAAGCTCCTCAGAGTAGGAATCTTTATACAACCGAAATTCTCGATGGTCTCGGAATCCTCCGATCTAGCCACTCCACAATTGCAAATCCTCACAACCTCGGTGTCTACTAGTCGCTCAATGCTGAAACCTCAAGCTTGAACTCTATACTTCATCAATAGTGAAACTGACATGAACAAGAGACTCTTAAATCTTATTTGGATCTAGTGAATGATCTAAATGAATCAATGAATGAGAGTAGAGAAATATATTAATGACAATTACGATTGATCTCTCGTGAAAGCTTTTTGATCTTTCAAGAATTTAGCTCTCATAATTGATTTCTCTCTTACTCTGTTTTTCACTACTCTCAACTGAATTTTTGTGATTTTTCGCAATGAACTTATTCAATCCCAAATGAGCTTCAAAACAGATTATAAATTCATTTTTTGCCCAGGGTTTGTTTGAACGAACAATCACTTGTTCAAACGAATAAGGAACAAATATCAAACGAGCATAACTCTGAGGTTGTAGCTCTTCATTTAATACAAACTTTTCGAACGAATAAAAATAAACTTTTGTTGTTCTTTCGAACGAGCAACAGGGAGTTCCTCCTTTTACTTGTCTTGTGAACAAAATTTTTCCTTAGAGTTTTTAAGATGCATTTTTGAAAAAATTGTTTCACTCTTCGTGTACCAAGTTAGCCAGTAGATACATACGATAATGTCTCTTGGATGATCTTGGATAGAATAGTCATTGAGGTACTCACTTCTAGGACTTATGTAATGATTACACTCAAAGCACGTTTTGTCAAACTGGATTAGCCAATTACAATATCGGACCTCTTGGTCCTTACAAATTCCCTCTTTGGCAATCCCTGACAAAACTGCGTAAAATAGTATAAGAATACAATACACCAAAATCTATAACCTCCTTAGAGTCAAATAGAAGGAAATTATACATTTTGACTTAGTATCATATATTAGATATATCACTTAGCAATACTCAACAAGCAGTCAACATTTTTCCTGCACAACAAACTCAACTATATCACATGAGATCACATCAATAGAGATATATCAAATAAATCCAATGAGATCACACAAATAGATAAGTATCAATATAAGACAAGGTACAGTAAAGATGGTAACCATATGCAATCAAATCAAATCTTGAGCAAGACAAAGTAACTCTAAGCTATCTCATATATATGCAAAAAAATGTATATTACTCCCCCTCAATATATGCTCAATGCAAATGACCTAGTCTCCCCCTTTGTACCAACTCCCCTTTTGTAACACCATATCCCATTTTTTGTCACGATGACAAAGGAGGTAACAAATAAGGAAGACCATAAGGAAGTAAAATATAACAAGGTAGACATGCATAGTGAGATAACAAAAAGCTGACAATAATGATAATAGATACGGTAAGAAAAATATCAATGATATCATAGCAAAACAGTAAGTCTATCATCAATCCCAGAAAGATAAAACTAAAATCCATAGGAGAAAACTTGTTAAAAAAAGTACATGTAGTAGATGTGTAGGATGATATACAAGAAAACCTTACTATAAAATCACTCATCACTCGTATAGTCTAAAATAAGCTAAATCATTGATCATTTCCTGGTGGTGGTGGAGAAGGAAAGTCACGTGCGAGAGCATTTGCCAACCCCTACAGAGCTCCTCAAAAATAGGTTGTTTCCTCCATCATCGGCACAAAGTAGTCTGATCGTATGCAACGATAGTGCTACTTCAACCTCTGATCAATGTCAGTAGTGATTTGATTGTGATGCAGTTGCATTCAATCCTCTAACTCATCTCACGAGATTGGTTGATCGGTTGTAGATGAAGAGGCTTCTACTGATGCATGAAAGTTTGCACCCAATGGGGTATGGAACTATGGTGGAGTTTAGTCAACAAAAAATTCATCAACATGAATCTAATCTTTGGGTTGCTATTGCGATGCTAGTGTTAGTGGCTGCTGGGCCTCCTAATGCTTATCATCAATATCTTCCTCATTGGGAGGAGTGATGACATATCCCCGGGACCTGGCTAATGTCCGATGTGTAAATGGACCAAATGGGAGGACGAGCATATCAGCAATATAAAGAGGTACCTTCTGTCTAGCACATATCCTAGTGATCAGGCTACCGAATGGCAAAGACATGATGCATCTAGTACCATTGGTGGAGGAATCAATGACTCTAAGAATATAAGATGGAGCATCAATTAGTATGGTAGCACCAATGGCATATAGAAGTGTAGTATGGGAAAGAGTCAACGTGTTCGTGTGGCTGACTGGATGTAATATGCTACACACGATGAGATTAAGGATATGATAACCCTCATGAAAATAACACTGCTCTAAGGTGGCAGCCTTCGTGGCAAAGACTGTTAAACTATCGACTCGGAGTGTAGATGCAATAAGATCAACAGAAGGTAGAACAACACCCTGAGGGAATGGGAAGCCTAGCTGCTCAACTCAAGGAAGTCCAAGAGTCTGAGCAATCATGTCTACGGTGATAGAAAAAGTGCCACTGTGAACCGTCACTTAGTAGGCTCCCTGGTCATCACGAGAACTAGGTTCGAGTAAAACTCTCAAACCAGGGTTTCGTTGGCTAGACTCGTGACTAATAGGAGACGTAGCCAACCACGTGAGTCAAATATCATATAAGCTAGAGTCTCACGTATGTCATCTATAGTATACTTTTTCAACTAGGACTGGATGGGACAGGATAGACATTGCCCGAACCCGAGCTACCTGGGTTGGAAATTGATCCATAACTCGAGGTGTAGCCACCAAACGAGTAGCATAGGAAAAGTGTCCTCGTGCCATGGGAACCGTATTGGTCGACATGATCATGTAGTATATATCAAATATAGAATGTAGGATAACCGTAAGATGGAACTACGTCTAGTGTATTAAATTACAGTCCACATTAACCCTAAGTCTAAATGAAAAGTCAATTAAACCAAAGGAAAGTGGGAAATAGACTCGAGGACTTACCGAACCAACCACCGGATGGAATCATAAAATGATCGGTGAAAAAGATTCCCTTGACAAGTAGAACACACTAACCAGAACAGAAACTAAGAATGATGTAACCCGGGATCAATATGTAACAAAGAAATATGATGATTGAAGAAAAAATGAGAGAAAACAAATGAAGAATGTGATCAGTTCACGGTTTCTCGCGTGTTTTGAACTAAATAGAGTTCATTCGAACGAGCACCCAAAGCTTCTCTTCTCTCAGCAAAATAGTGTGTCCTGCTCTGTTTGATAATACTCTACGAATTTCAACTACTAAATAGGGGAAAATAGATTTTTTCATGAAAAATAATAGTTTTAAGCTACAAAACTCTAAGATGAATTCAATTATCTTCAAAGCTAAAAACAATCCCAATGTTTTTGAATTGAAATTTGAATTCGAAAAACATTTTGAGTGAACTTGAGAGATATAAATGTGTTCTTAATTGCATCAATACATTCAAATGATTCTAGAACACTAAAATGCATGCAAGCTCACTCTCTACTCACTCAACAATGGTTATTAGACATCTTCATTAATTTAAACCACAAAATGTTCTTGTGTCAAAGTTGACTTTCTATGGTGTTGAATGATTTTCAAATCAATAAGAGCAAACAACCATAGTCAATCAACTTAGGAATTTTTTGACAATTTCTAATCAAAACTCTATCTTAACTTAAAGCAAAAATTTGCAAATTGAATTTGCACTTGTCTCACCTTTTGCAAAGTGTTTTTCACATTATTGAGTAGGCTACTCTTTTCAAAAGATTTTCCATTGCTAGCAAACACATTATTTCAAAGGTATACCTTTCCTTCCATTTTTTGATTTTTGTGTGTGTGTCATTTTCTTTTTAGGCTTTTACTTTAGGTCTTTTAATTTTTCTAACCTAAGTCAATCTTTCTAGCCATGGACTTATTGAGATGTAAACATAAAACCATTAAGTCCAACCTATCTACAAGGTAATCTCATGCAAGAAATAAGCAAGACTATAGACTATGAGATCACAAATAGATTGAAAGATTGTGTGCATTCAAGTGAATGAGACTAAGTGAAGATATTGATAAGGCAAAGTTCACAAGTCATAGCTTAGTTACTTAAAATTCACTAAATACATTTCTCTTTTCAAAAAAATGGGATTACCATTAGCAATAAAAATGAAAGAAAAATGTTTTTGGATTATTGACTTCACAAAGGTATGAAATTCACATAATTATGAAAGATAAAAAATCTACACAAAAGAAAAAAGAAAAAAAAAACTAAAAAATTCATAGACCTAGAATAGATGACTAACGTAAGGCTCACCTAAACTATAGAAAAGAACTCAACTTACTCGATGATGATTTTTAACAAGAAAAATGGAGTAATATGTGAAAAAGAAATTCATAGGAAGACTCTAGGATGTGAGTGAATAGTAGAATCCATAAATTTTTATAGAATCTCTTAGTCATCTAAGAGATGAATTTGCTCTTCCCAATAAAGAAGCAAATTATGAAGTGTGACTTGCACACACCTCCTCATGACCTTTCAATTTATCATTTCTCAGCCAAATTTGTCTTACAATTCTTTTGAGAGTAAGAGAGACATTTTGAGTCTTGACATTTCCTCTAACCTTGGAATGGGAAATTACTTTAGGCTTTTCAAGGTTGGAAATTTGAATGATCCTTTGAGCCATGCTTATTGATTTTTGAATATGTGTATTCATTTCTTGCTTAAAGATAGCAATTTTCAATTTATGCTCTAAGGTCAAAGTGTGAGATTTTGTTTGCTTATTCTAGGAAATCCACACTTCCTCCTAGAATGCCCTTCAGCCACACAATAAGAACAAAACAATGATTTTGGTTGAGGTTTGGTTTGCCTCTTAGGTTTAGGTGGTTCAACACTTTTAGAGTTTGAGGACATAAACACAACTGGCTTAAGTATGGGAGATTGACTTGAAGTGGATGTGGCAGGCTTGTTCTTATCCGTGAACATGTCATATCCCAAACCACTTCTATCATTCTTGATTGGGATGGTATTAAGCATTTTAGAAAACTATTTGATCTATCCTCAAGATTGACTTTTACATTCCTAGCTTTGTGAGTTGTTCACTAAAAAAGTGAACTTTGGAATTTAATTCATTCTTTTCAACCTCACAAACATCTAGGGATGATTTAAGTCCTCCTATCTCAACAACCAAAAAATTTGTCTCATTTTCTCAGGTTTACACCTTTTCTAAGAGAGGGAATTTATTCCTTATTTAGTTGATTCAATAAAGATTGATCAACTACTAAATCACTTTTCTCTTTCTCACATGACTTGAGTTTAATGATAAGCTTCATGTTAGACTTCTTGAAATTTATTGATTCATTAAATAGTCATTTAAAAGTAATCTCAATATTGTCTTCTTTATCACTTTCATTATCACTAGACACAAGGTCTTTGTTGTCCTCATGATCTTCATCCTCAAAGGATGAGGATCCTTCATGGACATTGGTGATACTCGTGAAAGCCAAGAATTGACTTTCCTCACCATCTTCTTTTTCTTCATCATCCTTATCCCTTTCATCCTCTTTATCCTTTTCGAAAAAAGATGATTTTATTGCCCTCTTATTTCAAGAATTTCCCTTTCTCTTGTTAGGAGAAATCGGCCGCTATGTGCCCAATATTATGAAAATCATAGCACTCAATAGGTTTAGAGGAGGATTGTGATGAAGGTCTTCTTTTATTACTACTAGAAGAAGCTTTTTGAACTTTGTCTCTTGAAGAGTTAGAATTTTTGAAGGATTTTTTACTTGAATTTTGAGATCCCTTAGTGTTAGGCATTCTACCCTCGAGGTACTTGTTAAACCTCCTAACAAAGAGAGCTAAGTCTTCATCGTTCATGGTCTTGGGGTCAATCTCTAAATCCCCTTTCCTTTCTTATTGTGTTGATTTTAAGGCAATACTTTAGTCTTCTTTGCTTGTCTTAAAGTTAGCTCAAAAGTTTGAAGTGATCCAACTAACTCATCAACAATGAGAGAGTCCTCGTCATTTCTTTCCACAATGGCAGTTATCTTAGGTTGAAATCTCTCGGAGAGAGACCTTAATATTTTTCTTACTATCTTAGTCCTACCTAGCTTTTCTCCTAGGTTGAAGATGAGTTGACAATAGTCACTCAATTTAGCATCAAATGTGGAAAAGGTTTCCATATTTGTAATTTTGGCCTTTTTTACCACAAACGTACCCTTATAGTTAGTCTCGAGGATGTCCCGAGCCTCCTTGGACGTCTCACAAGTCATGATACGACGAAACTCATTGGGAATTACTGCATTAAAGATGGCATTCAACCTTTTGGTGTTGTATCTACTCATTCTTAGGTCTAACTCGTTCCAAGTGTTTATAGCCTTAACTACGAAGGGAATTTTCATACTTGCAGGTTGTGACCAGAGGGAACCAACCTTCTTGGACGGTGAGCCATACTCGCTCATCTACGGCTCTTAAGAATGCTCTCATGCGAGCTTTCCAATACGCGTAATTAGAGCCATCAAATAGGGGTGGTCAGTGAGATCAAATCACCCTCTCTCAACCCTTTCATGGTTTACACTACTTAGGATATCAATCAATTTCCTTTGAAAGTTGGCTCTAATACTACTTTGTTATAGATCAATACCACTAGGATATTTCTTGAGGTCCTAAAGTGTGAATTATACCTAGAAGGAGGGGTTAAATAGGTTAGTTCTAGAATTAAAAAATTTTCAATTGTTAATTTCAAGACTTTTCTACAACAACAAAATCACTCACCCATCAACAACAACCTAATTAATCAACTAGTTCAATTTATGGTCAATTTAATAAATTTAGTGCAAAATTCGACTAAGTGATCAAATGTCAATTCAATTCAATTCACAATTTCAATTACTCAATTAAGTTTTCAATTAATCAAATTAGGCTCAATTATGAGATAAATGAAAACATAATATCAATATTAATATTCAGGTGGAAGCATTCAAGCAAAATAATTTGTAAATTGAAAGAGATAAAGTGATTGAGAGATTTGTAAACTGATTGATGACAGAGAAACCACCAAGGACAATAATCCTTAGAGTAAAACTCTGGAGCTGGGCCAATGCTCAAGGAAGACTTCCACTATGATAGAAATTGAATTAGAACGTATCATTGAACCAAAACTCTATACCTCAAGCTTCGTTCTCCCTGATCACGTCGTCAATTTCCTCTTGAATTCACAAGCTCCTCATAGTCAGAATCTTCATACAACCGGAATCCTCAACGGTCTTGGAATCTTCCTGATCTAGCGGCTCCACAAATGCAAATCCTCACAACTTCGGTGTCCACTGATCAGCTCAACTCCGAATCCTCAAGCTTAAACAAGAACAAGAGGCTCTTAGATCTGATTTGGATCTAGTGAATGATCTAAGTCATGAATGAGAGTAAAGAAATGTATGAATGAAAATTATGATTGTTCTCTTATGAAAGCTTTTCGATCTCTCTAGAATTTAGCTCTCAGAATTGATTTCTCTCTTACTCTATTTTTCACTACTCTCAACTGAATTTTTGTGATTTTTCGCAATGAACTTGTTCAATCCCTAAATGAGCTTCAAAATAGATTATAAATTTGTTTTCTACCTAAGGTTCGTTCGAACGAACCATCACTCATTCGAACGAACAAAGAACGAATATCAAACGAGCACAATTCTAAGGTTGCAACTCTTCGTTTGATACAGACTTTTTGAACAAATGAAAACGAACTTTTGTTTTTCGTTCGAACGAGCAACAAAGAGTTGCTTATTCTACTTGTCTTATGAATAGAAGTTACCCTTAGAGTTTTTAAGATGCATTTTTAGAAAAACTGTTTCAAAACAAAAGTCCAATACACCCTTTGTGTACCAAGCTGGTTTGTAAATATGCATGTTAATCTCACTTGGACGATCTTGGCGTAGAACGAGCATTGAGGTACTCACTCCTAGGACTTATGTAATGATTACACACAAAGCAAGTTTTGTCAAACTGGATTAGCCAATTACAATATCGGACCCTTTGGTCATAACAATAAAGTTAGGAAAGTTTATGAAAGGGGTTTCTAGAAACCCATGACAGAGGACCTATATTACTCACGAGATTTTTAGAAAGCTCATAGGGTATTATCCTGTGTATTTTCAGGAATGACTAAAAAGTTTACAGATCCAAATGCTAGTAAGCTATGATGAATAGAGACTTTATCTAGAATGGGATTAGTATTCCAGCCATAGAGATGTAAACCTGAAGTGATAGATACCAGATTGATATGACAACTTAGAGTCAGAATAGAATGTGAATGATGTTCACCAATGATGTATTTGTTCAAATATTCATGTGTAATGTAAATTTGGACTCATATTATTGTAACTTAGATGGAATGTTACTTATACTCTACCAAGTATGACTGGATTCAAACAAAAATTTTACAGACGTAAATTCTGCTGCATAACTTTATATAAACAGAATGTAATCTACTTAGATATGTAAAGAGGCCTTTGGTTAAACACGACATCAATATGCTACAAAGGGATAGTGTATTGGCTGAGGTACCTAACTGGCCGGTCATCATCCCTAATCCGCATAGGATGGAGTTTGGATGTGACAGTGTATGTGCATTGAGATCATGTGTTGCTTGAAAGATTGAATACCACTAAGTATAAAATACTACATGTGAATAAAAAGAATATAAGATGCATGGATCATAATCTCAAGTACTCAAGATGTATTAACATAAATTTTCTATTCAAACAATGGATATTAAACTAATTAAGAAAATAAATAAAAGGAAATTCTTTTTGGATTATATTTTTTGTTTAAGAAAACAAGAAAAGATGACTATCTAAAAATAAAACAAAATAGGAAATTTTAAACTAAAAATCATAAACCTAGGAAAAAAATGAAAACACATGGATTGTCCTAGGCTACAAAGAATGAGAGGCAATCACTCTATGGAACAAATAAATACCTATAGATTTTCAAATATTCTCAAACCTTAGGACATCTAAAGGTTTTGTCAAGATATCAGCGAGTTGATACTCTGTAAGGACATATGGCAAAGATATGACATTCTCTTCAATAAGTTCACGAATAAACCTAATGTCGAATATCTATGTGCTTTGTCCTAAAATGTTGAAGATAATTTTTTAAAATATTAATGTCACTCGAGTTATCACATTAGACTATTATCAAGCTAACCTCTAAACCATAATGCCCTCGACATTTGTCTCATCCACAACTACTAGACACAACAACTACTAACTACAATATACTCTGCCTTAGTCTTGCTATGCCAAGACACTAAGGCATTACCTACATAGAAGTAACCACTAGAAGTACTCTTCTGATCATCCATACTCTCAACCCAATCTATATCTGAATATGCAACCAATGTGATACTAGTATTAAAAGAATACCAAATACCATATCATATAGTGCATTCACATATCTAATGATCTTTTTAACTATTATCAGGTGTGAATCTCTAGGATTGGACTAAAAACTGGCACAAACGCCATCACTAAAGGCTATATCAGGCCTACTAAAAGCAAGATAAAGTAAGTTACTTATCATATGTAAAGACCCATAAATTTTTTCTAATTTACAAAATATAAAATAATAAGGGTTAATTACACTTACCTCCCCTATGGTTTCTGACAATTACAGATACCTGCCTTAAACTTTTTGAAATTACATTGTCTCCATTGTAAGAGTTGTCTCCCAAACGCCGTTAACGGAAATAACAAAGTTACCAAATTACCCTTTAAATAAAACAATCATATACAGTGAAAAGTTAACATGCTTTAAGAGAGTTGTTTTCTATAACCTGCGATGACACCACACTTTCATCTCACCTTTGACCTCCAATGGGAACCTATCTTGTTGCTGTTAAGAAATACCCCATCAAATGCTCAAGCCCTAGATGCCTTTTTGGAGTTAGAGGAGCATCTGTTTAATTTTTTGGCTATTTGGTTCCTTTAGAATGGAGAGAAAATAAAGTCCAATTGAAGCTTCCAAGGAAGAAGTGTGAAGATGATTGATCATGTAGATTTGGATTATTGAGTGAATTACAATGACACATACTGTGATTGTTTGGTACTTTGGCGATCGGACGATAGGGCTAGGCGCACATTTTAGTCACTCCTCATCTTTACTTCCTTTTCTCTCTCTTACCCCATCTTGCCTTCTCTGTTACAGGAGAAAAATGAATGTAATCAACTTTCTTAATAAATTTGAAAATATATCAGTCAATTGGAAAACTATAGAGTTTTTCTTCCTTTATTTTTCAAATTTGTTTGTCATTTTTCATTTATTACAGGCATGTTGATTTAAATTTATATAGAAATTAAATGCATATTCAGTACTTTCTTGTTTTATTTTTCTCAGTGATGTGTTTGGTTGCCGAGAAAACTAACGAAATGAAAAGAAAAATCAACTTGTAGAGTTGTATTGCGTTTTTGGTTTTCTGTTTTCTAAAAGAGGAAAAAAGACAAAATTTGATTGAGTACAAGACTTAATTGAATCAACTTTTTAGGTTTTTGGAATTTCTCTACAACCAAGTAGAGTTGTTTGTGGTCCCCCTTGTTTTACGCACCTGTTGCAATTCTGGCACTTTGGCCTAAAGCTCTGCAATTTTGATTTTAAAAGATATTAGCAATATGCCATTTTTGCTGTTGCTATTACATAGAGAGGAATTGAGAACAATCGTGAAATCGGAAGTCAATTTGAATTTTGGTTTTCCTAATGCTACCTTTTCCAAAAATTTTAATCCTTCCTAATGGTTTTCTCTTCTTTTATTGTTTAATTCTTTTACAAAATTGGAGAGTGGGTTTTTATAGAAATTTGAGATATTTGTTGGATGATGAGGATGTGGGTTGGCTATTGTTGGTTTTTGTAGTCTTTTTTGCAGTCCTTGATAAGGATGTGAAATAGTTGCTTACAAATTTGAAGAAAGAGTATTTTTAGGATAGAGATGATATATAATTTTAGAAAAAAAAATATTAAATTCAAAGAAAGTTTTAGAAAGATAAATTACTTTAAGAAATATATTCGATAAAATCTTAAAGAGATAAATTTGAGAATTTTAATTTATTTTGTTTTACAGTACTGATTTTTTAATATTATAATTTGATTTTTAATATTGGTAATATTTTTTATTAGAATTATATGGGTTTAAATTGTTTAAAGGATAATATTATCATTTGGCGTAAAATAGTCTTTTTATTACTTCTAAGGGTAGTTTGGACATTTAAGGAAAAAAAGACTTACATCAGTAGTTTTCATCCTTTTTGGTAACGAAAATTGACGGAGGAGGGAATCTGTAACTAAAAATCAAAGTAGAAATGAGACAGTGTAGGTTTAGAAATTATAGGGAAGGTATCTGCAATTGTCAGAAACCAGGTAAGTGTAATTAACCCAAATAATAATAATGAAAATAATAATGTAAAATTTTATTAAGAAATTAAAATTTTAAATGAAAGGACTAAAAAGGGCTTGGAAATAAAAAGGAGGAAAACAAATAAGGGAAGGAAGAAGGGGAATTTCACCCATTATCTTACTTTTGGCTTATTAAAGCCAAATCTCTACACACCTAAAACACACACTAGACACACAAACACACCCATTTACGTAAAAGATAGGAAAGGAGAGGAAGAGAAAAGAAATAAAATAGGGAGAAGAATTAAGGCTTATGGAGATTCTTGAAGGATCATTAAGAATTGAAACTCTCTTTCGGGAGATTAAAGGAGTAACAAGTTTCACTCCACCTATAAGTACTATGGGATCGAGTTAGAGAATTTGGAGAATCTAGCCTAAAACAACAAGAACAAAGTTAGGGTTTCTACCACAAAGTGAATAATTGAGGTGGGGAATTTTTAAACCTAGGTATAGGACTTGTGTAGATAGGTTCATCATACCATTAATCTATATTTTACACTAGAGTTGTTCATTTTTGTATTTTTCAACATATGTTACATGTGTGTTGAAAATATATGTATTGGTTGAATTCTTACTATGAAATGAATTGTTTTTATCCTATTTTGATGTTGATATAACTCCCAGTTGAATGCGAAAATGACTGATTGGTGAAATCATGAAATGGCTTTACTTATACTATGCTTAATCATGAAAATGACTCAATGTATGCTTGATGTGGATTTGTGATAATTGAGTGGAATTAATTGAATGTTTAACCTCATATGATGAATTGTGACTATAAATGTGAATGATAAGCCCTTGGAAAGTAATGAACATGGGCTAGAATTGGAGCACGTTAATTGTGTGATTTTGAACGTGGTGAGATTACACTTACCCCGAGGTTTTGATTTGTGTTCGGGATGGTATGTCCCTTCGGCTTGCGAACCGTAAAACAGCGCGGGTAGTCATATGTCGCCATCGAGTTAGTAGCCCATAAAGTACACAAGGCTTACCGCGGGCCAACTAGAAAATTAGTCTTGGGATTAAGACTTGAGAATTGATGAGTGGAAAGTTTAAGGATTAAAAATACTTGAACAAATTGTTAACTCCTTTAATTGATTGTCTTTGATTAATTTACATAGTGCTCTTTTTTGATAATTGTGAATGTGATCTTGAAATAAAATATTCTTTATTGATACTTTATGCTTGTGATGAGATATATGCCTTGAACTCACTTGTGTGCCACTTCACATGCACAAGCATACACGTAACACCATATTTTCTTACCTCCATTTAGATTTCTCTTACTGGGGTTGTTGTACTGACCCCTACTAGATGCAAGAGTGGGCAAGGAGATGGCCCCGAATTGAAAAACTATTTTGAAATCATTTTTGGATGACTACTTTTGGAGTATGTTCGAACATACTCCTACTTGTGCAATTGTGTTAATTCCTTTTCTCTTGAAGAATCTTATTTTGTATCTAAATATTTTGTAGGTAAACTATATTTCTTGTAAGTTAACTTGCATAAAATGGAATGAAGATGGTAATGTAAAGTTGATGAAACTAACAAGTACATTTTGAACCTTGTGAAATTTAAAGGTTCTAGAATGTTAACTAGGTGTCTTGATATATTTATGTGATGTTGGAGTTGAGAAATGAAACATGGAGGTTGAATGGTGATGTTGAACTCCTTAATAAAAATACCTGAGTGTTGAATATAGTGAAAAACTCTTATACTTAAAAATTTTCGTATGCTTCTTGTTGTTTTTAATGCATGAAACCTCATGAAATTGATACCAAAAATATGGAAAATATTTCATAAATATTTGAAAACCATTAGAGTTGAAAAGGGAACCAAAATAGCTTGAAAAAGTCACAAGAAAAAGGTAATGGGTCAGCCCGACCGGTTGACCGGTACTGTTCACCGGTTGACTGATTATTTTACACTTGCAGCATTTTAATTTTTGAGCAGACCAATTGACCGGTATTGTTCATTAGTTGACTAGTTCAACCATATTTTTCTTTGTTTTCTCATTTATTTTCAAGCTTTATTTTGGGTTGTTTTAAAGGGTTTTTAGGACATTCTTTTGGGACTTTAAAATATGATATTGGAAGATTAAAATAACATTAAAATGTGATATTTTCACTGGAGTGTGACAATTAAATGTCACCCCCCAAATTTTCATAAACCCGGGGAGTGAGTGAAATGAAATAAGAAAAATAAATGAAAGACCATTAAGATAGATTTAATTGACTTCATGTTTGTTTCCCCCTATTTTTTCAAAATTAGAAATGAGAACTCGCTATTAGACTTAACCAAAATGCTTTTCTAATGCCAATTAAATATCTCCCCGAATCACTATTCAAAATAGGTCTAAGTCATGTTCAATAATGGTCTCCAAAATTGCCCAAAAATGTCTCTAAACATGCCTTGGAATAATGGCCCAAATAGGCCCCAATTGCCCTAAGGCATAGGCCAAGAATAAGTCAAAAATTCTACCTAAGGTAATCTAAGGAAGTGGCCAAACATGGCCCATGAGAGTATGGCCCAAAGGGTGACCAAAAATAGCCCAAGGATTGGCCAAACATGGCCTAATAGGGTGCCCAAATATGGCCCAAAAAGGTGGCCAAGGGCAGGTGTCAGGAGGCTGTCAGGACGGGTGCGCATGGGAGCAAGGCAGCAGGCTAGCTGCAGCACGCACAAGGCGCGCAAGGGACAGGGCGCGCTTGCACGCGCGCGTAGGGGGCGAGGCTGGCATGGGCGACCGGGGGCCCGCGAGGGTGTGCGGGGCTGCGGTTGGGGCAGGTCTGGACTATTTTTTTTTTTTGTTTTCCTGCAAGTTTACTAGTAGCTGGCTGCGGCTGAATTTCTCTATCCAGCAGCCAATTTTCTCTGTTTTCTAAATTTTTTTCCAAAGTTTTGCAAGCTATTTTTTCTCCATTTTTAGCCTATTTCTTTAAGGTTTTTAACCCCCTCATCTTTTGGCACTTTTTTCACCTATATTTAGGGTGTTTTACACACCTAATTAACCTTTTAATTTCACAAAATTTTAGCATGGTTTCTTTTATTTTCTAAGCCTTTTTCCACCTAATTTTTCACAGCACAACCTATCATTTCTCAAATTAGCAACCAAATATATCCTTTGATCCAACTAAACATCTATACATCATTTAAAATATACAATCCTCTATACATACACATATGCTTGAAATTTAAATGTTACAAACTTCATGTTCATTACAATTTTAGGGCCTTGCCCATTGTTTTCATACCATACAAGATTTCTACTATTTGAATACACATGTCTTAGGGCTTATGCCCTCATACATACAAAAATATGCCCCAAGGACCAAATATCTTCCATGGTCCATGTTCCCCTCCATTCTTCAAGACTTCTTCAAGTTTCAAGTATCGGGATCCTCATCTGTAATATGATATCCCACGAGGGGTTAGCACAACCGCTAGTATGACATAGTGCTAATGCAAGGAACAAAGTTAAGGCATGGCATGTGCGAGTGTACATTTATAAACTACAACCCTCCAATCTCTCAATGCTATGCAATGTCAATATGCATGACACACACATACAACTCTATGCCACACGCATGTCTCGCTTCACGGTCCTTCCCCGTCAACCCGCGAGTACTGTCGTATGTCTCACTTCATAGTCCACCCCCGTCAGCCCGCGAGTACTGTCATTGGCCAGATTTTGAGTTTTTCACCACAGAATCTATACTCTCATAATGCATAGCACCAAAGTGCTCAACCCACGCCATGTTTCCAAAAGTATACCAAGATACCTTGATTTTTCTATGCAATCTCAATGAGGCCTTTCATCAAATACATGAATTACACCTGAAATCATGCATTATACATAAAGTAAACTCTAATTTTCAAACCACAAAACTTTTTCCACATAAACATATGCTATATACAATCAATTTAAACACATGCTTATGTTACATGTTCACTATCTTAACAATTCTCAAAGAACACATAATTACACAAAGCATCCATGCATTAAACAATCATATCTTTCAAAACACAAGGTCTACCCATATGAGCATAAGCCACAATGTAATGAATCAAACATACATTCAAGTTATATGTTCATCATTTTGAAAAATTCTCCAAGAACTCAAAAAACACACACAAGTACACAAGCAACCAACTCTAGGAACATTTCATCAAACACATGGAGCATGCTTTACATAATGCATTATACTTAAAGCAACAATGACCTTTGAACTATAAAACTTTGTCTACATAAACCTAGTATGTAATCCAATTAATTACACATATAAACATATTACATTTCACAACCATACCAAATTCTCAAAGATTACAAAATACATAAAGTACCAACACCTTGAATAACTCATAACTTTCCAACTACAAGATTTTTTCTACATGAACATAAGGTAGAATACTATGAATTATACATATAGTCATGGTTCATGTTTATCACTTTACCAAATTTCCAAAGAATACATAAGTACAGTAAGGTTCTAACCCTAGGTTTTCAAAGTAACTATAAGCTAGGTAGTTCTCTAACAACAAATAAGCATGTAAGTCATACAATCAACTTATAAAAACACTCCTAAACTTAACTTTATTCTTTACTTAGCAAAATATCATACCTAAAAAGGTTTTTCTCAACCCTAGGGAGTTGTGTCCGCTGTGTAGTCAAATCAATCGGTGAGAATGTATCCCTTGACGTGGGGAACAACTTCTTAGAAGAAAGTCTTGTGAAATTCCAAGCCTAAAGATGAGTTTTGGAAGCTTGAAAGTTGAAAAACCCTAGGTTTTCTTCATCTTTCTCTCATGCATGACCTGCTGCTGTATTCTCAGACCAAATTCTGTATTTCTTTTACACTAAGGGGTCCTATTTATAGTAAAGGGGCTAAGAGGCAAAAAGACCCTTTTGCCCTTAATGAGTTCGGGACCCTATTACACTACAACCCGTCCCGAAATGCCTCAATTCGATATTTTATTTTAACCAAAGTTCTTAAAATTATTTTAAATGATATTTTTCCAAAAATCTTATTTTCGCCCGTGGGCGGGTTTGGCCGGGTCTACCCGGGATGCCCTTTTTGGTCTAATTTTTTAAATTGTCTCCGAAGAGGCTAAAATTCTCCCAGGATGTGTATTTTAACATTCTAAACACATTTCCCTTCTATGTCATACTCAAAATATTCTTCTAAATATGACTTATGTCTAAATGATGTATGCGTAATGCCCTACCGGCAAATAGTGCATAAATAGTGTCCTACCGGTAAAAAAAAAAAAAAAAAATTACCCTAATTTTTTAGATCTCTACATAAAAATATTTAACTTAAAGAATAAGGATCTCGGTTTACAATCGGGTTTTAGAAACCAGATCGTGACAAAATGGCATTAGAGCTCTAAGTTAAGAATACCTAGGGACAATGTGATAGGGCTTAAAGTAAAATGATAATGATTGGATAAAAAAAATTATTTGAAGTATGTGCTTTATAATTTTGACTTGTTCAAAGAAAATACTGTCAGTGTTTAGTAGGAGTTGATACACTTACTTTAGAATGTATTACATGTTTTCTACAAGAATACATTGTGAAAATCATGATCTTATGATATAATTATTAGTAAGTATATGTTTAAATACTTGGATAATAAGAGTGTGATTTAGTATGAAGTGTTAGTGCATGTATACTTGTTATATGTTACACTACTTATGATAAAGTATGTTAAAGGTAAATGCGTGAATAGATACCAAGGTTATTTGCAAGTGCATATTTAAGAATATTTCTTGCATGTTTAGTAAGTAGTATAAGTATTATCATGCTTGTCATAGCATGAGGTATACGAATGAGTGAATATGAGTAGTTTAATATTATGATTAAATAATTCTCGTTGCGTGAATGTTTAATATTTTCGAAATTGCTAAGTTGACATAAAAGATGTATAGGTACAATTTGAACATATGTGCTGACATAAACCTTATTACTTGATGAAAGCAAAAGTGATGATGTGAAATGTATAAATTAATATTATTATTGTTCGCAAGCATATGTAGATTTTTTGTAAATATATTTTAAATATGTGCATGTTTAACTTGACATGCAATGTGAATACATGTGTACCACTCAAAATTTCATTACATGTTAATTGACAAGAACTTGAATATAAGGATCTTAAATGAATAGTACGAGTATGTTGAGTTTGTATATATATACTATGACATCATTAACATACATTAGTGCATAAAATAAACACAAGAGTGTTTATTGTGACTATCATTGAATAAGTTATATCAAAATATGATTATGAGAGATACAATTTGACATAGGATTAGAACGTAAATGTATACATATTGGGTTAGGAATTTAAGTATGATTTGGTATAAGTTGTATACAAAGGGGCTCCTTAAAGCATTGTGTTTTCCACCTAGGCATTGTATAAAGGATGATATATATACCATGTATAAATGAAAGTGTAACTAAGTAGCACAAGGAGTGCATCAAATTGAGTTATCATAACATTATGAGTTTAGTAGCTTATATACCTAATTAAGTATACGATTATTTGATGAATATTAAATGTCCTGTAAATTCATTATTATGTGCTAGCTTATTAGCATATGGAACATATTGATGGGTATTCATGAGCATACATAAGTTGCATAAATTAGTACTTTTCAAACAACTTAGAAATGGGGATAAATGTGAGAAATTTGAAAAGAGAATTGAAATTTTTAAAATCCATTGTATAGTAGTAAGACTATGTATTCAAATGGGTTGGTTGGTGACTTTGGGAGATTATAGTAGATTAAATTTTTATTTATATTTCCTAGGGTGGTAGCTGTAGAGACTTGAAAAATGAGGGTAAATTTTTCGTTTTGTCGGTAGGGCACTACACATGCACATTTAGACATAATCCATGGTTAGGAACATATTTTGAGTATGTCATAGAATGAAACTATGCTTATAATATTCAAATACACCTCTTATAAAAATTTGAGCCTGTTCGGAGATAGTTTCAAAAATAGGACCATAAAGGGCATCCTGGGTGGATCCGGCTAAAGCCGGCCACAGGCAAAAATAAATTTTTTTGAAAAATATCATTTAAAATAGTTTTAAAAACTTTGGCTAAAAAAAAAATATCGAATTGACACATTTCAGGATGGGTTGTAGTGTAACAGGGTCCCGAATTCATTAAGGGCAAAAAGGGTCTTTTTACCCCTTGACCCTTTTACTATAAATAGGACCCCTTAGTGATATAATATCATTCTTTGGTCTGAGAATACAACAGCTGCACGTTCATGGAGAAAAGGGAGAAAGAAACCTAGGGTTTTTCAACTTTCAAGCCTCCAAAACACATCTTTAGGCTTGGATTCTCACTAGGCTTCCTTCTAGGAAGTTGTTCCCCATGTAAAGGGCTACATTATTACCTATTGGTTAGGCTGCATAGCGAACATAACTCCCTAAGGTTGAGAAAAACCCATCTAGGTATGATATTTTGCTAAGGAATAGGGTTAAATTTAGGAGTGTTTTATAAGTTGATTGAATGATTTATATGTTTATTTGCTGTTAGAAAATCACTTAAGATATAGTTGCTTTGAAAATATAGAGTTAGTTGTTTATGTACTTATGTGTTCTTTGTATTCTTTGATAATTTGGTAAAATGATAAACATGAATCATGACTATATGTATAATTCATTCTATTCTAACTTATGTTCATGTAAACAAAATCTTATAGTTGAAAAATTATGATTTATTCAAGGTGTTGGTGCTTTATGTATTTTGTAATCTTTGAGAATTTTTTAAAATGATGAAGATGTAACTTGAATGTATGTTTAAATTATTACACGGTGGCTTATATTCGTGTTGATAGATCTTGTGTTTTGAAAGATATCATTGTTTGATGCATTGATGCTTTGTAAAATTATGTGTTCTTTGTGAATTGGTAAGATTGTGAATATATGACTTGAGTATATGTTTAAATTGATTGTATATAGCATATTTTCATGTGGAAGAAATCTTGGGGTTTGAAAATCATAGTTCACTTTATGTATCATGCATGATTGAAGGTGTATGTTATACATTTGATAAAATGCTTCATTGAGATTGCATGAAAAAATCAATGCATATTGCCATATTGTGATTCCTTGAAAACATAGTGTGGGTTAAGCATTTGGTGCTATGCATTATGAGGGTGTAGATCCTGTGGTTAAAAATCCAAAATTGGCCATTGTATTAGTACTCTGACCCAATGGGAGTGATCCGTTAATGAGACATTGGTACTCTGACCCAACGGGAGTGATCCGTGAATGAGACATGGGTGTGGCAGAGAGTTGCATGGGTGTGTCATGCATATTGCCATTGCATTGCATTGATGACTTGGAAGGGCATATAGTTTATAAATGTACAATTGCACATGCCACGCCTTAACTTTGTTCCTTGCATTAGCACTATGTCATACCAGTAGTTGAGCTGATTCCTCGTGGGATATCATATTACAGATGAGGCTTCGGGTGCATGAGACTTGACCAAGTCTTGAAGAGTGGAGGGGAAATGGACTTTGAAAAAGATTTGGCCTTTAGGGCATATTTTGAGTTGTATAAGGCATAAGCCCTAAGCCATATGAAATGAACTTATAAAAATTTTGTGTATTATGAAAAGAACTTATATATTGTAATGAATATGAAGTTTGTGACCTTTAAGTTCAAGTATATGTGTATGTATGATGGATTGTATAATTAAATGATATATACTTAATTTCTATGAGATTGTGGCCATCGAGTGAGAATGGAATGTACAAACCCTTACTTGTATAATGTATCATGAATATTAGGTGGGAAAAAGACTTAGAAAACAAAGGGGGCTATGTTAAAATTTTGGAAAAATTAAAGGATTTGTTAGGTGTGTAAAACATCCTTTAAATAGGTGGGAAAGGTGTCAAAAAGGGAGGGGTTAAAAACCTTGAAAAAGTGGGCTAAAATGGGGAAAAAGTGGCCTTCAAAACTTTGGAAAACAGAGAAAATTGGCTGTTGGACAGAGAAATTTAGCCGCAGCCAGCTACAGTAAACCTGCAGGAATAATCAAGTTCTGGACCAGCCTTGCCCAGCCGCCCAGCTGCCCTCGAGCGCGCGCGCCCTGCCATGCCGCGCCCTGCCCCTCGCCTACCCACGCCCACGCCCACGCCCACGCCCACGTTGCGCGCCCTGCTTGCGCCATGCGCACGCCTGCTGCCTAGCCACCTGTGTCCCAGCTTGACACCCTCTTAACATACACTTTTGGCTACCCTTTTGAGCTATGTTTGACCACCTTTTTGAGCCATGTTTGGGCATCCTTTTGGGCCATGTTTGGCCACCCTATTGGGCCACGTTTGGCCACTCTCATAGGCCATGTTTGGCCACTTCCTTAGACTAACTTTGGTAGATCTCTTGACCTATTCTTGCCTATGCCCTAGGGCATTTGGGGCCCATTTGAGCCATTATTCCAAGGCATATTTAAAGGCATTTTGGGACTATCTTGGAGGCCACCCTTGAATATGCCTTAGACTAATTTTGGCCATTGGTTAGGGAGATATTTGACTACCATTTGTGACTTATCTTGGGTGAGTCTAGTTAACGAATTTTCATTTTCATTTTGGGGAAACATAAGGGAATGAATGCATAATCAATTGAATCCATTAAATTGTCTTTCATTTCCTTTTTCTTAATTCATTTTACTCACTCCCCGGGTTTGTGGAAATTCGGGGCGTAACAATGGCGAAGTTGGATAACACCACACGAGGTCTAAAAAATATAAGGGATATTCAGAAAATAAAAAAGGATTGGTAATATGAGTTTAAATATTTTCTATGTTTGTTACTTCATGTTAGGTGTTAAAGCCTAATAATGAGTGTCGTAGGCTTGTATTATTGTAAGCCCTTAAGCATGAATATACTTGGACATATAAGTACAATGGATCCTTGATAGTTGTGTGTTATTGATTGGAAAGAGCATGAGTATATGTTGCTTGGATACTTGATTATGAGAGTATGTTGACCATATTAGCATGGCTCTATGTAGGAAAAAAATTATACATAAATGGGAAAGAAATATAGATGGTGCGAGAACTTTTACATTTGAAATTGTTAAAACACTATAGGAATAATGAATTTCATTAGCACAAGTATATGATTTTGGGTTGAGTGCTAATAATACTGTGATTAGATAATTGTGTGCTATGTATATATTTGATATGTGAGTATTGTTCACTAACATACATGAACACGCATGAATAGAAGGGAATAAAGTATCGAATGGCAGTGTCACATTTTTTAGGAATGCATTTGCGAGTGGAAAGTAAAATTTTGATTCAGTGACGTTTAAAGTAGTAACCATTTTGGAAGGGACCATATGGAGATAGAGAAATGTTAGGAGTAGTTAAGTAACTAATCGGAGAGATAGTTGAGTAGTGAGGAAGGCAACCAGGGTTGATAATAGCTTTGTTGGAATTAGGGAAAATGAGGAATTCTTTTTTTTTATTAAGTCAGGGTGAATCACCAAAGATCGTGTGAACTTTTCAGATAGAAAAGAAGTAACTATGAGGTATTGTTTAGATATATGTATATGCATATACATAACCCTAAGGGATTTTGAGAAAAATTAAGATTTGACTAGTGTATG